>CM032451.1:52186947-52604447 GCA_019049505.1 Pachyrhynchus sulphureomaculatus | reverse complement strand
AATTAACTCTGAATATTATTGTAACGTTTTGGATCAGTTGGACGCAAAAAGTCTTGAGAAAAGACCTGTTTTAAAGAAGAAAAGATTAATTTTTCATTTTCACCAAGACGATACACGCGTTCACACAAGTGTTTTGGCGATGGCAAAATTCAACGAAATAAAGTACAAATTTCTTGAATGTCCAGCGTATTAACCAGATTTGGCTCCCTTTGACTACTATCTGTTTTCAAACCTGAAAAAAATCTTGTCTGGAAAGCGTTTTACATCAAATGACGAAGCTATTGGAGCCGTGGATGAATATTTTGCAGACCTTCCGAAATCACACTTTAATGTTGGTATTTCATTGTTAAGCCGAGACCGTTTCAGACAGCCCACTAGAAAGATAGACTGACATAAAGACACTAGACTAATTCTTTTCCACATCTTGTCCGAAATTAATTTTGACTTTCTTGTCAAGATTATCATAGCAAATAAGAATTTTATTTAAAATTTGCATACCTATAGGTCTTCGGTGTCGGGATTTACCGATACGATTCCACAGTGAAATTGTAATTAGTTTTAAGACAGTAAATCAAAATGTAGTAACAAACTGGTGGAGGGAGAATTTCAGTCTGCTTGCGATACAATTTAATAACGTATAATTTGATTTTCAAAGGAGCACCTAGTTAAATGAGAAGATGTGGAATATTTGAATAAATATGCTAATTTCATTTTTAAAATTTATTTCAGAAATTTTCAGTGCACTATAGGGATTGGTTTTTAAAAATAGAGTAATTATGTCATATCCTGTTAATATCAGAGTATTTTTTTTTCCAAGAAAATCGTTTAGACAATTCATTGAGTTCGCAATTTTTACGATTTTTTTTCTTCCGAAAATGATTGAAAATAATTTGGAGCATTGCGCGGTAAAAAAGTTTCTCATTTAAGAGGGAAATGGCTAAAAATTTTTTTGAAGAATGTCTCAGGTGTACAATAATGATGGACCACTTTATTTTCATGTAAAATTTTAGACCAAATAGTTTCGATGGGGCCGAGATGGGATGGCTCCAGATTAGGAAGATCAGTTGGGGTAAAAACTAAGGAAACTATACTTACAGAGGATTTGCTGCCGACAAATCGACGAACGAAGTGCTTGCTAAAGAAACTGGAGTATCCAAAACTATAGTTCTTAAGTTAGTACACGAAGATTTAGGAATGAAAAAGGTTTTTATACAGTAAATCTCTAAATTCCTTAGACCAAAGCCGCAACTGGAGAGAAAAGAAATTTCTCAAAAAGATTTGGGTGCCTTAGCGAAGAAGAAGGCAAGAGCCGAGTTGTCTTCTCGAAAGTGGATGGTAACCGTTTTTTGCAACTGCAAAGACTTTTTAGGTGTTAAATTTATAGAGAAAGGGTCTATAATTAATCTAGAGGTTTACGGAAGCAAGCAGGTGACTAGAAAAAATGTCCGACTTCATAGAGAACCAAAATTTCGTTGCTGCACGACAACTGTAACTGAGCTCATAAGGCTCGCACAGTTCAAGCCAGTACAGAAGCTGAATATTTAACGAGTTACTACATCTACCCTATGGCCCTGATTTTAACCTTCAACTTATTTATCTAAAGAAAGACGGATGCCACTGCAGTATGCTGCCTATCTGTAAATCTACCTCCAATAAATACATTTCTAAGCAAAGCAATAAAATAATAGGGTAAGTTTCGTTATTGATGACAATGACAAGTTGCTAATACGTATATTTCAAAAGAAGCCACCCTTTTGCGAAATTTTTGTATTAATTTCACTTTTAACGAAGATGCAGCAGTGACTTTTTTACAAACGCATAATCTACTTATGCAGAATGATGAAAATACCATTTGTGATAGGCGTAGTGCGGAAATGCAACGAAAAAGGAAACGCGATCGTGGAGGAGCGTTTCGTCCAGTCTTACGTTGTCCTAGAAAAGGCTGCCAAACAACAGAATCGTTTAGAAGCGAAAATCAATTCTTCCATTATATGGATTTGAACGGAAAGTTACATATTTTGGAACTGATGTTCGTGTACGACATTCCGAGTATATGTGAAAAACTGACTGAAAGGTCTTAACATATCATAAGTGATTGATATAACATGTGCCCAAAGTGTGCTCCTCAATTGTGTCAGCCAATCGCAGGGTACAATTAATCGGCAGCAACGACGATCCTCCTTAAATTGATGAAGCGCGATTTGCGGGTCGCCGGAAATATAATAGGGGAAGGTTCTTACAAGGTGATCAACAACCTGAATCTGAAGATAGCGATGCACCGGTGCAAAATAATCGAAACCATGGTAGATGAATAAATAGACCGTGGGTTTTTCGTTAGAAAACAAAACGAGAAATACGATTATTTTATTGCGGAAAGAAGAGATGAAAACACATTAATGCCAATTATCGGAAGAAAGGTTCAATTTCAATCTGTTATACCAGGGGTTCCCAATCTTTTTTTTTTACTGCGACTCCCTTTACAGGATACAATTTTTATGCGATACCCTTCTAAAAGAAATACCTGTGTGGAGCTCTAGCAGACAATTAAATTACTTTATTATTCAATGAAAACTCGGAGGAATATAGAATCTTAATTATTGTTTATTAAAAAAACATTAAGAAAAACTATAAACAATACAAGTAATGAGAAGGATGAGTTTGTTTTTTTGAGGTTAACTTCTCAAATCGGGGCTGAAGTTTTGAAATTGCTACTCTCATTTCTTCTTCTAAATTTATTTGTGACCTGTACTTCGATTACATTACTGCAACTGCAGAAAAGCCAGTTTCACACAAGTACGACATAGTAAATGGTAAAAGAACCCTCAAAACCGTAGTACCGATAGTAGGATATTCTTGGGATGCATTGCTTTAAAACTGAAACAGTTTGTCTTTATCGAATCGTAGTTTTAGGCTCGTATCACAAGATAGTTCTAACAGCTGTTCTTCCTCGACTGTTCAAAGTGTAGATCATGGTGGGGTCGATTGGAGTGGGTTTCTAATCCAGTCGTATTGATTCATATTCTCTGGAAAATATTTATTTAAATGGGTGCTTAATGTTTACAAGTGTTTGTTAAATATCAATTGCAAACCTAGCTCCAGATTTTGAATAGATTTTTCTTTCAAAAAGCCTTTCAAAATAGGAAAACAGTCAGCAAGAAAATACTTGCTCCTCTTCTATTTTTCTTTACCACACCAGCAACTTCTTTTGAAATGCTGCAATTTTATTAGTCTGTTGCAGGATATGCGTTTCGTTTCCCTGTAACGATTTATTAAGGACATTTAATTTCCCAAATATGTCGCACAGATACGCCAGTTTTATTAAGAAGTCAGTATTTTTAAACTTTTCTGCGTCACGATGCGATTCTGTCAATAAATACGTGTACAACAACTCATTTTTTAATTCGTGTATACGTAAGAGTACGTTACCTCACGACAACAAACGAGAGTTACAGTAATAAAGCAAAGATGTGTGCTAGGCACCCAAATCTTCACGAAGCTTATGGAAAAATCTTGCCTTCACGGGTCTTGTATTTATGAAGTTCACCACTTTGAATTATACCATCACAAAATTTAATTCAGGTGAAATATTTTTGCAGCCAAGGTCTTCCTATGTATGACGCAATGTGTTCATTTTACATTTGGAGCCTTGGTTTTAATGAGAGCTTGAAGTCCTCCATGCTGCCCTGATATCGCGCGAGCTCCATCCGTACACACACCGACACATTGAATGTTATTTTTCTTCCATGTATGAATCTATGAACTCAAACAAATCACTCGCCTTACCGGTATCAGTCATTATTTTGTAAAATAACAAATCCTCACGTACTTTTGTTTCTTCCATGTACCGCACGTAACATATTAACTGAGCGTCGTTATTACTGTCTGTCGCTTCATCCAGTTGAATGGTAAATAAACTAGAAAGATTTTCCACAATTTCCTCATTAATGCCTTCAGCTATATCATGAATGCGACGAGTAATCGTATTGTTAGAAAACGGAATATGTGGTTTCTTGCATTTGGCAATACGGTGAGCGACCTTTTAAGAGGCGAGCAGTGCTTTGGAAGGAATAGATGCTCTGGAAAACAAGGATGTTGACTAATGTTTCAGTTCTCGCAATTTTCTTGCAAAAAAATCTCGCAGCTTTCCTTGTAAATTATTGTGAGTTGTTTCTAAATGATATTTCAATTTATTAAAAAGCATACTTTCAGCTGCCAGCACCTTATGACAAATAACTTATTGGGGAAGTTTTATATTTCCTTTGCTAACGTAGCTAAATCCAAAATCATCATCTTTTCTGTACTTTTTTCGTTTTTTACAGTTTCTTTTCTACTCTCTCCTGCGTGTTCAACACGTTTTCTATTTATTTGAATAAAGTTATCTATTTTAAGTAATGAATATGCAGTAAATTAAATACAACACACTTAAAATCAAAACACCGCATTCATCAACGCTTGTAATCGACGCATAAATAAAGCGCCAGAATAAAATACCGAACGATGAACGAACGAAAGAGCGGGGAAATGCAGGGGCGGGCTTACTCATAGAGATATTAGCGTAGTGCTCATAGAAAGAGAAAGAAATAATATAAGAGTCATTCTGTCTCTCTTACTCGGCTACGGAATTCAGCGCTCAAGCGCAGAGTAAGAGAGACAGAATTGTCTCATTTTATTTCCTTTTCTTTTTAACGACTATGCGCTTTCGCTTACAGCTGGCTATATACTTTTCTCCTCTATTCTAATATCTCTATGGCTTACTCTGTCGCGGATGAGACGCGTGCCGCGCCGCGCACTAACTCATTACGTCCCGTGCAGGCGACCTGTGCGTATCGTCTCGCGACTCCCCTAGGGTAGCTTCACGACGCCCCAGGGCATCACGATGCACAGTTAGGAAACCCCTGTGTTATACATTCAGACGCTTACACAAAAGGTATTGAACGGTCGTGGCTAGATGCTAAAAATTTACATCTTAAAGAAAATGAGGGAAGTACCATTAAACTATCTTCAGTCATATCTGGACCATTTATCCTGGAAGATATTAAGGAAGAATGAAGACGACCAATTTGTCAGCTTTTTAAAGGATATTGACTATGTTTATAGATATTAGTCGTAAATATATTCGTAATAAAATCATTATTAGCAACAAATTGTTCGTTTTATCAATTATTATTGTATAGCAGTGTTATTGCAGGGTGGGTCTTAAATTTTTTGGTAGCCTGCACGCTACAGCAGCACCGAAAGACGTCGGCCGAAAATTTCCCTCAGATGATGAGTTGAAAGCGACTGTGGCGACATCTTTTGAGGGTCAAACAAAATATTTTTTTAGATTGAATGAAACAATTCGAGAAGCGCTGGACTAAGTGTATCAGTATAGACGGTAGTGATGTACAAAAATATGTTTTGCTGCGATTTTTCCCTCATAGTTAGCTAGATAGTTGAAACAAACACCCCTCGTATCTTTTCAAAAAAAAAAAAGAATTATTAGTTTTTTATCCATTAGTTTTCGGTTTTATTTAAATTGGAGCAGTCGGACGGGCGCTGCAAGAATTTTCGTTTCGACGGAGCTCTGCAATATCTACAGTTCATTTCTTATTCTTTGAAAGCATAGCAGATTATAAAAACATAATAACCTCGAGGCTTTACATTAAATTTTCCATCCAGAAAATAATTACGCTTATAAAACAATAAAATTATTATAGATTGATAACAATAAGATTATTAAAGTTTTAAATGAGAAAAATCTATTAGCAGGTCAAATATTCCCTATTCAATTATTAACAGGTCTTACACAGGGTGTTATAAAAATTGTTCATTATATTTAACTGAGGGATTCTTTGGGTCAAAAAGAGAAATATTCACTACTTTCTTTTACACAATTCGGACCTTTTTAAATTTTATGAAAGTCTCATTTACAAGTCCTTCTGGGACAATTGTTCCCATTGTAGACAAATGCTTGTAATATGATATTTGGTTAAAAACATATTTTCTTAGAACAAAGTGTTATTAAATAAAGCCGCTGTGTTAAAATATTTTTTTATATAGGTATTGTTGTAAATATTTCGCAGTTAAATTTAGAACAGAATCTGAATTTTTATCCTCTCCAGACGAAACCTTACTTGTTTAAATTATTAAATCTTATGTTGTCGCAACAAATTACCAGGTGTACAAGTATGAAATGCGGATTTCAGACAACAGATGGTGCACCAATGCAGTTTGTGCTATAAAGATTTGACACTGCGCTATTTTGTTGTGTCATCATCAAGTGTCAGACGCGCACGAGTGATAAATTGGAAAAGTGTGTGCATAGTGTTGTGTTGTTGTGTTCAATATGTCGAAATTTATACCGAACAAAGAGCATTCGCGGACAGCATTAATTTTTGGTTTTCATTTGAAGAAAACTGCTGTTGAATCATAGCGGTTACTTCGAGAAGCTTATGGTGAACATGCTCCATCGCAAGATACGTGTGAACGATGGTTTAGGCGTTTCAAAAGTGGTGACTTCGATGTTGCAGACAAGGAACGTGGGAAACCGCCAAAAAAATACCAAGATGTGGAATTGCAAGCATTGTTGGACGAAGATGATTCGCAAACACAAAAACAACTCGCCGAGCAATTGGGCGTTAGTCAACAAGCTGTTTCTAATTGGCTACGAGAGATGAGAAAAATTCAGAAGACCGGTAGATGAGTTGAACGTCAGGCAAATGGAAAAGCGCAACAACACGTGTGACATTTTGCTCGCTCGGTACAAAAGGAAGTCGTTTTTGCATCGTATAGTTACAGGGGATGAAAAGTGGATTTATTTTGAGAATCCCAAGCGCAAAAAATCATGGGTAGATCCAGGCGCACCATCCACATTGATCGCAAGACCGAATCTCTTTGGCAGAAAGACGATGCTCTGTGTTTGGTGGGACCGGAGGGGCGTGGTCTATTATGAGCTGTTAAAACCTGGGGAAACGGTTAATACTAAACTTTACCAACAACAATTGACCGATTTGAACCGTTCGCTGCTTGAAAAAAGGCCAGAATACCGAAAGAGGCAACACAAAGTCATTTTTCTTCATGACAATGCTCCATCACATACGGCAAAACCAGTTCGCGACACGTTGGAAGCACTCAGCTGGGAAGTTCTACCCCATGCGGCTTACTGACCAGACTTGGCTCTTTCCGATTACCACTTGTTTGCATCGATGGGTCACGCACTTGCTGAGCAGCGCTTTGGTTCGTACAAAGATGTGAAAAAATGGCTCGATGAATGGTTCGCAGCAAAAGGGGAAGATTTTTACTGGCGTGGTATTTACAAATTGCCCGAAAGATGGGAAAAATGTATAACAAGCGATGGAGCATACTTTGAATAAAGCACTTTTTATCATTTTTCCAAATTTAACAAGTTTTTTTAGAAAAAACAAATCCGCAGTAACAAATACTACTTTTTGAGTTAAACAAAACCTTGCTTTTCAGTACAGTTACATGTATTAAACAACGCACTATTATTAAAGCCGAAAGATCATTTTAAAAACTCATTTAATGCTTTCTGATCAAATTATGATAAGGAAATACACAATATACTCGTATTAATAAAACAAACGCTCAAAAAACAATCGTATGTTTAAGACCTAAAATACGTAATGAATGGGATCACTAAACAATGACATGACGAAATTAATGATGTGTCGATTTAAATTATGGGCAACGTATGGAATATCGCGCAGAACATAACGCATCATGAGACTAATAACGGTTTTAGTAGCACAGT
Source organism: Pachyrhynchus sulphureomaculatus (assembly GCA_019049505.1). NCBI lineage: Eukaryota > Metazoa > Arthropoda > Insecta > Coleoptera > Curculionidae > Pachyrhynchus > Pachyrhynchus sulphureomaculatus. Next base: position 52,596,697 of record CM032451.1, on the reverse strand, counting down.
AGCGTAAATTGTAATAAAGAAAGCATGTAGAAACGAAATGAAAACAATTTATTTATCAAAACGGCCATTTTGTATTGCAGTGATAAAAAATTATATTTAAATCGTTTTACACCGCGTCATTAATGAAACTACAATAAAAGTTAAACGATGTTTTAAGCGCAAAACTAAAAATGGTAAGTGTGCGTGAAAAATTTCATCTTTAGTTAGAAAATTATTAGTGTATGTTATTTTCGTTAGGGAATCCTTCCTTTCAAGAGAGAAATGTAAAATTTCTTTAATTTGTTATAAAATAAATAAAAAAACTGTTCATTTTATGCATGGGAATATTGTAATAATCAAGGTTATTATCTAAATTTGAATCCGTTTTTATGTGTCTATTTATTGAAACCATTGGCGTACATGTTGTAAAACCAAGGCTGTGCATGTTTACATTTAAACGTGATGCAACATGAACGTAGATGTTGTCAGATTTCTAAAATTTAAAATACGCAATGGTTCAGCGGCTGTCGCAATATTGAAACTCCAATCTAATGAAATAAAATTATCGTGCATATTTCTTGTTAATAGAGCAGAAAATAAATAACCTGCTGTTCTTCTTCTTGAAGTTCCATATCCGATACGGACATAGGGGATCCTCTCGCCTTTACCTGTGGTTGATGCCTTTTTGAAGTGTTTCACAGACAAAAGAGACCTATAGTTTAATGCCGGTTCCGAACGGCAAAAGTGAAAGAGCTTTACTAGGCATGATACTACAGGCCATTGCCTTTCTGAGAGAGGGGACCGTCACGTTGTAAAGTTTTTTTTTGTTTTTCGAGCCGAGATTCGAACTCTGGTCTCCGCCATAGAAGGCCACCTTACCTGCTATTAAAATTAACAAATATAAGTGTAAACACCGGTATGCATTCACAGGCGGTTTAGCTAGCAGAATACGTGCGATCATTCTAGGTTTTTAGCGGCGTCACGCACGGTGGCGGATGCGAGGTAATTTTTTCCATAAGACAGGGTTGGAATTCTATCCAGTGCTTTTTTCTTGTCCTTACTGCACTCATTAAAGCTCCTTTTGGATCACTAATTTGGCGCGAAACGATGTTATAAATGACGACATCTTGACATTGACTTTGTCTATTCTTTTTTTGTGTTTAGATACAACACTCTATATCTTCAAGATTGATTTGGTCATTAGTTACAGCGAAGCGTCACTTATCACTATTTTTGCGCCATTCCTCTTGATACAAGGATTTACCATTTTCACTATATTAAACCTTTTTCATCATGTCCTCTATATTATGACTACAGTAACGTAAAATATGCTCTAGTGTGAGGTTATGAAGAAAGGTACACTGAAATACTATACCAAACTATCACTTGAGTTTCGTCTTGAATGTAGTATGTTGTGTTTTAAATAAATAGCATCGACGTTTGCCCAACTCTTGCCTTAGTAGTAGATATGTTCAATTTAATGGCAAAGGCACTAGCCTTAAATCTGTCATCGATATAATTATTCAAGACAAACAAAAAACGTCCTTCTGCTCTTGAAAAAAAATGTAATTTGAGATGATATGCTAAAAAATAACTACAGACCATAAATAGAAATTCACAAAATAAGTGGTAGATCAGATACATAAAGAACATAAAATAAAAGTTTTCGTTTACCTTCATATCGTTATGAATTAAATTCCATTAAGCAGCTATAATAGCCAAGTCGCCAGGGGTTTTGAGCTCTCATTAAATGTTAACAGGCTGCATTTTGGTATACAGGTAGTTTTTCGGACGTAGAATACGATAAAAAAAAAGTTTGCTAAAGTTTGATGTACGCTAAACCCACAAAAACCAAAATAAAATAAAAAATTCGGTTTTTCGGTAATATCTCAAAAAATAAAAAAGATATCGAAAAACTAAAGCACCACGTGAAAGAGCGGGAAATTTTACCAAAAAATAGTATATTGATTTTGTCCAATTTTTTTTTTATTTGCGTAAGAATTTATTAAAAATTTGGATCCAAAAAGTGTAACAAGCCAAACAGGTTAATTTGAAAGTCTGAGAGTGTAAAAAGAAAATTAAAAGATACCTTTTTGAAGAGGATACTTTCAGCTTTCCGATGATACTTATAGCTTTTATTTGTAAAACTTAAAACGAAATTTTCATTTGCATGTTTTTAACGGGCGTACAGTAAATTACAAATATTTAATAAAATATAGTATTGAAAAAATCCTTGTCCATATATCGATATTATACCTTAAGTTTCAATATAAGAATAATAAAAAATACTCACATTGTCTGTGTTATTTGAAAATTGAGTTTTAAAATATGAAAGTTTGCCTGCTGTAGTGTGCCGCAGGCAATTTTACGTTCAAAGTAGTACGAAATGGTCAAAAAAAGGCGGACAATTTTTTTTAGTTACAGTTAAAAGTATACTTGATATTAGAAAATTATGAGATTCAATTCGCAATGATATGGAGATAATCTAAGCACTGTGATATTCCGTTCCTTTGCCATCTCATCGATTGCGTATTTCATGAACTGTGCCTTATTTTGGTTCTCAATTTTGAGAAGTTCCGCTTTTAACATACTATCTTTATGTTTGAAATTTTTCTCTCTTATCCATTGAAGAATATCCGCTTTCTTCCATGAATTTGTCGGGAGGCGTTCTAATAATCGAGAATGGTGTGGGGCATTGTCTAATACTAAAACTGATTCTGTTGGTATACATTCAATCATTTGTTGGAAATACTCCTCAAAAACATCGTCCGTCATCTCCTCATCGTAATCTTTAGTTGACTTTGATTCGAATTCCAACAAGTCACAGTCGAGAAATCCATTTTCACTACCGATATGTGCTATATGGTAATTAGCCTAGCTAGTTTGGTACTCTTAATGTTTTTGTAAATCCAGAATTTTTTTACTGTGTGTCCCTCATTAACCCAAATCTCATCTCAATAAAAAATATTTCTTTCTTCGGCTCAAAATTTTCTGATTGCTCGTAGATATTCTCTTCTCCAACAAATTATATCTGTTTTATCGATAAGAGCAGATTTTCTGTTGTGTTTTTTTTCCCAACGAAAACTCAGGTAATGAAGGATTTTTTATAATTTCCTTTGTTTTAAATCTGGTAAGTCCTCGTCTTCTCTAATTTCTTGTAAAATTTTATATAGTGTAGGTATTTCTTTCTTAATAAAAAAAAATGGTACTTTTCTTCTTATTGCGGGGTTAAAGTCTTCATCGACCTCTAAGGGCTCCTTTCCTTTGTGATTCTGAGGTTAGTTGTAAGGACCGCGCTTTCTTTCTTTTAGAAATCTAGATAGTTGCTAATCCAACTCCCGTCATGTTGGCACAGGTTTCCACAATTTCATGGACTTGCCTTGTTGGCTGTTGATGCACTGGGCATTCTTCATTTTATTGTATTTATGTAATTATTATTCAATATATTAATTTTTTATATAAATAAATATATTTTCAATAATTTTTTTATATACACTGATTTTCTTAATCGGTACCCCAAAAAACTCATTGGTTGATACTTTAAAAAAAAATGGAAAATTAAATGAATTGCTTACTTTCTGGCCGCCATATTGGATCCGCCATTTTGAATTTTTCAAATCTGTCATCGGATTCTTAATCAGCACTCTGAGAAACCCCTTAACAGCCAATTTAAAAATATTTAGCGATATACAGGGTGAGTCAACGATAGAGTAAAGTTCATTATCTCATTTGTTTCGGGAATGACGGAAAAACGTTAAAATACAATAGATTTAAGGAATGTTAAGATGCATAGTTTAAAATTATTATTGAATATACAGGGTACTTCAAAAAAGTGTGGCCGATATAACATATATTTTTTTTAAATGGAACATCCTATTTTCCAATTTATTTTTAAATTCTGCGTAAAATTTTTTCAGTAATTATGTTATATACCTAAACCTAGTAGTTTTTCTAATATTTCAATTTTTTAAAAAAAATACTAGTTTTCAGTTTTGTAAAAAAATGCCAGTAGTGTCATTGTTTCTAAAGGTTGAATACTCATAATTGATACTAGAATTCTATAGAGATGAAAAAAAGATATATGTAAAGAAATTTGAATTAGATGCTACAGGGTGTTCAAAATAAATTTATACATTTCGACTATTTAAAATTGAAAAATCTAAAATTTTTGAAATGGTACACCCTGTAAATTATTATTTTTTCTGATAGATTCATTCATAGATCATGTTAGGTAGCATGGTTTTTTTTTCGCAGGGAAAATGCAGATATACAAACTCCGCGAAGTCTGACCGGGGTAAAACTGAAAGTTGAAGCCATCGCTCTTCTGATTTGAACTAAGCATATTATAGGTTTTTGCTTTATTTTTATACTTACACAGAATATTTTTATTGCATAGTTAGGTACTTAGGCACTTACCTACCGATAAGTACTTTGCTTAATTATATTCCAATAACTGCTAAAATCCCAAATGATGTACCTATTATCATTAAGCTTTATAACACTGTAGGTTTCTAGTTCTTAAGAATTGTTAATTGTACTCCCTTTATCATACAAATAAGATTTTTAGTTTTATCATTTATTTATTAAAATAAACTTTGAAATGCGTTGATTTATATAGCTTATTGTAAAGTTTAGAAGGCATGTAATAAAATATTTTTTAAAAAAAGGTTACACAGTTGTATAGAAATAGAAAATAAAGGTGATTAAAACTAAAAATGCAAATAATGGTAGAGAACTTTCGGACGCTTATGGTTTATGAAATTTTAATGTTTATAACCCATGTTGTGTGCTATCAGCTACAAAAAGAACGGACTATAGGTGGCTAAAAATAATAGAACATTTAATATAAGATTGTATATGTATTTATAAATTATCCATTAAACATAATAAATAAACAAAACTGTATAAACGTTGTGAATTTGTGGTTAGAAAAGAACTAAAAAAAATGTGTCTTATACGAACTGTACAAAGGACTGTAGAACCACTTATAACTTCTATAAATTCAAATGTTATAAAGAGGACTTTGCAGATTAAAACCTTTTGTGCCGTATAAACTGATGGGCGCAGGTAATTTCCACACCACTAATCCGTTTATGATCTAGACGTATTTGAGGAATTGTAATTGTAGCAGTAAATTCTACACCGAGTACTTTCAGGTAGAGGATGAGAGTTGATAAATGGGTGGTGGTACGCACCGACCTGTTCAATTAAATCATCATTAAACCCTTCTACATATCAGTTTAGTACATATTATTAATTTGTGATTATTACTTGGTTGCGCGTATATTTTTTAAAGTGTTGCTAATATGGAAGCAAAGTTAATAAAAAGTAATCGAAGAAAGGACATGTTATGTGTGAATTACTATACTTACTTTCGACAAAAGGTGCTAAAATGTGGAGAAACATTTTGGAGATGTTCAAAAAAAGATTGCAAATCAAATATCTTCACCGTTGGTCCTGAGAATTTAGTTACCAGAAGTGAAGGACTCCATACACACGAAGCCGACACCAAGAAGCTGAATCGGCAAATAATTATTAATTCCTGCAAAAAAAAGCCGGAGAGCATATGAGTGAAAGGCCATCTAAAATTATCCGACAAGAACTACAAAACACGCTGCCTGAAACAGTAACAGAAAAACATGTCGAATATATTAGAAAAAACATTTATAACCATAGACGAAAATTTTTGCCAGGACGTAATCCAAGAAGTGCTGAGGAGGTGCATAGTGTTTTAGAGACATTTGAAATCAAAACTAGCGAGGGTGAGAATTTTACAGTGCATGGTTTTGCAAACGGTCATTACATTCCATTATTATTTGGTTATTGCGTGATAAGAGAGCTGAAACATACAAAAACCTCTTCACATTATTAAAATGTAAGATTTGTTCAACAGATACACTGTATTTCAATCCAGAGAAAATTACTATTGACTTCGAAAAATCTATTCATAAGGCAGTATCTGAAGTTTGGCCAAATGCTAAAGTGTTAGGATGTAGATTTCATTTACACCAATCTTGGTTTCGCAAGATACAGAATCTAGGTCTAGCTAAAGAATTCTGAAATTGGTCGTTGGTTAAAGTATTGTTTCGGCTTGTCCTATTTAGCACCCGAAGAATTAGGTGACAGTTTTGCATACGATTTATATTCTATAAAACCTGAGGATGAACGTTTAAATAAATTTTGTGATTACCTACTAGAAACGTATATAGAGGAAGGAGCCGATTTTCCAGTTGAAATATGGGCAGAATCGAGTCCATCTTTAACTCGAACGACTAACTGTTGTGAGTCCTTCCATTCCCATCTAAATAATTCTTTTTATTCTACACATCCGTCTCTGTATACTTTTATCGATAGGCTTAAAGAATTTCAGATTAACGTATATATAAAAATACAAAGTGTGGACGAGTCTAAAAATAAAGTAATAATCATAATAATCAAAAATTAAAACATTTAAAAAAATCTTTATGAACAAAGACAATTAGGAAATATTAATCGTTTCCATTTTTTAAAATGTGTCTCCTATTTTTCTCAACCTGTTTTGTAAATATATATAAATAGATATGTATAGGTTTGTAGCATTATCTAGTATATGTAAGGAAATTTGTCCAACTGTATTTTATGTATTTAGCAAAAACTTCATGTTTTATCAATATTATTCTACTATGAAATAAAAACATATATTTTTGCAAATATCTAAAATTTTCAATAAAAACTGATTTAAAAGAAATCCGTCCAATTTTATTTAGATGAATAAAGCATAATTATATTTGCTTGGTGTGGAAATTACCTGTAAGATTTAAGCACCCTTATAAGGTTAGTGTGGAATTTACCTGTTGTATTAAGGGAGCAGGTAGTCTTGGTGTGAAATTTACTAACGCCGAAACTGATCATTACAATAGAACATAAATTAGTATCTACATATGCTTGAAGGTATGTGACATTGCTAAAATAAGTGGTCTTTCATAATAGATGTCAGCACGCGCAAAATATATGGCGGCTATATCTGTTTCGGCGGCTATGTCTGTTTCAGCGGACTCACTAACATTTGTCTACGGTAGTGTTTGGCAAGTCATCGTAAAACGATTAACGCATGAGCATATATTTCTGATAACAATTGTCTCATTCTGTAAAGAATAAAATGTCTCTTGCATGTATAATGATGGATTTACGCTGTCAGACTTTAGATGACAGACTTTAATTCTTACGTCAGTCGAATCCATCCTAGATTACCTAGCATCCTTTGCCATTTAGATTCGTCTTTTAAAATATAAGCAAATAAAAATAGAATCCCTCAACTGCAATGTCTTGTTGAATGTTGCTTGAATACGATGTAATAAAGCCGGCGGGATTTAAAATCGCTGAGCTACGTTTAATCAAATCCTTTGGAAAATCCCTAATTAAATGCAATTTAAAATAAAGAATTACATTTCCTTAGTTACTTATTTGTATCTTTTAATCTTTATTTATTCGGTATTAATATATTTATTAAGGAAAGAAAGATGGTATTCACGGTCTCCGTATACATTTAGGTATATTCAATACATGTGGCACGTTATTTCAAGGATTTCACGTAACTAAAAATTTGGAAATGCTTTGGCCATGTGAGGACTAGACGACTCCATGGTGCCGGTGGTAATAATGAACGATGAAAATGATAACAGTGTTGACGTTTACAATGAGACGCTACAATCAGTAGATGCTTTTAGAGTACAGCATCTGCTAGAAGTGTTTCGACTGCAAAAAAAGGACCATGAAGGCTTTACCAGTTGGTACAATGAGGTACAGAAGGTAGTGGAACTGGTAATTCTTGCTTATTTAGGAGAAACGATTGAGTATTTCAAGTCTTTTTTCTATATCTCAATGATAAAAACAATTTTAGTTGTAGATGAGAACATGTAAGTAATTTCTATAAATGACGCAAATTAAAGAACAAAATGTTTTTATGAGTGGATTATTGAGCCTGTTAAAAAATGTTTATCAGATTGAAAAACATATTTTTTTTGATTTCTATCAACAAAGAATGTAAATTCAATTCAGATAAGGAATGACATAAGTATATACATGACATTTCTACCATGAATAACACATAATCTATTTTCCTTTCATACAGAAATCGAAAATGTACTGTCCAGGTAGCTGTTGTAAATACGTTTATACAAATATGGAATTCCTCTGTGATTATCAATAAGAGCTAAATACGCTAGACACATTTTTGGTACAGGAGGTAATACTGTAACGCTTAAATCTCAAAGTGGTTGGAGATTGACGCCATTTGCCGAGGGATATACAGAAGAGTATGTTGAGGACAAAGTACACATTACAAAACAGTATTTTTGATCGTAAAAACTTAGGAATGCAAATGTGATCGGTAGTGTTGGTATCATATGAGTTTTCCCATCAACGTCTGGGTTATCATAGCTAGACAAAATTTATAGTGTAAGGTGGAATATGAACACCATGATAAGATGAATGGTACTCTTAGCCTGCCTTTTTTCTACAGTCTTGTTTTACACTTCTAACAAACCTCGACGAAGGACAACTTAAATTAACTATGAGAATTCCCGTGCTTTTTAGTATTCCGTACGGAACACTTATAAGATGACTGTCTGTCACACCCGATTTTCTTCGAAACTATTTGTCATAGAAAGTTGAAATTTGGTAATAATATAGGAATTGATGGCCTCATCAGAGCCATGTAGTTTTGAAAGTTAAATTCTGACTTAAGGGGTTAGTCTTGGGGGGTGAAATCGGAAGTGAAAAAAAAAAAAATTTACTAGGTAATCGAGTGTGGTGTCAAATGAAACCTTGTGAAAACACGAGTAAAATACATACATATATATATATATATATATATATATATATATATATATATATATATATATAATGTAATACTTGCGCGCACTTTTCTTTGTATTATTTTTAAAAAATCGCTGTCCACCCGCCTTATCTCGAAAAGTACTTATCAAAAAATTTTGAGAAAATTCTGGAATATTCTTCACGGGGTGTAGATTGAACGAAAATTATCACGAGTGCATTACCTTTAATAATTTATCTGGTATATAAAAGAACAAAAATTTCAAGGTCATCAATTTTCAGTAAAGATTGGAAACAAACTTTGTTGAAAACTCATTTGGGGTGTGTTTTGTGAAGTCACTGATCATTTTATACCTCCGTTACAAAATTTTTTATTTTGAAAGCAATCAACGTACGGAACACTAATTGCGCAAGTTCAACTTGCACTTGACCGGTTATTATTTTTGTTGGTGACGGCCCTCGATTTACGCAATTTGAGTTCAGATTTCTATCTTACTCAAGAACGAAAAAATCCGGTGTCAATCATCAGTCTTTTTTAACCCAAATGGTTCCATATTAATAACGTTAGAGTCAGCCCTTAGTTTGTCTAATTCTGCCTGCAGACATGTATATTTTCCGAGAGCATAGTGGAAAGACTGCCGCTTTTTCAATTCGAGCAGCCCTCCCAATATGCCTATTGGTGGGCCTGGATGGGAGGACGCTGGTCTTCATGGATGACCTGTTTCCAGATTGGTAAGAGGTAAATACCAAGGTTACGGTTAAAGTTGCTGAGATGTTTAGATATTTTGATGAAGTACCGAATTTTCCTAGGAGAGAAGAAAGAATTTGTTGCAAGGATTATTGATTCGGCACAGAGAATTTGGTGTCCTGTTGCTGGTGTTCTACAAGTGCTGAAGTGGAAATATTACGAAGATGTACTGCCTTTGATGTTCTTTAATTCTAGTACATGATATTTGTCTGATCAGTTTGCTGATATAGGTTTTACCACGGCCGTACAGGGTACTGTAGATTTCTGAGTTTTCAAAGGGATTCCTATCTATGACAAATCTGAGATGTTGTAAGAGTTTAGGGCACGTAGACAATCATGTTATTATTTTATTTCTTTATTTTATTTTGTTTACTTTTCACCAATCTAGGATAAGGGTATCCGTGAAGCCCCGTCTCCAACATCATTCCGGTCCACTAAAATAAAAAAGTGTGTGCAAGAGGAATTAAATCAGTTTTGTGCTTTCAGTTCTGAAGAAATCAATCGTCGGAATAAGCTCTAAAGAAACCGACAAGATGATCGACGAGACGTTAGTATTACTTTTTCTATCGGCACAGTAGAAATTCAGAAGAATTTTACTTATAAGCTCCGTAACCTGTGAAAGTTTCCGATCAAAATCAGCGTTAAGAGTTTGCCAATTTTTGCTCTGAGTGAATGACGTGGTGTGTAGCCTAGTTAAATATACTTGCATAAATAAAATTATACTGACTTTTATGGCACAAAAATAACTGAAATTGAAAGAAGAAATACGTTATGACCTGTGGTTCAGCCAAGGGGTGGCCAGAAGAGGCATGTTCCCCCTTCCCACCCCCATCTTCTTCTTTCGATGCCTTCTTCATTCAGTGAAGGTTGGCGACCACCCTATTAAAGGACTCTCTATCCTTCGCAACGTGAAACAGTTCTTCTACCTCCATATTCGTCCCTTCTCTGATCTCTTTGAGCCATGACTTCTTTTTTCTCCCAACGGCTCTTCTACCGTCAACTCTTCCTTGTATTATTTTTCATTGAGTAATAAATGACTCAAATATTTTGCCAATTTTACTTATCTTAAGGAGTTCTCTTTTGCGGCCTATCCCCCTTAGCACTTCCTCGTTGGTAATTTTGGCTGACTATGGTATACTCAGTATACATCTGTATGTCCAGAGTTCGAAAACTTCGACTTGCTTTGTGATTTGTACTTTCAATGTCCTTATTTCGACTCCGTATAAAATAAAAAAAATAATAATAATAATTTGGACCAGACGTAGCATTCTATTAATCTCAGTTCCAGAGACAGATATAAGTTTTTGTCATAGAACACCGATTTGAATTTCATAAATGCTATCCTTACACGGATTTTTTGATCTTGATTCAATTCTCAATTAATCTTATTAACCAAATATTTATATTTCTGCAGCCTTTCCATTTGTTGCCCATTGATAGTTAGTTGTGGGTTGTCAAATTAAGCTTTGTCAGTGTTAATTTGTAGTCCCATTTGGATGCATTCGTTGTATATAGAATTTACCAGTGCTTGTAAATCTTCCATATTTTTTGCCCAAATTACGGTGTCTACCCCTATGGATGTACAAAATAGTGCCATTCTAGGAACAGAGCTTTTATTATTGATGACAGTTTGTAAAGTTGTATGACATTTTTTTTTTATGGGTCTAGCATTCGTGCTGCAGGAAAGTCCCTAAACCGCTACTGGAGCGACACGTGTGCGGAGAAAATGATTCACTTTGTTCTTGAATCGCTGTAAATTGTACTCCGTGGGAAACACAGCCCTGGGCAAATTATTCCAAAGGGATGATGTTCTCCATATAAAAGACTGCTTGAAAAGCGTTGTACGAAGAGTAACCAGCTGAATCTCATAAGGATGTGAAGTATTAGCGCGACGTATACTTCTAACATGCACCGCTCTGGGAGGAATTAAGCGGACCACATCCTTCGAACACTTTCCATGAAAATACTTGTAGAATAGGCTCAAGTCGCCAACCGTTCTTTGATGTTCCAGCGAATTAGTGGCCAAAAATCGCTGCGCCCACCCTAGTTCTCGGAATGTTGATCAAAAAATTTCGAGGAAATTCTGGAATATTCTTCATAAAGTGTAGATTGAGCGAAATTATTACGCGTGTATTACATTTGCTAATTTTTCTGGTGTAAAAAAAAAAATTGACTTGACAATATGGTGGAAATTTTTTTCGTGGGAAGTTGTGAATTTAATGGAGCTACGAAATATCAGTACGTATTCGGTGCAATCAGTAATATACTCATATATGTTTCGGTACATTGCTACCTTAAGCTTTTGGCCAATTTATAATATATATAAAACGCAACGTCTCTCTGTCTGTCTGTTAGTGCGCTTATCACTCGAAACCACTGATCCGATTTACTTGCTTTTTTTTCTGAATTCATACATATTTTTCTGGTCAGGTTTTAGTATATATTTTGTTACGTTAAGCATAAGGAATAAGCAGTGATCATAATAGTGAATTAAGTCGGAAAAAGGTTTGCCGTCAGCAAATTATAAAAAAACCTAAACAATAATTCTGTAGCCCACGCGAGGGGAGCCGCTGGCATAGCTAGTTATAGATAAAATAAATTTGCATGATAACTGGTGGCTACCGGAGAGGTACCACGACCAAAAAAATTTAATTTTATTTGTTCAGAATTAAACAAATATTTAGGTAGTAAATATTTGTTTTAAGCTTTTACTACAAAGATGTTTCTCTTTTTATACAGTGTGTCCCAAAAAAGTTTTGTACAAATGGAGAAAAAGTTTATCTTATATATTACAAAAAAATTGATTCCTGATAAAAACTTCTGCATCCCATGGAAATCCATAATCAAGCATCAAAAGTTTAAAATATTTAATGGTATACAGGGAAAATGAAAAATAATGATTTATAATGAAGAGTAAAGTGCTATAACTCCGGACGTAATTAGAGCTGTAATAAAAGATTTTTCTCGAAGAACAATCACCTGTTTAGAAAGGGACGGGGGATACATTAAAGCACTTGTGCAATAAAGTTAGAATTAATCCATACGTTTAGTTGTTTTGCTATGTAAGTGGTAATTAAACACCAACTTGAAGCTCACTTTCGCTACTGTATTGAGTGTACTGTGATACTGGCGTTCATAGTGAAGCTCTTAGAAAGAAATCCATGAACTGCCAGTCGTAAAGAATGCTCTACGAGTAAGCGCGAAGCTGAAATTATTACTGCAGCAAACTGCGATGAAAAACGTTACAGATGCAATTCGAAGACATTTATACTTTTTATTCTCGATGACAATTTTGTGCATCTACTGTAGAACTAGAATAAATATAATTTTAAATATAGTGCAGGAAAAATGCATTTGAAATTGCACAGTTTAGATATAGCAATATTATGATTTTATTCTCTCTAGGGTATCATCAGGAGTATTGTCATGAGTTTTGGACCTCGAAAAACTTGTGCTCTTTTGTTTATAAACAATTGTAGTTTTCAAAACGCGTTTTTTGAACTTAAAATGTGAATAACTCCGGTTATATATGTCGGATCGAGACAAAAAAAAAACGGTCAAGTGCAAGTTGAACTTGCGCAATTAGTGTTCCGTACGTTGATTGCTTTTCAAATAAAAAATTTTGTTACAGAGGTATAAAATGGTCAGTGACTTCATAAAACACACCCCAAATGAGTTTTCAACAAAGTTTGTTTCCAATCTGACGACCTTGAAATGTTGTTTTTTTTATATACCAGATAAATTATTAAAGGTAATGCACTCGTGATAATTTTGTTCAATCCACACCCCGTGGAGAATATTCCAGAATTTTTTCTAAATTTTTTGATAAGTACTTTTCGAGATAAGGCGGGTGGACAGCGATTTTTCGCGATTTTTTAAAAATAATACAAAGAAAAGTGCGCGCAAGTATTACATTATATATATATATATATATATATATATATATATATATATATATATATATATATATATATATATATATATATACTCGTGTTTTCACAAGCTTTCATTTGACACCACACTCGATTACCTAGTAAAAAATTTTTTTTTTCACTTCCGATTTCACCCCCCAAAACTAACCCCTTAAGTCAAAATTTAACTTTCAAAACTACGTGGCTCTGATGAGGCCATCAATTCCTATATTATTATACCAAATATCAACTTTCTATGACAAATAGTTTCGGAGAAAATCGGACAGACACCGAAGTGATCTTATAAGTGTTCCGTACGGAACACTAACAAACACTTCGTAATGAAATCATCGTCGTTTAAGTCGCTCAAATGCGTACATAAGCTACAAAATTGAAAAAACCGACAAATAAATTTGCATGATAACCACCGAATAGGTACCAAGACAAAATAATTTTATTTTATTTGTTTGTAATTAAACAAATATTTAGATAATAAATATTTGTTTTAAACTTTTACTACAAAGGTGTCTCGCTTTTTGTATAATATGTCCCAAAAAAGTTTTATACAAATGGAGAAAAACCTTACGTATTACAAAAAAATTTATTCTTGGTAAAAAGTTCTGCATCACATGGAAATAATTAAGCATCAAAAGTTTAAATATTTAATGGTATACAGGGAAAATAAAAAATAATGATTTACAATGAAGAGTATGGTAAAGTGCTCTCCTGACGTAATTAGAGATAAAAGATTTTTCTCACCTGTTTAGAAAGGGATAGTGGATTAAGGCACTTGTACAATAAAGTTAGAATTAATCCATACGTTTAATTGTTGTTATGTAAGTAGCAATTAAGCAATGTTGCGATTTCAAAATAAAAAGATATTAGCACAAATTTATTATGGATATAATTGTTGCAAAGTAGATAAAGGGGTTATCTAACATCTAACAAAAAATATGATACGATCAAAATCAGTGCACTAGTTTTTAATTAATTTCGTTTTCCTTTATTCAATAAATAATCCGACAATTACTGACGTGTTTACTGGAGTTTTTTTGAATTATTAACTAGGAAGGCCACACATCTAAACGTGAGCATAATTTTTTAGTTCCTATTAATATTTTCTATTAATATTTTGCTCTGTATTTAAATTTAAATACACTTTACTCTTCATTATAAATCATTATTTTTTATTTTCCCTATATATTTTAAACTCTTTATGCTGGATTATGGATTACCATATAATGTAGAACTTTTTATCAAGAATAAGTTTTTTGTAATATGTAAGATAAACTTTTTCTCCATTTATATACAACTTTTTGGGACACACTGTATATTCTTGGTAATTCTTATATTGAAGATGAATGTGTAACTGAATTTCATAGAATACTTCAGCAAAGACGGTACGGAATACTAATTGTGTCTAACTTGCTCTTGGCCGTTTTTTTTAAAGTAATATTACCTAGGCTGTCTGAAAAGTTCTCGGCCTAACACATAAATGGCTTTAGAAACTGTGAAATAATATTTGTATGGGAAAGTTCCGTCCTTTAGATAAACACATGTAAAATTTTATTTCGATCTGTCAATTCATTCCAGTAGCAGGAGCTATTTAATATTAACGTGTCATTGATGTTTTTAAAATGGAAATAATTGAATATTGTGCTGTGATTAAATTTTTTGTTTTAGATGGTTTAACACCAACAGATATTCATCCGAAATTATCAAAAGTGTATAAGGATGCATCACCTTTACTTTCCACTGTCAAAAAAAAATAAATCTGGTCGAACAAGCCTCGAAGATGATCCACGCGAAGGTCGTCCAAAAATTGCTACAACACCACAAATCATTCAACAAGTCCATGATATGGTGTTAGATGATCGACGAGTGAAAGCGCGTGAAATAGCTAGGGCCACAGGCATCCCAAAAGAACGAATTGGAAATATTTTGCATGAAGAATTACATATGAAAAAGCTTTGAGCAAGATAGGTGCCGCATTTGATGACAATTGACCAAAAACGCATTCGAATGCGTATTTCTCAAGCGGGTTTGGATCGTTTTGAGCAAAACAAAATGGATTTTAAGCGTCGTTTCATAACTGTTGATGAAACTTGAATCCACCACTATTCACCAGAGCGAAAAGACCAGTCAAAACCGTGGATCGAAGCGGTCGAAGTGTACCAAAGAAGGCAAAGACGATTTCATTAGCAGTGAAGATTATGGTAACGGTTTTTTGGGATTACAAAGGTGTTTTGTTAATCGATATCTTCAGGAAGGTAAAACAATTAACTGTGAATATTATTGTACCTTTTTGGATCAGTTGGATGCAAGAATTCATGAGAACAGACCTGCAGAATCATTTTTTATTAAGACAATGCACGTGTTTACACAAGTATTTTGACGACGGCAAAATTTAACGAATTAAAGTACTTATTGCTTGAACATTTACCAGATTTGGCCTCCTCTGACTATTATCTGTTTCCAAACCCGAAAAAATTCCGGACTGGAAAGCGTGTTACATCAAATGACGAAGCTATTGCAGCCGTGGATGGATATTTTGCACACATTCCGGAATCACACTTTAATGATGGTATTGAAATATTGGAAAAACGTTGGAATAAGTATATTGAAGTTTCAAGCGATTTTATTGAAAAATAAAACATATTTCACGTCAAAAAAATTTCTTTCATTTTTAGGGCGAGAAGTTTTCAGACAGCCCACGTAGTTATTGATTAAAGAAAACAAAGCGTTGTTTTACACTGGATAAAGTAAAATCTGAAATAATCGCTTGCCTTTTTGTTTCTGGCTCTCAGTCATTCAACTGAAACCAAGTCAAGGGCCTGTTTATTTATCGTTTCATTTACGAGGGAATATATGAAATAATTGACGAGGGGTTGTTTAACTCGTTATTTATTATTGAAAGCGTTTCAAAGCGTCATGTCTTCTTGATTATGCCTGTCATTTTTAATAGAGCAATATTTTAACTATCTATATATTGATTTATTTGAAAATAATTTTTGAAATATTAACCTTTTGACATCTACTTTGAATTTTGCATTTTTTTTGGGGTGAATAAGACAATACAACATAAAATTTTTGTAAAATTAAGAAAAATTAGTTATTTTCGCTCTTAAAGGCATACTTACATAGGTGTACGAGTATGAAATGCGAATTTTTTTTTCTAAAAAAACATGTTAAATTCGGAAGAATGATACAAAATGCTTTATTCAAAGTATGCTCCATCGCTTGTTATACATTTTTTCCCATTTTTCGGCAATTTGTGAATACCACTCCAATAAAAATCTTCCCTTTTGCTGCGAACCATTCATCGAAACATTTTTTCACATCTGCGTAAGAACCAAAGCGCTGCTCAGCAAGTGCGTGACCCATCGATGCAAACAAGGGGTAATCGGAAGGAGCCAAGTCTGGTGAGTAAGCCGCATGGGGTAGAACTTCTCAGCTGAGTGCTTCCAATGTGTCGCGAACTGGTTTTGCCGTATGTGATGGAGCATTGTCATGAAGAAAAATGACTTTGTGTTGCCTCTTTCCGTATTCTGGCCTTTTTTCAAGCAGCGAACGGTTCAAATCGGTCAATTGTTGTTGGTAGTATTAACCGTTTCCCCAGGTTTTAACAGCTCATAATAGACCAAGCCCCTCCGGTCCCACCAAACACTGCCAAAGCGATTCGGTCTTGCGGTCGATGTGGATGGTGCGCCTGGGTCTACCCATGATTTTTGCGCTTGGAATTCTCAAAATAAATTCACTTTTCATCTCCCGTAACTATACGATGTAAAAACGACTTCCTTTTGTACTGAGCGAGCAAAATGTCACACGTGCGCCTTTCCATTTGCCTGTCGTTCAACTCTTGTGGTACACATCTACCGGTCTTCTGAATCTTTCCCATCTCTCGTAGACGATTGGAAACAGCTTATTGACTAACGCCCAATTACTCGGTGAGTTGTTTTTGTGTTTGCGAATCATCTTCGTCCAACAATGCTTGCAATTTCACATCTTTGTTTTTGTTCCTTGTCTGCAACATCAAAGTCACTACTTTTGAAACCCCGAAACCATCGTTCACCATAAGCTTCTCGAAGTAATCGGTAAACTGCTGTTGAAAGTTTTCTTCAAACGCAAACAAAAAATTGATGCTGTCCGCGAATGCTCTTTGTTCGGTATAAATTTCGACCTATTGAACACAACACAACACTATGCACATACTTTTCCAGTTTATCACTCCTGCGCGTCTGACACTTGTTGATGACACAACGCAGTGTCAAATCTTTATAGCACAAACTGCATTGATGCACTATCTGTTGTCTGAAATCCGCATTTCATACTTGTACACTTGGTATATCTGTACTTAAATGTAAGGTTATTTTAAGTTTTCAAATTCATTTAAGATCGCTCGTAAACCACCGTTAAAATTAGATGCAATTTTTTTATGGGCATAGCACACATGCTATAGGGAAACCACTTAAGCGCTACAGGAACGACGCGTGTGAGGAAAAAGCCATTCACGGTGGTCTTGTATCGCTGTAAATTGAACTCGTTGGGAAAATCATTCAAAAGGGATGAGGTTCCCCATTTAAAAGACTGCTTCAAAAGTCTTTTACGAGGAAGGAGAAGCTAAACCTCATACGGATGTGAAGTATTCCTCGCATGCACCGCTTTGGGAGGAATTAAGCGGGCTACATCCATCGCACACTCCAAGAAAATATTTGTAGAATAGACTCAAATCGCCGGCTTTTCTTCAGTTCTGGGTCTCCAATCCAGCGAATGGCTTTCTTTTTAATAGAATCCAACAAATGCAGTGTATGTGTATGAGCAGAGCTCTAAACATGGGAACAGTATTCCATCATTGGTCGAATTTTTGTACAGAATTAACAGTTGTTGTGGAGTGTAAAGCTTTCTAGTTCAAAACAATATTCCTGGCTTTCCAGAAGTTCTCTTTGCTATGCTTCCAACACGTTCATGCCAAGCCATATTTGCTCCCAAATTAATGCCCAGCACATTGAATGACGATGCTAGAGGAATGGAGTATCCCGACATAACTATGTCGAGTTCAGCAGCGTTAACTTTTTTAGAAGAAACTGCCGCCTGGGTTTTTGTAGCGTGAAATTCTATTCCTACCTAAGACAGAATTTCTAGCATATCTTTGTTAAGTTGAACGCCCTTTCTGCTGATATTTACATGAGTAGCTGTTGCTCGAGCGTTCAAAGCGAATA
Source organism: Pachyrhynchus sulphureomaculatus (assembly GCA_019049505.1). NCBI lineage: Eukaryota > Metazoa > Arthropoda > Insecta > Coleoptera > Curculionidae > Pachyrhynchus > Pachyrhynchus sulphureomaculatus. The sequence continues at coordinate 52,578,026 of CM032451.1, read as the reverse complement.
AAGCAATAAGAGTACTGTCATCTGCAAGGCTGTAGATCGGATTCCTGGTTCTTTCCAGCAGGTCGTTAATGTAATTGAGAAAGAAAGTAGGAGACAGTATGGAGCCTTAGGGAACACCGGTGTGGATAGTGAAGGTATTAGAAAAAAATTTCTTTGTCTATTACTCGTAAAGAACGCTCTCTTAGGAAACACGAGAGTCATAACCAGAACTTTTCAGACATACCATGGAATCACTTTGTTGCCGATTTTCTCCGAAACTATTTGACAAAAAAAGGTGAAATATGTCCCAAATATAGGAAGTGATGGCCCAATCAGAGCCGTGCAATTTTGAAAATTAAATTTTGACTTAAGGGGTTAGTTTTGGGGGTGAAATCAGAAGTGAAAAAGAAAAATTTAAGAGCATCGAGTGGGGTGTCCAGTGAAAGCTTGTGAAAACACGAGTTCAATAATATATAAAAACAAAGATCGGAAACAAATTTTGTTTGATATGTTTCGTATTTGTGTACAAATGACCATCCTGTTTAATAAAAAATGTTATTGACTGTACAGATAAAAGTAAATATGCACACGCAAAGTAAGGATCTAAGATAACCCAGGCCAACGATGAAAAAACTTTTTTAATAATTTTACCTGATTCCTATGTTTTTTGGTGTGCTGAGTACGAAAATAATAAAAAAGTCGTATCACCCACCAATTTTTCACATTTTAATATTCAAAATGTGAAAAGAGTATTTTTTATCATTCGAATATTATTAGGTTGGCAATAAAATCAGAATTTTATAAGGTTGGCGGTAAAATCAAATATTATTAGGTTGGCAGTTCCGATAAATGTCACAGCTGTTTTCTTCCAGTTAATATATTCTCGCATTGCAGTGTTTAACCCATGTGCTTTAATTCACACTCAAAGTATGGCTAACCGTGGTTGTAAAAACTCTACCAACACTTTTTGTTATATCTGTGGTGAGTTTGCAGTTAAAAAACATCAAAGAAACATTACTGATTTTGTAAAAAAAGTATACTTTGCATATTTTGGTGTAGAATTCGGTAATCAAGAAAAATGTGGGCTCCTCACAAAGTATGTTATGTTTGTGTCAAGGAAGATTTGCCGTATCCATAGTCTGGAGAGAGCAAGAAAATCATTCAAATGATTGTTATTTTTGCATCGTCTAACCTGAATTAACCTGAAGAAATTACTTTAGCTAATCGGCTGGTAGGACATGAACCGGGACTTCGTGTCCCTGAGCCACTTCAGTCTATTGATGACGTTTTACAGTCCAGTCCCGAATTTAATGAAAGTCGACCGGAAGATGATGAGTTTCAATGTTCTCTGGAAAATTTAAAACCATAGTTGTTTACACAAACTGAGTTAAATGATTTAGTGAGAAATTTGGGTTTGACTAAGGAAAAAGCAGAATTGCTTGGTTCTAGGCTGAAAGAAAAACATTTATTGGAATCTGGTACATCAAATAAAAGCCTAATCAAATAAAAGTACGGTTTAAGTTTTTATTTTTTATGTATCACATTTTCCCTATTTTAAAATTTAATCGATGTCATATTGTGAGAGAACTGTGGGTGATACAAAAAAAACTGATAGCAGATACGGTTTCAGCACCCAAAAATACATAACACTTAGATGTATTGGTTTAAAAAGTTTTTACAAATATTTTTTTTGTTAGCCTGTGTAATTATTGTGGGAAATTTTAACATAAAGAGTCTTTCCGTCTAAGTGTCCCAGCGTCTGATTTTAGACTTCTGTCCCTAATATTAAGTTACGGGGGTGACAACCCTTAACGTTAAAATCGAATTTCTTCGAAACTACTTAAGATATCTCAATAAAATTGATACCGTTAGTCGTTAGTAATAAGCTTCATATTATTTATTTTTTTCAGATTTTTTGTTCAATTACAAATATTGAAATACAAGAAGTATATTTTTTAAGGGTGGATTTTTTACTAACCCCTGCAGTGACACCTACCACAAAAATGTATTGTATCGTTTTATTAGTTAGCTATTACGTACTAAAATTATAGAAGTATCATATTGGTGGAACATAGTAAAAAAAAAAATATTTACTGTCACCTGTGTCGGGGGGCAGGCACGTCTAGCTTGCTTGTGTAGTCAGAAGTCGCAAACCAAAATTAATTTCAAGCAATTATTAATTTTAATTTGAAAAGTAATGTAATGGTTGCACGAGACAATATTAATGATTTCAATTAAAAGTGTAGAGTCGAATTTCTTTGTCTTTACGACAAACTAAGAAATTATGTTGAGAAGTTTTGCGATTATGCTCGTATGTCTAAGAATACTTTCGACTATATTTTGTATAACATTAGACGTGAATTAGAGAGGAAAACTTTTAATAAATCATATTTACATCCATACTCAATTCAGAAGAGATTGAGCCCGCTTGTTATGTTGCTAAAAGCCTTTTTGATTTGGAGAGTCTACTCTAGCTTTAATATTTGACGATACTTACATAAGGCATGAAAAAATCAGAAGCAATATATGTCAACGGAAATCATATGGGGGACAAAAGAAAACACCTTTCTGCAAACCTTTCACAATTTGTACAACAGATGGCTACATAGTTGACATAACAGGCCCATTCAATGGATCTATAAATGATGCATCTATTATGAAAACTCTGCTAGAGGAACCGAACAGATTAAAATCGCTTCTGCGACCAGGTCACTTCTATATTGTTGATCGTGGTTTCCGTGACATTGTTGAGTATTTGGAGCTTCAACAATACCACGATCTTATGCCAGCTTGTAAGCGTAATAGCGCGCAATTAACAACAGAAGAAGTCAACGCGTCAAGATTTGTAACTAAAGTACGATGGGCCGTCGAAGCTCTACATGGTGCCATTGGTAAAAAATACAGTCTATTGCACAAAGTTCTAAACAACAAGCTTTTGCCTGTAGTAAGATCATCGTGTCGAAAAGCTGGGTTTTTAAATTATACTTTTGGTAAAAGATTAAATTCTGATCCGGATTTAGCTGATAAAATAATTTCTTATATGAATGACCGGCAAGCTCAGCCGAACATAATACAAGAATTAGTTGAATCTCAAAAATTACATCGGCGCAAGAAACCTGTTGCTACATTATCTTCTACAAGCTTATTGGATTTTCCGGAACTAACTGAAAATGACCTCATAGTATTATTTACAGATATATATACCAATTGTCGCAAGCAGTATGCTATCTTGCAGATGACAGATGAAGGTCTAAAACTTTAATACGTAAGGGTTTTTGAAAATATTAGAAGGGTGAAGGTCCGATCAAGACATAAAAATAGCAAAACTGATCGGTGCTATATTGAGTATAAACCAAATTTGAACACTTAAGGGGGTATTGAAAGATACAAGAGCGACTGTGCAAATGGTGATAGAACTGTAGGTTGCTGTGCGCACGTAGCTGCAATTATTTTTTATTTATCCCGCGGTCGTTATAAATCAAAAATTATGAAGCCAGCCGAAATACTTTCTACCATATTTGATAAAACCGGCGTAATTACCACTATTGAGGAAGATAGTGACGATGATTAAGATTACTATTTTTTTTTTCTTTTTAAATATAAATATTTTTAACTTAACTTACCAAAATACACAATTAAATATATTATATTTAATATAGTTTTTTTTCCTATATGTTCCACCAATTCAAGACTCTTGTAATTTTGATATATATCTAGCTTATGAAAAACTTTCTATATAAAATTTTCTTTGGTAGGTGTCACTCGAGGGGTTAGTAAAAAAACTCACCCCTAAAAAATATACTTCTTGTATTTCAATATTTGTAATCGAGCAAAGAATCTGAAAAAAATATATAATATGAAGGTTATTATTAACTACTAACAGTACAAATTTTATTGAGATATCTCAAGTAGTTTCGAAGAAATTCGATTTTAGCGTTAAGGATTGTCACCCCCGTAATTCCCTTAATATTAGGGGTAGAAGTCTAAAATCTGGTGTGTGCATGTTTCAGGCAGAGAACAATAAATTAAAGGCAAAATATATTAAATCAGACGCTGGGGCACTTTTCAGTGGCTTATACGGAAAGGCCCTTTATTGCAATGTGTTAGTAGTAGTCTACTACCTACTTGAATAGCATTGGGATTATACGAATGATAAAAGATACTAGTTCTACTAGAGACAGAACCTTGATAAACAATGTGTTTCCTAATGATATAGATACGTTGTAGACAGTTTTTTTTTTAGATATCACAAACAAGTTTGGGGTCTGTTTTGTGAGGTCACTGTTCATTTAATACCTCCGTAATATTTTTTTTATTTTAAAAGTAATTACGGTAGGTAATGCTAATTGCGCATGTCCGACTTGCACTTGGTCATTTTTATTTATTTTCTTGTGGAATGCAGTTATATACGTCATATATTTTGTATGATGGTTCCCCTGGATAACATTCATGTCACTGAGTGACGAATGACTCTTTGATATTGTTCAGGCATAAGAATATACAACAAATAAAGTTAACCTTTACTTGACATATTAGGGTGCCTAAACTTAAGGCGTGAAGGTCTGTAGCGACATCCATCTGTAATTGGTGGGTGCCGCTACTCTCTCAAGCGAAGAGCATTACTTTGAGACCATTAGTTTGGCTGTAACAGTTAAGCAAAGTGGAGTGGTGCTCAAATCCACCCAAGTGTGTCAAGTAGCGTTGTTTTTGTAAAATTCGTGTGATTTTTTTTTTCGTTGCATTTCGATATCAGTTACAAGTTACAAATAACTGGAACTGTGACGAAAAATAAGCGAGAGATTCCTGTCGAATTCAAAGTCGCTCCAAAAATGCGACCGAATATCAAGTTTTGTCACACACAGGATTTAACCCTCCTTTCGTACACTCCAAAAAAGAAGAAATGTAATAAAATTGTGCTCATTGTTTCTTCTTTTATACATACGGAAGGAATAACCGATGGAAAATCTAACATTACCAGGTGTACAAGTATGAAATGCGGATTTTTTTTCTAAAAAAACATGTTAAATTCGGAAGAATGATAAAAAAATGCTTTTTTTCAAAGTATACTCCATCGCTTGTTATACATTTTTCCCATCTTTCGGGCAATTTGTGAATACCTACCACGCCAGTAAAAATCTTCTCCTTTTGCTGGGAACCATTCATCGAGCCATTTTTTCACATCTGTGAGAATGAAATATAACATTCCTCATTCAATTAAACAGAACATTGAGCAATTTACATCAATCAAAGAAAATATTTACAAATACCAAAAATATCTATATAATTATCAAATACATCTAATGTGGGGCGCTAAATGACCTTAGCAGTCGATGCGCTCTGGCCAATTGAAACAACAACTTCATCTTCGTACGAACCAAAGCGCTGCTCAGCAAGTGCATGACCCATCGATGCAAACAAGTGGTAATCGGAAGGAGCCAAGTCTGGTGAGTAAGCCGCATGGAGTAGAACTTTCCAGCTGAGTGCTTCCAACGTGTCGCGAATTGGTTTTGCCGTATATGATGGAGCATTGTCATGAAGAAAAATGACTTTGTGTTGCCTCTTTCGGTATTCTGGCCTTTTTCAAGCAGCGAACGGCTCAAATCGGTCAATTGTTGTTGGTAACGTTTAGTTTTAACCTTTTGCCCAGGTTTTAACAGCTGATAATAGACCACGCCCCTCTGGTCCCACCAAACATAGAGCATTGTCTTTCTGCCAAAGCGATTTGGTCTTGCGGTCGATGTGGATGGTGTGCCTGGGTCTACCCATGGTTTTTTGCGCTTGGGATTCTCAAAATAAATCCACTTTTCATCCCCTGTAACTATACCACGACTTCCATTTGTACCGAGCGAGCAAAATGTCGCACGTGTTTTTGCGCTTTTCCATTTGCCTGTCGTTCAACTCATGTGGTACCCATCTACCGGCTTCTGAATCTCTCCCATCTCTCGTAGCCGATTTGAAACAGCTTGTTGACTAACGCCCAATTGCTCGGCGAGTTGTTTTTGTGTTTGCGAATCATCTTCGTCCAATAATGCTTGCAATTCCACATCTTCGTATTTTTTAGCGGTTTTCCACGTTCCTTGTCTGCAACATCGAAGTTACCGCTTCTGAAACGCCGAAACCATCGTTCACACGTATCTTATAAATTAATGCTGTCCACGAATGTTCTTTGTTCGGTATAAATTTTGACATATTGAACACAACAACACAACACTATGCACACACTTTTCCAATTTATCGCTCGTACGCGTCTAACACTTGTTGATGACACAACAAAATGGCGCAGTGTCAAATCTTTATAGCACAAACTGCATTGGTGCACCATCTGTTGTCTGAAATCCGTATTTCATACTTGTACACCTGATATAATGCAAGAAAAGGTGGGACAGATAATTTTGATAAGCTTTTGTCAACGGAAGGACAAACAAGTGGCCGATTAGATATTAGACCAGGCTGTTGTAAACGCTTGAATTTTGCTTAAATGTAAATCGAAAATCGGCAACACCAACAGGAAAACAACGGCGATTGATTGTCTCGAAAAAGTACACTTTCATCTCATGACACCGTATTTGCGAGAGAGATACGCGATAGCAACGCTGCAAAAAGTTATAAAACTGGGCATCGCAGATATTTTGAAAATAAATGTTGCATCTGATCGACCTTCGCAACGTACTGAGCTCGGTAAACAACATTGATGCTTATTGTGTACAAGAAAAGAAGATACAAATCAGAGAAGCTTGTTCTGCCTGCTATCGTTCTGTTTGTCAAAATCACAGATACTTCATTTGTAATGATTGTGCCGGCGTGTAATTAATTAAAATGAATTTTAAAAAAATTCTTATTTTTTATAATTCATAAAATGTTTTCTTTATTTTCAAATAAAAATCTTGTTAAAATTAGTCTAGTCAGCATATATCACCACTACACCAAACACTTTATTTTTGCACTCGACGCGCGTTTCGCTAACCATGTTAGCTTCATCAGGAACGATGATTTACTAAAGCTAAACTACAAACCTACCCTATTTATGCTTAGCCTGAATTACTCAGGCAGAACTAATGGAATATGCGAGACCATCAGGTCTAGTCAAGCAACCAGTAGAGGGAACTACAAGGAATAGGTCTTCTGTCTTTATTTAAACTACTTTTACATTTTATAATTTCTATACTCTAGTATGTTTTAACAATCTCCTATCAGATACGTTTTTAATTAATCTTAGATTATCTAATGTTACAGTATGATTACCATCAAGGGCATGTTCGGCAATGCTAGACTTTTCTGCTCTACTGAATTTTAAATGTGCTAAACGTTCTTTAAATCGTGCTCCAATTGACCTTTTCGTCTGCTCAACATACTTTTTGTCGCAATCATTACAACTAATTTCATAAATTCCACTTTCTTCGCGTGTCAAAATGTGGAATTCTGAATATTTAACTTGAACTTATGTCTATTTATTAACTTGTTTACTAAGTCATCGTCGTAACCATTAGCTCTAGTTATATTTCTAATACGATTCCTTTCGTTGTTGAAGTTTATTCTATTCAGAGGCAAAGTGACCAAATAATGAACTAAAAAATGTAATGCGGCTAATTTGTGATGTTTGCGATGAAATGAACCATTAGGAATATATGTCTCTGTTACTGTGTCTTTTCTATAGATATCAAATTTTAACCTATTATTATTTTTAATAATTAAAATATCTAGAAAAGGCAGTTGTCCTTTGTTCTCAATTTCGTAAGTGAATTTAATGGAATCATATCGGCTATTTAATTTGGAAACAAAATCAACTATTTTGCTTTTTTCTCGTATCAAAAATCGTGAAAACATCCTTCACATATCTATAACATACCCTTGGGAAATTCTCAAATTCTTGACTGGCCTCAAACATACTCATGAATAAACTATGAAAGGTGATAAGCAATTACGAATAGCTGTTCCTTCTTTCTGAAGATCAAATTGACTCTTATATTGAAGATAATTTTGTTCCATACAAAGTTTAGATAATGTTAAGTATTCATGAATAATTTCGTCCTCAAAGTCATTCATCCTAAGTAATTCGTTGAGATATTGTAAAGTTTGTGGTATTGGCACACTTGGAAACAAAGAACTGATAGCAAAAGAAATTAAGATTTCACCTTCATTAAGAACTAGATCTTTTGTTTTATTAACGAATTCTAAAGAATTCTTCACTGCGAAGGTATTTAATGGTAAATTCCCAAGTTCTTTTAATAACCATTTGGATATCAAATATGTGGGTGATCCGACCGATGAAACAATAAGTCGCATTGCTTTTCCAGGTTTGTGAATTTTGAGTAAGCAATACAACTTTGGTATGGTCGAATTACTCACATTTAATTTAAATTTTAGCGAATCAGAGATAAGGTTTTTACATCTCTTTAAAGAATTTTTAACATCTGTTATCATTTTCGGTGATGGATTTCTTACTATTTTTTCGTAAGGGCCAGATTCGATAAGATTATCGACACGTTCAAAGTTTTCTTTCTTATCCAATATAACAACTTTATTTCTTTAATCCGCTTTAAACAGCAGACATCTTTTTTTCTCAATCCTTAACTAATTTTATGTTTTTTTGTGAATTAGAATTTGTGTTGTTAGGTTAGAATTTGATATCTATAGAAAAGACCAGTAACAGATATATTCCTAATGATTCATTTGATTTCAAACAACACAAATTAGCCGCATTACATTTTTTAGTTTGGCCACTTTCCCTCTGAAAAGAGTAAACTTTAATAATGAAAGGAATCGTATTAGAAATATAACTAGAGTTAATGGTTATGACGATGGCTTAGTAAACAAGTGAATAAATAGACATAAGTTCAGGTTAAATATTCAAAATTCCACCTTTTTTACACGCGAAGAAAATAAACCAAGTATGTCTCCACACCATATAATCCGAAATACAGCAGGGGACTCAGTAAGGTATTTAATAAGGTAGGTCTCACCTTAGTCTATAAGTCATTAGACAATCTGAGGAATATCTTAAGAAATTCCAAACATAAGATTCCTAATTGTGAGAAAAGTGGAATTTATGAAAATTACTTGTAATGATTGCGACAAAAAGTATGTTGGGCAAACAAAAAGGTCAATTAAAACACAATTTAATGAACATATAGCACATTTAAAATACAGTAGAACAGAAAAGTCTAGCATTGCCGAACATGCCCTTAACGCTGATCATACTGTAACATTAGATAATCTAAGATTAATTAAAAAAGTATCTGATAGGAGATTTCTGAACGCATAGGAAAGTATGGAAATTATAAAATGTAAAAGTAGTTTAAATAAAGAGAGAGGGCCTATTCCTTATAGTTGCCTCTATTGGTTACTTGACCGGAACAGATGGCCTCGCATATGCCATTAGTTCCCCCTGAGTAATTCAGGTGTTCGGCTAAGTATAAATAGGGGAGATTTGTAGTTTAGCTTTAGTCAATCATCGCTCCTGATGAAGCTAACATGGTCAGCGAAACGCGGGTCGAGTACAAAAATAAAGTGTTGGTATTGTGGTGATATATACTGAGTATTGTCACTGTGCCAAAGATTCCACATTCCCAACATAGTTGTAAAAATTAGATTTAAACAATAAATGTCACAGCATCTCCTCATAATAATACAAAGTTCATTTTTTCACAAAATTCCTTCCTTCATTTCTCAGAAGTTAAAGTAATACATCTTGAGAGTACTCAGTTAAATTTTTAGCTCTTTATACGGAAAAATAAAACGTTATATTTAGTAAAATTAGCCAGTTTTTCACTTTTTTTTTTGTTCTTGAAATTTTTTTTCAAACTATGTACATCATTTTTTAAAGTAACCTCCGAAGATGATCTAAAAAAATTTCAAGTCAAAATTTTCAATAGTTCATTTGTTATACGATTTTTATCGCTGTGATGCAAAATACCCGAGTGTGTCGAATACGTGATTCTACAGAAGTGTGTCAACAACAAAAAATACACATTTTATTTTGTTGAAAAAAAAAGATAGTAGAAATTAGTAAGGTAAATTTCGAATTTTAAATATCCCTTAACCCAAAGTTTCACTGAAAATTGTTCGTGCACGTCGAATGACCATCAGTTTAGAAACTTTATGGTTAAATTACACTTCCAAGCATAAAGTTGGTCTCCGTTTGCGGGAAACTTAGGAAACCTAACAATACTCTCCTTTAAGGTAGACGTGCCACTGTCAACCAAGCAGTAATAACTGTTAGTTGGCCTTTCCATTATTGCACTCTATATAACACTATTTAAACACGATAATATTTTAAGCGGTACTACGCCCTTAATATCGTAGTTACATAGACTTTACCAAATTTAAAACAAGAACTAAGGGTTGAGATTTGAATTTCCATGTACCTAACTCAATAACTTACTGCACATATGCATATCAAATATGTCATTTAAATCGTAAAAAATAATCAAGAATCACCGGCCTGAAGTTGGCACCTCTAGACGCAATTTAAAAATTAAATAGATTGCAACCCCATTTCACAGATCCGCACATGTGTCGGGTCGATCACTGTGTATCGATGCATGAGACGAATACCTTATCGCGTATGTCTTTTATAAACTAGACTTTGCACAATAAAATAGATTAAAATTCTTCATTTGTCATTGATATTGAAAGAAACTGTTTGACATAATGTCAAACTCTTTCCTTGTTTTTAAAATGCTGTGTTATATATAAACAAAATAAGTTATGTTGAGAAAGTGTAATCTTTGGCACACTACCCAGTGTATTTCCTTCCTGCTACAGTTCAACCAGTACTCAAAAAAAAGCAAGAAGACCTTGCCAAACAACTACCGACCGGTGGCACTGCTTTCAATAATATCGAAAGTCATGGAAAAAGCTATCAATCAACATCTTCTAAAAATTTTTGTAAGATTCAATATTATTAGCGATCATCAATATGGCTTTTGTAAACCTAAGTCAACAGGAAATCTTCTAACTTACGTAACACATGTTTGGCACAACACAATTGAATACTGTGGAGAATCTCGAGCGGTTGTTCTTAATATATCCAAGGCATTCAACCGTGTTTGGCACGATACATTGTTGGCTAAGCTACGCTCTTCTGGTATGTTGGAAAAGTTCTGTTTATGGCTCTCAAGTTTCCTCAAAGAGCATTCTTTACGAGTGGAGAGACGGGTTTCTTTCTAACATCTTCACTTTCAACGCCGGTGTATCCCAGGGCTCCATACTGTCTCTCACTCTCTTTCTCATTTACATTAACGATCTGCCAATTTACAGCTTTGCAGATGACAGTACTCTTATCTCATCATTCACTTTGAACCCTCGAATATCGGTTACTCATGCGCATATTTGCAGACAGCAGGAAGTTGTTCAACTTAATAAAGACCTGGAAGAAATTCTGTCTTGTGGTGACAGTAACTAAGTAGAATTTAACGTTATAAAAATCCAGGCGGCAGTTTTTTCTAAAAAAATTAACGTTGCTGAACCCCACATAGTTATGTCGGGGCACTCCATTCCTCTAGAATCGTCACTCAATTTGCTGGGCGTTAATTTGGGAGCAAATATGTCTTGGCATGAGCATGTTGCAAAGCATAGCAAAGAAAGATTCTCAAAAGCTGGGAATATTATTTCGAACTAGAAAGCTTTACACTCCACAACAACTGTTAATTCTGTACAAAGCTTAAATTCGACCAACGATGGAATATTGCTCCCATGTTTGGGGCTCTACTCCCAAACATACACTGCATTTGTTAGATTCTGTTCAGAGAAGAGCTGTTCGCCTGATTGGAGACCCGGAACTGGCCAGCAACCTTGATTAATTGGAACATCGAAGAACGGTAGGCGACTTGAGCCTATTCTACTAGTATTTACATGGAAAGTATTCGATAGATGTAACCCGCCTAATTCTTCTCAAAGCGATGCATGCTAGAAATACACGTTGGGCTAATACTTCACCTCCGTATGAAGTTCAGTTTGTTACTCCTTTTACATTCCTTTTGAAACAGGCTGAAAAATTTTTGGTCTAGCTACTTAAAACACATTTTTTTTGCAACATATTCATCAATATATTCTCCTTCAAGAGCGATACAATCAGTCCAACGCTTTTTTAACATTTCTATACCTTTCGTGTAGAAGAATTTGTCTTTGCCTTCAAAATAGGTCTCAGTTTTGGTGATAACTTCTTCATTGGAGCCAAATGTCTTTCCTGAGAACATTTTTTTGAGGTCTGCGTATAGATAATAGTCGCTGGGGCCCAAATCTGGAGAATACGATGAGGAAGTAATTCAAACTTCAATTCATGCAATTTTGCCATCGTAACCATTGAGTTATGACACGGTTCTTTGTCTTGATGAGAGCACTTTTTTCTTGTTCATTTGGGGCTGTTTCTTTACAATTTCTGCCTTCAAACACACCAATAACTTTATATAATATTCGCAATTGATGGTTTTTCCCTTCTCAGAGTAGTCAAAACCTTCCTAGCCAACTGTTGTGTATTTGGTCGCTTGGGGCGGCTTTCATTGGCTGCTGTCCACTCAGCTGACTGCCGATTTGATTTCGTTGTGTAGTGGTGGATCCATGTTTCATCCATTGTCACATATCGCATGAAAAAATCCTTATTATTGCGCTTAAACAGGTCCAAACAGTGCTCAGAATCATCAACACGTTGTTGTTTTTGGTCTACTGTGAGCAAACGCGGTACCGATTTCGAACAAAGCTTTCTCATGCCCAAATGTTCATGCAAAATATGACCACATTCTTTTGATATCTTTAGGGTGTCAGCTATCTCACGCAATTTCACTTTACGGTCATGCATAACAATTTTGTGGATTTTTTTTATGTTTTCCGGTGTAACCACCTCATTTGGGCGTCCAGAGCGTTCAGCATCATTTGTATCTGTACGACCGCGTTTAAATTCAGCATACCAGTAAATGATGAGTGATTTTCCAGGTACAGAGTCCCCCTAATACTTATCAAGCCATTGCTTTGCTGGTACGTTATTTTTTCCCATCAAAAAACAGTGTTTAATCAACACACGAAATTCTATTTTTTCCATTGTTTTGAAAATATTAAAAGTAGCGCCACTAAAACCATTGTAACTTGTAAACTAATCGTTGAAATATCATGAAATTTTGACACGTATCTTATGAAAGTTGGTACTTCCTAAAAATCATATGGATTTTTTGAAAAGGGCGACATCTATGTGTCAGACCAATCAGCATACAGGTTATATGGAGAACCTCATCCCATTGGAATAATTTGCCTAGGACTGTGTTTCCGATCGAGTAGAATTTACAGCTATTCAAGACCAACGTGAATCGCCTTTTCCGCACAAGTGTCGTTTCTGTAGCACTTTAGGGATTTTCCTGCAGCACGTGTGCTAGGCCCATAAAAAATGTATATATCACCACTACACTAAACACTTTATTTTTGCATTCGACGCGCGTTTCGTCAACCATGTTAGCTTCATCAGGAAAGATGATTGACTAAAGCTAAACTACAAATCTAACTTACTCATACTTAGCCTAACATCTGAAATACTCAAGTGGAACTAATGGCATAGGCCGGGCCATTAGTTCTGGTCAAGTAACTAGTAGAGGGGACTATAAGGAATATGCCCTTTGTCTTTATTTAAACTACTTTTACATTTTATAATTTGCACACTTTCGTCTGCGTTCAACAATCACCTATCAGATATATCTTTAATTAATCTTAGATTATCTAATGTTACAGTATGATCAGCTCCAGGGGTATGTTCGGCAATTCTGGACTTTTCTGTTCTACCGTATCTTAAATGTCTAAATGTTCTTTACATGTTGTTTCAATTGTCCTTTTAGTTTCCCCGGCGTACTTTTTGTCGCAATGATTACAACTAATTTCATAAATTCCACTTTTCTCATAATTAGGAATCTTGTACTTGGGATTTCCTGAGATATTCCTCGAATTGTCTGATGACTTATAGGCGAAGGTGAGGCCTACTTTATTAAATACCTTATTGCGTCCCATACTATATTTCTTTCAATGTTGTGATAAATATGAATGATATTATTTATGTATATTTACAACTGCCACGATCAAGGAAGCTGAAGCCATTCTGTCGGATTTCGATATCGTCGTTCGGGTTCCGGAAGAGGTATCAGGGTGCCTCAGTGATTCTCTTCAGGTTAAGTACACTTTAGAGCTCTTTCCACACTTTTTTTTATCTAAATTTTGACAGATGCCCGCCAAAATTTATGGTAAAAAAGTGTAAAGACATACTTACAGTTGTAATTTTTATGTAAGGCGGAGTGAATTTTTAAATTTTTACGCTTAGGTGGAGTGAATTTTTTTCAATTCGTCAATATATGTTGTTGTATGTGTTGTCAAGTTCTGTTGTGTTCTAATCAGTTTTCAACCGAGATAACAAATATGACTGGCATCAGAGATTTCACTGATTAAGCATCATCATCAAGAGATTTCTTTTCTTTATTCCTTGCTTTTCATCCAGTGGAGGTCATTCTAGCAAATGTTTCCCTGGCTTTGGTCGTTTTTGACAAAGTGTATTACAAATAAACAAAAATAACGTTGTATTTAAAATAAAAATTAAAAATCCTAATACATATTTTTTGTTTTACTTCTAGCTAGAATGTAATATCTCTAGTTTCCCTCGTACTTTCTATTTGTAAGTCGCGCTCCTTTCAAATACATCCTGTTTTCTTGTCGGTAGACCCCGTTTTCACCGAGAAAGCCTAAAAATAAACTTCGGCGCTCTTTTGTTTACGTTTTCCTATGAAAGACGTCGCTTGCAATTTCCACAATGTTCTATTTTAATAGAGAATTAAGGAGGATGTATATTTAAAACTGTTGCATATTTGTAAAATGTATGTTTCGTCTGCTTTTCGGCCGCTATAATTTCTTTCTAAGAGACGAAATGAGTCACCGCTGACAGTTGTTTCGCGGAAGAGAAAAGTTGAGTTTAAATATATTTCGGAAATAATGGTTATGGTTGCATAGTTACTAGACCGCGGCGATTTACAGACACGATACAAATAATCGAAGTGGATTTGGGGGTACATCGAATTTTGTCATAAAATTTTTCAGCGAGATACATGTGTAGATCACTTTATTCTACGACTAATATGCAGCCAAAATTTTAGGTTCCATATCATTGACACAGCGTATATGAAGTGTTCATCGGAGCAAGAGCAAACGTGGTAGGCGGTCGAGGGTCGTTACGCGACTATTCCGTTATCTTAATACACAATTGATCAAGTGCCATAAATGAGTCCAGACGTTTCTGTTTAAAGATTTATGACTACAGCCCGCCAAGATACAGCTAGTACTGCTCAGAATCTCAACTTCGTTAACTAAATGGTTAAACTCCTATCAAGATTTAAAAATATCTTATTTTCGGGTGAGGGATATTTTCCATTTAAGGGTTATGTCATTAAAAATAATTGGCGTTATTGAAGTCAGACAAATTTAAAAGTCGAGCCTTTACATTCTTCTAAAGTAGCGGTTTGCTGGCAAAGGCCGCACATTGAGCTTTGTCACAATAAAAGTTTAAAACATAGTGTGCCACTGCACATCAATACACATGTATGAAAATGCAAGCGTTTGCATAAGACTACATGAGGACACTTCTGATTTCGAAATAGTGCGAGGTGTGAGACAAGCAGATGTCATTTCCCTCAAGCTATTTACAACCCTCCTAGAATATATGTTTAAAATTGGGACCATTGAAAACTTTGGGATTACTATCAACAATGAAAAACTTAACCACTTTCGCTTTGCTTACGACATAGTGTTGTTGACTGACTGCCTTGGACAAGCAAAAACGATGTTGCATGAGCTAGAAACAGTTTCTATAAAGGTGGGTTTAGAGTTAACACTAACAAAACCAAGGTCATGATAAATTTGGTGGAAAGTGAAAATTTGACCATCAACAACCTAAAGATAGAGCAAGTGTGTCCTGCCTGTGTTGACCTATGGAGCTGAAACGTTAACTTATGGAGAGAAATATTGGGCCTGTCTTTGCAAGACAGGGTCCCAAATACTAGCCTGAGGGAAAAAAGTAGTATAACGTACCCCATCGAGAAAACTGCCAACCTTAAATGAAACTGGGCGGGTCACCTCGCCAAAATCAGGGGTGACAGGTGGATGAGAAAGATAACGGAATGGAGACTACGTAGCGATGCATTTCGTAACCGAAGAAGGAATACCGCCAATTCGATGATCTTAAGCGTATCTATACCAACTGGCACGGAACAGAGCGAGGTGGAAGTCATTAGGGGAGATTTATTTCCATCAGGGGACATCTGTGTAGCTGCTGATGATGATGATGACTGCACATTTAATACTTTTAGAAATATTTCCGGTTTAAATAGGTGAAGCTAGGTGCCTAAAACTTCCTTTTGAGTTCCAAATATTTCGTGACGTTTCAGAATTTATTTTGAATTTAAATTATTTTTAGAGAGAGACATTCCCGGAGAATCGACTACAGACGTGCTTGTATATGGCTCAAAGAAAATAGTTATGCCTTTATTAAAAAGTGTAACATACATGTATACGTCTTAAGTCACAAGATTTTTTAATAAATAAAACGAAGTTAATAAGGATTATGCGATTTAGAAGAAAAAATGAATAAGGGGTCATTGGGGACCACGAATGTCCTGTGATGGATAAAATGATATTTAATCTTAAAATATTGCTGGGTTTTACAGAATTGTATGGAAAAGATAAAGTTTGATAATGATAAAAAATATGAAACAATAGGATACGTCATCACCAAAATATTGCTCTAATTTATAATAAATAATACCGAAGAAAATATAGCTATAGAAAGATAAACACGTCGAACAAGGCGTCGCTAGAAAACCAAGCTGGATGGATATCGTTGGATCGTTAAAATATGCCTAGTCGAGTCTTTTAGAGAAGTCGTGCAAGTTGAACCCAGACGCAAAAAAAAGAGATAGAGTATGCCATTCGTAACATCGTTTCCTGCCAAATCAATAATCCATTCGAAACTGCAATTAGCGAGGCAAGGACAAGTGGTAAACACTAAACAAAATTAGCGAGACGACGAAGCTGGTGCCGCTCGAAACTTGAAAAACGACCGTTTTGGCTGGAAAAAGCGGGTCCAGCTTCGTCCTCCGGTATTATGGTACTTGATTCAAGTGGTTAAACGACAGTCCATTTTCGGTATTCCAAGGCACGGTGGCGACTCGACCGATAGAATGAACAACTAGGCAGGCGGTTAGTGGACAGGTCAAAATTTCGGGTCGCCCTCTTGGTCTATTTGTATTGCCTACCAGGGGCGCCTGCTTTAAAATTAAATATAAGATTTTAAAGTAAAATGGATTCGTGATGTTGATATTTTAACGAATTTCACTTTTTTAAAAGTTTCTTAATATAAAAACATGTAGTTATAATATTATCAATTTAATTTGAATTATTTTTTAAAGTATATAGAACATGCTTTAGTTTCCCTCTTTTCTCCCTCTTTAGAAAACAATTGCCTTAAAATTCTTACCTTGCGTTGACACAGCTCTACTTCGTGCTAAGTCAATTTTATTTGCGACTAAAATTGCTGGCCTCGATCTTAAAACATCCATATCTTGTAGTCTATTCAGTTCTGCCTCAGCCTTTAAAAAACTAGCCTTGTCTACAACGGAATAGAGTACGACAAATGCATCTGGAGGGTTCGTCTTGTCCATATCCTGTAAAAAATGGTAAAGTTATTTACCCTTGCAAATACAAGTTGTTAAGTCAATATATTTTTTTAAGTCTACTCTATAATAACATTCCTTTATAAATATTATCTGTGTTAACTTTGAGCATAATAATAAAATGTTATCATTCCCCGACTCTAAAGAACCCTGAGAACGACTTATAATACGATATATTCTAAGCAACCCTTTCAGTCCGTCCCTGTTCTACTTCAAGCAATATACGTTTACCAAATTTGAAGTAGATATCTCAATTCCAATGGTTAGATAGTCAGACAAACATAATGACGAAAATTGTAGACTTTCCGTGATCTATGGGCTAAATTACGAATATCTTCGAGGGTGTTTTTTTCACAAAGACTATACGTTCAAGAACAACAAGTAATAACAGCGGTTAATAGACAAACTTTTTAGGTCTGATGATCTGTTAATTCCGGGGTTGCAGGATCTCTTGAGAGGTAGATTGCAAACTATCTCTCCATCTTTTTGGTGGTCACCCGGTGGATGTTTGCCTGCTGGTGTTCCCTCCAGAGCAATCTGTCCCTTCCATTCTTTTTACGTGGTTATGCCACTCTTCTTTTGGTCTTCTCCATCTTACCATGTCTTCCACGCCACATTGTTCCTTGATTTCGTATCCTAACCACCTATTGTTCTTAGGGTTTTCATTTCAGCGGTACGTAGCATACTTTTTGTTTAGCGGTATTTTCTAGTGATTCTATATCGTAGATCATTATGGGTCTGATGCAAGTCTTGTATATTTTAACCATGCTATCTGTTCGCGTGTATTGATTGGTCCATACAATATTTCGTAAGCTGCCTGAGATAACAGCTGCTTTATTAATTATTTTTTTAAGGGGTCGTGATTGCTTGATAGGTTCACACGAAGATATTTGAACTGGGTTAACTGTTCTATGGGCTTATTTTTTTCTACGATTTTGCTCCTGATGGAGTCTTTGGCAATAGTGATGCTCTTGGTATTTTCAGTAGACATGTTCATATTAAGCTGTTGACAGGCTTGATAAAATTTAAAAAGTTGTCTCTGTATGTCGTCTTTACTTTCGGTGATCAGAGCTGCATCGTCGGCGCAACAATACTAATTCTGTTATTACTCATTCTGTATCCCATTTCTAGTGGCTCTACACCTTTTAAAAGATTGAATAAAAAGGGACTAAGATTGCCTCCTTGTCTAATTTCTCCTGGAGTTGGTATTTTCTGTAGTGTTATCACTTGTTTTAGTTTTCGTCTTATTATTCATGTTCAAGTTCTTTATGTCTTTTTCTGCATCAACGTCTGTATTACGTCATTGAATCTGACTCTGTCAAAGGCTTTAGTTAAGTCTATGAATCATATGCACGTAGGTGTATTACACTCTATGGTTTTTTCTTTAATTTGCTTCTCTTGTAGATCTACCTTTCCGGAACGGAAATATTGTTCTTCTCCATTTTTTATCTGTGACGCCAGTTTCTCCTTTAACAGGTCTGTGAACAATTTCATTATTGTATACAGAAGAGTTATTCCTTTGTAGTTGTCTGGGCACGTTTTTTGTCCCTTCTTGAAGATCGGAACTGTGGTGCTGGTGTACCAGTCATTCGGTACTTCCGTTGTATGTAGTATTTTACTGAATAAAGTTGAAAGGTTTTTACCAAATTCCTGGCCACTATATTTCAGCAGTTCGTTCGGTATTTCATCCGTCCCTGGTACTTTTCTGTTTTTTAATTTCTTCATTCTTGTTATTACTTGTGGTTCCTCAAAGCTAGATAAATAGTTTCATATTCCTCCATGTCATTGGGTTCTGCGGTATCGTAGAGTTCTCTGAAGTATGTTTCTCATATTTCAGCCGAGATTCCTCTTGTTGGAATGTATTCATTTATTGGTTTATTTCTAATTTTCAGCATATTCCATATGTTCCTTTGTGCCCCGTACATATCACGTTTCATGTCACTTGTAAACTTAATCTAATATTTCCTTTTGATTGCTTTTCTTCTGGGTTAACTGTATGTAGGTGGTACGTTGTTCCCGTATTCCGAACTTTCATAACAGAGATTTTACACAAATACAATACCTCTCTCAGCAAAGGCAATAAAAAGGTAATAGTAAGGTACGTGCATTTTATGCAAGAAATTTCACTTTTTTTACAAAATTTGCTTAGTTCAGGTAAGTTACGCAAGTCTCATATTTTCGATATTTAGCTCAAAAATATTCTTGCCAATTTCCAAAAATATTTTGTCAAATTGTGTTTTAGTACTTTGATAGATTAGTTGGGCAATAAAAACTTCTTTGAATAAAGAAAAATTCCATAGAAAAAAGCACTTTAAAGTAACCTGTATACAACGATTGTTAGATTTTAATGGGATTTTTAGATTTGGATTGGATTGATTCTTCTTCTTTCTTATATAAACACATATATGCAGGTTTGTTAAATTCTTTAGCTTTCTCCATTATCTGCTTTACTATAAATATGGCATGTATGGTCGATCCATTTTCTTATCTGAATATCCCTGCTCATTTCTTCCAGTATAATTTTTGTTAATAAGTGTGTGTTAATTTTAAGGTAGTATTTAGGAGCGTTATTCCGCGGTAATTTTCGGGTGATATTACTTGCCTTTTTTTAAACTATCATGCTAGTTTTTCAATTTGTAGGTATTTGTGCTAGTCTTTTCTTGTTTTAAGACTTTATAACCATTTTGTGTCTGTTCCAAATTTACTTCTAGATTGACCCTTATTTATATAATTTCTCTGATATGTTTGCCATTCTTGAATTGTAATTTTATCAATTTCTACGGTGTCGTTTATATCAAGTTCGTTCCATCATAACATTTTATAGATTGTCTTTTGAGCATCATATAAATCACTTTCCATCCCTTTATGTCTTCCAACACTCTTTTTTAATTTGGTTTCTTCCTTACTTCACTAAGTTTCTTTCTGCGATATAAGCGTTCCAGTTGTCTTGAGTCTTGTTGTGTATGTAATGCACATTTGCCTCCTTTTTCTTCTTTGTCAGCTCCTTTATTTCTGTTGTGAACCATGGTGTTTTATTTGTTTTGTTGATGTTTACTCGTCTCTGGCCTAAGGTTTTCTTTGCCACGCTAATAATGTTTTATTTTATGGATGTCCACTGTTGGTCTATGCTTTCTTCTCCGTTGATTGGGTATAGAGTTACTCTTTGTCTCAATCGGTTCTCACATAATTGTTTTGTGTTTTGGTTGTCGAAGGATTCGATGTCATATTTGTTAACGTTTATAGGTATTGGTTTCGGTGGAGTTTTTATTTTAAGTCTAAGTTTACATAGGGCTAATTTGTGATTACTACCTACATTGACCGATTTCAGTGTCCGTACATCTACTAATATGTCTGACATAAATTTTCTGTTAGTTATAATAAAATCTATTAATAATTGTTGGCATATAGAGTTGTGCCAACTATATTCGTATTTCATGTCATGTTTGAAAAAAGTATTATTTATTATAAAAGGGTTTAGTATTTCATCATATCGCCAGGATCATTTGTCTCTTCTTCGTTAATTTTTTTTTTATGGGTCTAGCACGCGTGCTACAGGAAAGTCCCTAAAGAGCTACATGAGCGACACGTGTGCGGAGAAAGCGATTCACGTTGTTCTTAAATCGCTGGAAATTGTACTCGGTGGGAATCACAGTCCTGGGCAAATTATTCCAAAGGGATGATGTTCTCCATATAAATGACTGCTTGAAAAGCGTTGTACGAGGAGTAACAAGCTGAACCTCATACGGATGTGAAGTATTAGCGTGACGTGTACTTCTAACATGCACCGCTCTGGGAGGAATTAAACGGGCTACATCCTTCGAACACTTTCCATGAAAATACTTGTAGCATAGGCTCAAGTCGCCAACAGTTCTTCGATGTTCCAGCGAATCAAGGCCACCTGTCAGTTCCGGGTCTCCAATCAGACGAACAGCTCTTCTCTGAATAGAATTCAACAAATGCAGTGTATGTTTGGGAGCGGAGCCCCAAACATGGGAGCAGTATTCCATAGTTGGTCGAATTTGAGCTTTGTAAAGAATTAACAGTTGTTGTGAAGCGTAAAGCTTTCTGGTTCGAAATAATATTCTCAACTTTTGAGAAGCTCTCCTTGCTATGCCTGCAACATGTTCATGCCAGGACATATTTGCTCCAAAATTAACGCCCAACGAATTGAGTGACGATGTTAGAGGAATGGAGTGCCCCGACATAACTATGTCGAGTTCAGCAACTATAACTTTTTTAGAAAAAACTGCCGCCTGGGTTTTTGTAGCGTTAAATTCCACTTGGTTACTGTCACCCCAAGATAGAATTTCTTCCAGGTCTTTATTAAGTTGAATAACTTCCTGCTGTCTGCGGATATTCGTCTGAGTAGCCGATGTCCGAGCGTTCAAAGTGAATGAAGAGATAAGTGTACTGTCATCTGCAAAGCTGTAGATTGGATTCTCGGTCTTTTCCAGCAGATCGTTAATATAAATGAGAAAGAGAGTAGGAGACAGTATGGAGCCTTGGGGTATGCCGGCGTTGATAGTGCAGGTGTTAAAAAGAAATCCGTCGACTGCCACTCGCAAAGAACGCTCTCTGAGGAAACATGAGAGCCACAAACAGAACTTTTCAGACATACCATAAGAACGTAGCTTAGCCAACAGCCCATCGTGCCAAACACGGTCGAATGCCTTGGATATGTCAAGAGCAACCGCTGGGGATTCTCCAAAGTGTTCAATTGCGTTGTTCCAAACATGTGTTACATAAGTCAGGAGATCTCCTGTTGATCTATTTTTACGAAACCCATATTGGTGATCGCTAATAATGTTGAATCCTTCAAGATATTTTAGAAGATGCTGATTGATAGCCTTTTCCATGACTTTCGATATTATTGAAAGCAGTGCGATTGGTCGGTAGTTATTTGGCCAGGTCTTCTTGCCTTTTTTAGGTATTGGCTGAACTGTGACACATTTCCAGCAGGAAGGAAATATTCCCTTTCTGTAAGATAGGTTGAAAAGTCTACAGAAAACTGGTGTTAGTTCCCTCGCACAGTTTTTGAGAACTATGGCAGGTATTCCGTCAGCGCCAGAAGCCTTTTTGGTGTCTAGCTTTATCAAAATACGTTTTATAATACGCTGCCTGAAGACAATATCGGGCATCCTTGACTGCACTATGGGAATATTAGGTGGTCTTTTTCCTTGGAAATTGACAGTAGAATGTGAAGCAAAGAGTTCAGCCAACAAGTTCGCTTTCTCAACAGGTGTCGTTGCAATAGAATTATCTGGCCGTGTGAGTGGTGGTATGGTGGATTTGGTGAAATTTTGACTAACTGCCTTAGCGACTGACTAAAAGGACCTGGAATTGTTGGGACAAGCGAGAAGTTTGTTTCTAATCCGTTGATTGTGTGCCTCCTTGGTTTCGTCGATAATTTCTTTGCATCTGTTCCTGGCACGAACAAAGGTGTTACGATTTATGGTGTTAGGATTTTCACGCCAATGTCGGTATGCAAGATGTTTAGAAGCAACAGCTTCTTTGCATTTTCGGTTAAACCAAGGCTTGCCGTTGGAAGGGCATTTCTTCGAAAAAGGGATGTAAGCCTTCATACCGGCCAAAATAACATCAGTAACCTCCTTGGCGCAGTCAGATGGGTCATCGGATCGAAAATAAACGTCTAACCAAGGAAAAGTTCGAAAATATTCCATGAGATCTTCCCATTTAGCAGATTTGTAGTGCCAAATCTTGCGCGGTTTAGGCGCCTCTCTGTCACTGATTGGTAGGATACTCGATGTCGATAATAGTTTATGGTCGGAAGAACCTAATGGCGGATTTACGCTGACCGTGTAAATCTCCGGATTGGTGGTTAAAAACAGATCAAGAAAGACTGGCGAACCCCCCGTCTCTATCAGGGATCAGTGTTGGTTCGTCAATAAGCTGAGTTAAGCCACAACTGATTGAAAATGATTCGGCTTCATGACCTTGTTCATCGGTGGTATTTGAATATTTAAGCCAGTTGATGTTGTGGACATTAAAGTAGCCCAGGATGGCAATTTCGGCATTTGGATAGTTAATTTGTAAATGATCGATGGTGTCTGCAAGAGAAGCGAAAAGTGCGCTAAAGTTAGTATCGCTTGGTGGTCGATACAGGATACAGATGAACCTTGTGGTTGGTTGAGTCGTTATTTTTAACCACATAACATCAAAGTTTGGGGGCTCCAGAGCCTCTTCTCGTTGGCAAGAGAGGTCGCTTCTGACAAAAAGACAAATTCCTAAATTGGGAATAGAAGTCGTACCCATAGTTAACTGTGCTGGTCGATGAACTGACCTTGGTTTCACAGAGAGCGAGTACATGAGGTTAATTTGATTGCAGGTGTTGGTGCACTGAATTTATGTTCGAGTTTAAACCTCGTATGTTGCAAAAATCCATTTTAAAATTCTGATCTCTGCATGTCGACGCACCTGAACCAGCCCTCACCCGGAGATCCGAACGGGGGGCTATTTTACCTCCGGAATTTTTTGTATCCAGGTGCCTCATCATGCTATATGGCCCCACAGTCCGGAACATCGGCACAGCCACGAAACGTTAAGCAACTTCACGCAGCCTAAACCGATGCGATGGTATCACACCGGGCGATGCTGGGGATCTGGGCATCTACCATCTAGATTGTTCTTTAAGTCGCGTCCTACGACAGGCAGAACGTACCGAGGGAGATATTCTATCCCGCTCCCCCACCTGTTATGCTTGTCAGTTCCTTGCCTATTTTGTCATTGCCCGTTATCGTTAGTTTATCTTGTTGGTTTATTGTATCAATGTGTTTTTTTTATCGTTAAGCTTCCCGCCTGAGCAGAGATTTTTCATATCCTGAGGATATCGGCGAAGATGTCGTAATGCCCATCAACGTTGCCCAAGTGCCGATACATACATTTTTGTATTTCACGGCATCTTTTACACAACGCAGCAGTGCTGCCACGGACGTTATTACATTTCTGCAAACATCTACTACCTATGTACGTGGCCATGCCATATACACTTAAATAAATAAGTATACAGACCTGCCGGGACTGGAACTCCAAACCTGCATCGCAAGCAAGTATTACGTCACGGGCCGCCAGTGCTGTGCTGAAAATCTGCGTAAAACTATTCTCGCTCATCTCTATCTTTACTGAGAATAAATTATAATGTTAAATTTTACTATTTTTTCGTTATTAGAATATCTTAAAAAACGGCATCACTTACGAAGTCGTTTGAAACCAAGTAGGTAAACTGAGTTAGATTCTGTTTGATATTTTCTCATTTAACTTCGGCTAAATCGTTTCTATTCGTCACAGTAATACTTTTTTAAATTAAATGCAATTTATTTTATAAATCAAGCTCACGCTATATCCATAGCATCAAATATTGCGTGCTATTTATCGTAATTCTTTATTAAGCTTAGTAAGACACAAATCTTCATTTAATAGATCGGTAAATTTCGTTCATTCTATCTGCTTGTAAGAATACAAATTCCATTTATTACCTCATCTGATATTCAACAGAAACGCAGGTGTAATATCTATTTAATGATATACCTGTATCGCCGGCTTTTCCAGTAATGATATGCATATGTATATCCATGAAATTATTAAGTGTATCGATTAATTTGGAGTAGTTTTAATTATTTCAAATTATTTATTTCTGCAAATTGCAGGCGATTTTATGTCAACTTTAGCCTATATTTTGGCATTAAACAGTATTAAAGAAACATGAATGTCACAAAACACATTTAAATTCGTATTATGAATTAACATAAATTACTGTTTGATTACACAGCCCACACAAAAAAAAGTGGGGTATACTTTTGATGCGATATATCAGATCCGTAGTATTTTTGCCCGCTGATCACGAATCTGACGTCAGAATATCGCCATCACATCTCAATTTTTTTCTAACCTCAAAAAATAGGTAAAAATTAGTAAAAATTAAGAAAAATATACTCCTAAAAAATTGATTCAAGCTTTTTCATGAATCCAAAGATGTATTAATATGTATTCGGACACGCTAAGCTAATATTCATCGGTTGGATTAAGCCATACAGTTCTGTTTTCTTTCTAACCTCAATAAATCAGACAGATATAGTGCTTCTCGAATGCAAAAAACGAATTCAAATTAAAATTCAACCGATTCTTACCAAATTTGGTACATGGGGGCTTTTTGGGTTGCTGATCATGAATCTGAGGTCGGATTTGCAAAATTCAAAATGGCGGATCTAAGATGGCGGACAAAATTTTTGAAAACCAACCGATTCCTACCAAATTTGGTATACAGTTGGGGAATCCTCAAACCTGATACTCTTAAACCCTAAACCCTGAAACCTTAGACTCCCACACCCTGTAACCTCAAAAAATAGACCTCAATAACCCTGTAACTTTAAAAATGAGACCCAATAAACTCAAAACCAGGACTTTTAAACCATATACTCTCAAATAGTAGACCCTTAAGCCCTAGAATTGCGAAGGTTAGACCCGCGCCTAACTTTCCTTTTTTTGGCTGTATCTTGTTCTTTTTTCCGCGAATGACCTATTCAAAGGCTTTCTGCCCAAACGCTTTTGAGGACTTGTTTCTCTTTTTAGCGACCAGCAATAGTCCGCTAGCATATGGTCATCCCATCGTCCTTGATACCGATTTTCTATGATTTTCAGATCTTGGTGAAAACGTTCCCCTTGCTCCTCACTGTAGTCACCAAGATTATCTGGGAAATCATCGATGTGGGAGTCCAGGAAATGTAATTTTAGATTCATTAAGCAACCTAATGTTTGAAAATTTTTTATCATTTTCTCGACTATTTCTTTGTACTTAGGACTTTTATTATTTCCCAAAAAGTTTGTTGCGACTTCTTTAAAACTAAGCCAAGCAGCTTTTTCAACTTTATTCATTTTAGTAACAAATAATGAATCTTGAAACAATTTTCTTATTTGTGGCCCGTCAAATACGCCTGCCTTAATTTTAGCTTCAGAAAATTTCGGAAATCTTTTATGCAAATATTTGAAACATGGGCCGTTTGTATCTAATGCTCTCGTGAATTGCTTCATAAGTCCAAGCTTAATGTGAAGCGGGGGAATAAGAACTTTTCCTGGATCTACCAATGGTGGAAACAAGACATTATTTTCACCAGGAGTGAACGATTTTCTTGTTGGCCAAATTTTTTTCTTATAATGACGTTCCCTGTCTCTGCTATTCCACAGACATTTATAACAGGGATAAGGTGTAAACCCTGACTGTTGGCCAAGCAATATTGTTACAATTTTCAGATCTCCACAAATTTTCCAGTTTTGATCAGCATATTTTATTTTTATCAAAAGCTGCTTCATTTTTTCATATTGCTCTTTCATAACTGTGGAATGAGCAATCGGTATGGGAGCGTAAACGTTGGTATTATGCAGCAAAACTGCCTTAATGCTCCGTTTAGAAGAATCAATGAACAGTCTCCATTCTTCAGGATCGTATGAGTTATTTTGAAATTCATCCATTAGACCTTTTACATCGGTACAATATGAAAGTGACAATTCCTCGTCCATTGTGAAATATTTTCGAAATTCTTCATCTCTGTTTCTATGATAAGAAATCGTAGCTTCTGGCTTAAGTAAATGTCTTTTCTTTATAAAGGAAGCATGATGCTCTGAACCATCTTTGGATAAGCCTAAATCTCTGACTAGATCACTAAGTTCTGACTGTGATACGAGTATTGGTTCTGGTTTACGGTTGTATGGTAGAAATTCTTTATCTGTGTCACTAGTATATGATAGGTTGTCACTAGAACATTCATTAGTAACAGTGTTTGAATCTTTTTCGACAGTCTCAATGTTTTCGGCATGAACTGAGGTGAAATTATTTGTTTCCATAACATCAGCATCAAGTGGTTCGGGAGGCGGAATTAGTTTAGTTGGTCTTGTTACTGTCGAAAAATCGTTATAAGTAATAGTGCTTTTATTTTTTCGTTTATGCCTAGATACAACATTCATACAAAAGTAGCAATCATTTTCACTGTATGGTCTATTCCATATTGCTGGTCTGGAATATTTAATCGCCTTCTTATTGATGTACAACATTATTTTGCAAGAACTGCAAATGATGTGGGGAACCCAATCTGTATCCTGGTGCTGTATTTCAATGTTAAAACAATCCTTATATAAGGTTTTAATCTTATCCGTTATCGGTGACCCCATTTTACTCAATACGTGTTGTCAGCAAATATAACAAAATGAATCACTGTTTTTATCGCACTTATGAAAAGTCCTTGTACCGTGAGACCGTTTTCTTGTAGCATTATACTCTACATGAGCCAAGTCACCCAAACATGAAGAGCTACGGTCGCTGGATGACGACGGCTGCGGGCCCGCTTTCCCACCCTGACCAACCGCCGATACTGGGTTTCCGAGTCCCTGCATCGTAATTCTCTTTCTTCTACCTGCCATGACGACATCTAAGCCGTTATCCAGAGACTCTGCCGGCTAGTGGAGTAACACCGTTGCCCACCGTCACCACGTGGAGGTGCCCTGGATGCAGGTAGAAGAATAAAAATCGACCGATGAATTTTCTCGGGTTCAAAATGGCGCGAAAACATCTGCCATCTTGAATTTTGCAAACTCAACCTCAGATTCGTGATCAGCGACCCAAAAAATCCCCGTGTACCAAATTTGGTAAGGATCGGTTGAATTTTAATTTGAATTCGTTTTTGCATTCGAGAAGCACTATATCTGTCTGATTTATTGAGGTTAGAAAGAAAACAGAACTGTATGGCTCAATCCAACCGATGAATATTAGCTTAGCGTGTCCGAATACATATTAATACATCTTTGGATTCATGAAAAAGCTTGAATCAATTTTTTAGGAGTATATTTTTCTTAATTTTTTACTAATTTTTACCTATTTTTTTGAGGTTAGAAAAAAATTGAGATGTGATGGCGATATTCTGACGTCAGATTCGTGATCAGCGGGCAAAAATACTACGGATCTGATATATCGCATCAAAAGTATACCCCACTTTTTTTTTGTGGGGCTGTGTTATCAGTATTTATTTGTAACATACAAAAAGCACAATAAACAAAATAATATGTGTTACTTCAAATAATAAAGGACCCTAATGGAATTCTAAAAGCAAAGGTTTTTTTTCTCTTTTAAAATCCATATTTCTCCTGTCTGTTAGCAAGAGAATTTTTAAATTTGGTTAGCGATTTAGGGCAACAACATGGTAATTCTTTGTTGTGAGCTTTCAGTATGTAACTTTTGAGAATGATAACAGTTTATACATGATTCTATATTATTAACATATATATCAGTGGTGTAGCCAGGTTCAAAGGGCAGCGAGGCATGTGGATACATATAGCATTTGTTTAAGGAAAACAAGTAAACATTAAAGGTAAAACTTCTTATAGAGTGCGCAACATAAATCGACTAACGGAGAAGTCATTTGAAGAAAGGTTCTGTGTTGTAGCCTCTTCTTTTTAATCTTTATTTACACGATATGCCACAAACTCAAGTGAGACGTTTCCAATATGCTGACCATACTACACTGGCAGTTCAGAGACTGAACATCCATCAATGTGAAATTGCTCTTAATCACGGTCTATCATTATTGGAAGCCTATTTTAACAAGTGGAGACTACAACCTAATCCGTCGGAACCAGAGAGTTGCTGTTTTTACTTTAACAACAAGTCAGCAAATACTACTATGAATGTTATTTTTTGCGTTGAAAGCGCAAATCACAACAGCACTCCAGAATAATTAGAAGTGACTTTGGACAGGACTCTTACGTTTAATAGACATCTCTAATCAGGCCCAGAAAGTTAAAACAAGAACCACCTTCATGCTGATCCTCAAACTTTAAGGACTGCAACACTCGCTTGACTTCATGCTGCAGCTGAATATTGTGTGTTGTGTATGGTTAAACAGCAAACATTCTAGGGGAATTATTAAGTATGTCATATACCTACTATTAGAAATAGTTTTCAATTTATTTTGAATTTTTCAATTTTTACCCTTGTTTTAATATACTTACGCTATTGTGAAAACATAAACAAATAGTTAATAATAATTTTAATATAGTTCAACTTATCTAATGATTAATTATTATGCCCGTCTACTTGAATTCACTTGTTTAGTCGTTTTACTATATTTTCCTTCACTTTCCTTAGCATAAACGGCATTATTGTCCTGCAAGCATCCCGTATCCTATTTTCCATATCTACTGCTTTTGTAGGGGAATTCACATAAACACGATCTTTAATGTAGCCCTACAAAAAGAAGTCTAAAGATGTTAAGTACACGATCGAGGGGGTCACTGAATAAATCCATCCCTACCGATCTATTTTTGTGGGTAATGATCGTTTAAAAATTCCCGAACTTCCCGGTGGTAATGAGCAGGAGCTGCGTCTTGTTGAATCCACATTTGTTCCCTTTCAAAGTTATCAACTTCTTCAAGAAGCTGGCGTAATTCGTCTTGCAAAATATTTAGATATTTAGGCCCGTTAAGCGGTTCGCGGAAATAATATGGACCAATAATTCGAAAATTTAATATTCCACATCATACATTAAGGGATCAATGGCTTTGGTTTTCAACTTCCCAGATGAAAATAGATTAACTGTTGAATAATAATGCATGTTACGGCTGTTAACTGCTCCATTACTGCGAAAAGTAGCTTCATCAGAAAACATTATTTTGGATAAAAAATTTGGATCGGTCTCTAGTGCTCCATTCATGGTGGTACAAAAGTTTACTTGTTCAAAATCAGAGTCTTGAAGTTCTTGGTGTAGTTCCATATGTATTTTCTGGTTGTGCGATTAGCCTTTGATTGGGATGTGTCAGATAAGTCAGCTAGTTGACGGCTGCTGACCTGGGGATTATCTTCAACATTAAGTAAAATCTCCATTTCTTTTTCGTATACTCAACGCTACCACTACCATCAAACCGTTCCATTAAGCACTGAAAAGATTTTCTAAATGTATACGTCTATTAGGGTACTTCTCCTAAGGCCTTACTGCCAAAAGACAATTTTTTCCCGCCTCGCCCAGTATATAAACCATATCAGTTAATTCATTTTTAGAAAAATTCATAACTATTACCTTTATACGTCACTTACTACAACAAATTAAACTATTTTTACTTGCTTAATAGACATGTCAAAATTTGACAATGCCTACATTTTTGTTTTCTCTTGGCAACTATGATGTTATCGCGTAAGGGTATTAAAAACAAGGTTAAAAACTGAAAAATTCCGAATAAATCGAAAATTATTAGAAATAGGTATATGACATACTTAATGAAAGTTGGAGGGTTTTGTAAAAATCTATCAGAAAAAATAATAATATACAGGGTGTCCATTTAAAAAAATTGAGATTTTTCAATTTAAAATAGTCGAAATGGATAAATTTATTTTGAACACCCTGTAGCATATAATTCAAATTTCTTTACATATATCTCTTTTTTCATTTCTATAGAACGCTCGTACCAATTATGAGTATTCCACCTTCAGAAACAATGGCGCTACTGGCAATTTTTTAGAAAACTGAAAACTAGTATTTTTTTTTTAAAAAATTAAAATATTAGAAAAACCACTAGGTTTAGGTATATAACATTATCAATAAAAAGTGATAAATTTTACGCAGAATTTCAAAATAAATTAAAGAACAGGATGTTCCATTAAAAAAAAAACATGTTATATCGGCCACACTTTTTTGAAGTACCCTGTATACTCAAAAATAATTTGAATTTGTGCACCTTAACATTCCCTAAAACTATTGTATTTAACATTTTTTCGTCATTCCCGAAACAAATGAGATAATGAACATCGTTGATTCACCCTGTACATTAGCCAGCGAGCAAATTTTTCATATTGTATAAAAAAGATAAATAATGAACATTTTTACCAAGAGAAGTAGTTTCATTCGTTTTAACATTGTCGACGTACGTTGATTATTTTTTTTATTATAATACAATTTATTAAACTATGAGATACGTTTTATTCATCTTTGTTAATTAGTCCATTTGCCAGGGGTTTTGAGTTCTCATTAAATGTTAACAGGCTGCATTTTGGCACACAGGTAGTTTTTTTTAGCGTAGAATACGATAAAAAAAGTTTGCTAAAGTTTGATGTACGCTAAGCCTGCAAAATCCAAAGTAAAATCAAAAATTCGGTTGTTCGGTAATACCTCGAAAAATAAAAAAGATATCGAAAAACTAAAGCACCACGTGAAAGAGCGGAAAATTTAAAAAAAAATAGTATATTTTTTATCGTATTCTACGTCCAAAAACTACCTGTATGCCAAAATGCAGCCTGTTACCATTTAATAAGAGCTTTTCGTCAAAATGC
Source organism: Pachyrhynchus sulphureomaculatus (assembly GCA_019049505.1). Classification (NCBI taxonomy): domain Eukaryota; kingdom Metazoa; phylum Arthropoda; class Insecta; order Coleoptera; family Curculionidae; genus Pachyrhynchus; species Pachyrhynchus sulphureomaculatus. The sequence continues at coordinate 52,546,037 of CM032451.1, read as the reverse complement.
CTCTGACGACTAGGCTAAATAATGAATTAAAACAAGTAATTGAGATTATAGTTTTAAAATTTGTAAAAACCTTTTTTTTCACATGAACACAAAGAGAAAAATTTAAACCTTAATAGTTCGTATCAAACAGTCTATTGAAACTTGCAATCAAAAAACAATGTTCATCGTTTCATTGAGAATCGATATCGTAAAGAAATATTTGTTTACTGTGCGATCCATTCTGACCATGATGACATGTTTATCAGTATCTCTATATAAACACCTGTTTTTAAAACTTTTTACAAGGAGGTTCCTCTGAAACCTTTCTTCTTCTTTAGACCTCTGTCATCCTACTCTCGACATAGGCGTCTCCCAACTCTCTCCATCGGCCTCTATCTTGAGCAATGCCCTTCCAGTGCAGGCCTCCGAATGTTTTCAAATTATCGCCATAATTCATTTGGAGCCGGCCTCTGACTTTCCTTTCTAACCAAGGTATCCACTGTTGGATTACAACGTTTCAACGATCATCCGTCTGTCTGGCATTGTGGCCCGCAAAATTCTCTTTAAGTCTGATAATCCGTTCTCTCACCTCTGACACCCCTGGGGTCTTCCTAATGCATTCATCTGTTCTTCTGTCAGACAACTTTGTGTTCAACATCGCTCTCTCCATGGCCCCTGGGCTTTGTTAGTTTGTCCATATTTCCTTTCCTGCCTATGCTAGTCTTGTTCGTCTTACTATCTCAGCTGTCTGGTTGTCTTTGCTTAGCTTCAAAATCTGTCTCAGATATACAGTAAGTCCAAAAAGTCTCCTTACACCACCTACTTTCTATATTATTTTTCTGTTTAACTAATTAAATGGAACTAAGAGAAAACATATTTAAATACCAATAAGAACCAAGGAGGATTAGTATTAAAAACAACTACGGAACATTTTATTTATTTTTATCATTGTTATAAAAATGTAAACGAAATTAATGTCAAAAAAAGTCTCTATACACTCAAGAACTGCATTGAAAAAAATACGTTATAATCAGCCGCATTTTATCAAGCTATCTATTGCTCGTTAAACTGAAAATAAATGAATAATTTTCGGCTATATCTTATAATCTGTCACTTGTTGCTAGTAATTTTGTAGTGAGTTTTCAAAGTAGTACTAAAACTCGGCGAGAGAAATTGTGAAATTCCATTTCAAGTTCGAAAGATCATAATTGATTTGTGAAAAGATGGAAAATCGTACAGGAATATAGGAAACATTGTTAAAAAGACGCATGCTTCAGTACATTATAAACCAGTATAAATCAACGGGTTCCTATAAAATTCGACTACGCTCCGGTCGTCCCAAGAAACTGATTCCAAGTGAAGAGGCCATTGTTAGACAAATAATTATAAATCCCAAGAAAAGTGCACCAAAATTAAAAAAAGAAGTACGGGGACTATTTTCGAAACATGTTTGTTCACAAAGAGTGAGAAATTGTTTACACAGGGAGAAGCCATTAATTTCGGAAGCTAATCGCAAAAAGCGGTTAGCTTTTCCTAGGGAATACGTTACTAAACCTCTTGAATTTTACTAATCCGTAATCTTTAGTGATGAAACTAAAAATTAACCTTTTTGGGTCTGATGACAGAACTAAAGTTTGGAAAAAGAAGAATACTTCATTCGATATTAAAAACATTTGTTCCACGGTGAGACAAGGGGGTGGCACTGTTCTGCTTTTGGGATGCATGTTCGCTGGAGGGGTTGGAAATTTACATTTGACTAATGGCACCATGGATCAACATGTTTATCTGAACATTTTGAGAGACAATTTAAGAGAAAGTGTCCAAAAATTAGCACTCGAAAAAAGATACATTTTCCAACAGGACAATGATCCGAAACATACCACAAACTTGGTGTGAGAATGGATGATCCATAATGTGCGACAGCAGCTTCATACACCTCCGCAATCACCCGATGTTAACCCCATCGAGCATTTATGGGAGAAACTTAAACGACGCGTTCGTAAACAATGTTTCAAATAGAGAAGAAATAAAAAACAGAATATTGAACGAATGGGAGAACATGCTAGCAGAAGTTACTAGAAAGCTGGTTGAAAGCATGACAGGAGATTATCAAGGCTAACGGCAGTCCAACTAAATATTAGTTTAAAAGTTATTGTAATTGTTAAGTGTATGGAGACTTTTTGGCATTAATTTTGTTTACATTTTTGTAACAAAGATGTAACTTCTAAACAAAATGTTCTGTAGTTGTTTTTAATACTAATCCCCGTTGGTTAAGTTTCAAATATTAATTTAAACATGCTTTCTTATAGTTCCAATTGATTAGTTAAACACAACAGAAAAATACTACGAGTATAGAAAGCAAGTGGTTTATGGAGACTTTTTGGACTGACTGTATGTATCCGTCGATCAAGTCTAGTGTGCAGCCTTTTACGCTGATTGCCCTGTGTCCTCGGTGTTTGTCATGATCTTTGTCTTTTTCTTGTTCATCTTTATTTTGACCTTTTCCCACTCTTCTTCCAGCTGTATTAACATAGTCCGAAGGTCTTCAAAATTTTGACTAATTAGTACGACGTCGTCTGCATTATTTTTACCACTGATGTCTATGCCCATTTTGGCTATTTTAATGATCTGACTACATCTTCTAAGGCCACGGTGAAAAGCTTTGAAAAAATAACATCACTTGTGGAACTCCCCTTTTGATGGATATGGGGGTTGTTTTCTGTACTAGCAGCACTGTCATTGTTGCATTTCTGTATATACTGTGTACGAAAATCGCTTTTTCTACGCACGTATCGCTTCTGTAGCACTCAATGTGATTTAGTCTTCTTGAACTAATAGACTATGTTTAATATTTTATGGTTAATGCCGATTAAAGTAAATTGATTTTTGTTTTATTTATTTTTTTAACATTATCATTTATAATTTAAGCAGAGCTTCATCATTCTAAGATACATAATATTTTAGATAGTTTTTGTCGACCGATAAATTTGTGTATTACCAGCAAATACTAAAATATTTCTATGTGTGATAGAAAGATGAAAGTTAAAAGTGTACAGATAATAATGAGCGGGAAAAAATCCTTGAGGAACACCTTTGGATATTGGTGAAGATTTCGAAATATCGGCTACGTATTCATTTGAAATTTTTACAATTTAATTTGTGTTAAATAAATAATTATCAGACTACTGACAAGTCTTTATAATAAAGCCAATATATTTCAGTCTAGCGAAAAATATCGTATTTTGAAGCCTTTAAATTTTACTTTAATTGTGCTTATTTCAATGTTAAAACACAAAATCCCATTGATATCTAAACCACACACTTTAAACTGAATGAACTGTTTCGTGCTTTTTGACTTTTAACGGTATGCTAGTACAGTTAGGCGTTAGTCAAGCTGCGTCTCAATTTAAATTGCTCAATATGACATGTAATTGGTAGTGCTTCTGACTTCGTTTGTAAGCTCAACTTTAATGAGTGTTCAAATTATTTAGATGCAAATTTTCTGCATTAAAGGGGCGTTCATTGGTTATGCATTAGAAATTAAATAAAAAAAACTGCATACTATCTTACCGCTATTATGAACTTTAATTGTGAACGGTTTTCAGCGGCGCACGTGAAATTTTGATTCACAGGAGAAGATGAGAACAATATTTGTGTTATGTAAATATTTTTAAAGAACCTACACATTAATATTGTTTTTATAGGGAAACTTATTAATATAGTATGGTAGCGTCAGGTGTTGTATCTTATTGTTGTATCAGCTCCTTTATGATATTTGTCGCATTAGACTCTTAACTATAGTGGTGGAGTGACAGTATGTTTTGACGAATGGTCGAAAATTCAAACAAAGTGCTGTTACTAACGTTTATGTAAAACTTGGTTATCGAAATGCATTACTTGTTTCGGAAAGCGTACGGCATTGACTACTTTTCCCGTACGAGTGGGTTAAGCGATTTTAGAATAATGGTAGGATGCTTGAGGACAAGTAAAAGTCCAAACATATCTATTTTTAATTAATTTAGTTAATTTTAAAGCATGTGGCTTTTAAATTTTAATTGTAAGCTTAACACTTAAATACAAATAAGTCAATTTGAAAATATTGAAATGTTACGCTAGCTAACTAAATGAAATTTTAAATGAAACACCCGGTGTGACATAATATTTTTGTATTATGTTTTGTAACTATACTGTATAACTGAGTATAAGAATTCGTCATTTGTGCAGCTACAAAAGGTATTATTTTAGGTAAAGAATGTAAATTTCTATCATCTTTTTTTTTTAAATCCTCATACGTTAAGGTTTTTTGAGAAAATTATTTTTTTCGTCCATTTTTAGCCGAGCAAACTAATCTTCTCTTATTATCTTAAGAAAAAAAATGGTTATTGGACTACTATTCGTAAGTTATAAATACTGTTCTTTACAAAGCAATTTAGCACTGTAAAACCATGTAGCGTGGGGAGAATAGGCGATCCGACCAGGAATGTTTTTATTCTCAGGATTTTCTGAAAAATTAAGTTTAAGGTCCGCGTTGTCCGACTACCACCAAGAACTAAAAAATACATGGTAGACGTTCCTCAGAAACTTGTAGGCACACACTTAGCGTCTACGACAAAGTATGTACTGGATATGTGTAGGGCCAAAGAGATGACGGCCCAAGGAGATCCCCTTATCCGGCCTGGTTTTTCTAGGGGTGCCCGATGGCTATCCAGACGAGGCCCGGTGCTATCCAGAAGAGGTCTAAATTTCTTGAAAGAGAATTTTTTTTATATCTGACAGTGTCGTGGTAAGAAAGTGATTAATTTTTGTAGCTGATCAAATTTTATTATAAGGAAGGGTCCTTTTTTTCGATACTTGCTCGCTTCGGTCGTCAGTTTTTGAAGGAAATTTATTGTAAAGTCTGTGAAGTAAGAACATCACCGCTCGTATTCTCGAAAAAATGTGTTTCAAGAACATTTTTTGCCATCAACGTATTGTTTGGTGTGCTAACAACGGAGCAATTACCTTAGTAAGTTGTCCAATCACCTCCTGCATTCATAATCGCCTGGCATCTTCGCGGTATGCTATCGACTAGATTTTCTGTATACTCTGCAAATTTTTCGAATCTCGTGAGGCAACCGAGTCAAAGTACTCAGAGCCTTTCCTCTGAGCTTTCTCTTTACAAGGGACCAAACGCTTTCAATAGGATTGACGTCCGGCGATTGTGAGGGCCATTCTAGTATCTTATAAATATTTTCGCACAGCAAAGTTTTTTTCAACATGCTTCGGATATCATGAGCACGAAGATGTTGTTGGATGGTCTCATGGGACAAATTCAAATCCAATTTTCTTAATTTTGACGCTCCTTGACGTAGAGTCAATATCGGGTCCTGTGAAAACAAAGATACGAATCGTGTTTTCGACTATCGGAGTGACTTTGCCTACCGAGTCATGTTTTGGCAAGTCGTCGATATTATTCGTCTCGTTAAAATGATTTATCCACTTCTTTACAAACGTCACCGACTTTTTGATATATTTAGCTGCTACGGAATGTGTCATTTTAGGCCCCTTTGGACGGGAACAAAGAAAGACTGCCTCGAACCAACGTGCAAACAAGTGACTCATTTTGGATTTTAAATGATTTCGACGAAAGTTCGATACTTTTACTAAAATGTGTCGTAGGTTCCCTCTACCGATTTTTTGTTGAATCAATAGAATCACATCTACCAAAAATGAATTATCGCGTACACGGTCGTACTTGACAGACTGTGCAAGAGTGTTTTTTAGGAAATGTTTCCTCCCTGATTATCGTTTTTTCGAAGTAAAAATTATTATGAAAATGGTTTGCTTTTAGAGGTTGTTTGGCAAGTTCCCGCCTTGGCTAACCTTTCTATGTTCTACTGTAAGTTTTTTAATAGGAGCCGTATAGTTCCAACTTCCGGCCCCGAATTTTCTCCCCACGGTTCTGGGTACATGAACGGAACACCTTACAGCGTATGCCTAGTGCATGTCAAGCTTTAACGAGGTAAAGTGTAATGTGTTTTTAAAGTGTGTTTGTGAGAAATTATGGTTTGTGGATTAGAATGTATCAAATTTGAATGACTTTCCGATGATTTGCCTACGATTGCATGAAGCATCATGCAATCGATCGAGACCATAACATTCACAAGAAGAAGACGGTTAGTCTAATCATTAGCGAAACGTCAGACATTCACTCTCAACTGACAGGATTTAATTTAATTAAAGTTTCCGTTCCATATTAAACTACGTTGGTTCTCGAAATATGAAAGTTATAATTGGGTATAGATCGACGATTTTGAGTAGTCGTTATTAAAAAAAAGCGTTTTCAGAAGTTTTGAAATCAGAGTTTTGCACATATGTACAGGTTATTGATTATAAATTACCCACCTATCTATCTAACTCGTTTAATTTGAAGAGTTAGGCAAAAATATTAAATAATCATAGCACTCATTGTTGTAGTGCTTTTTTTACGGAGTTAAAACATAAATAATAGCGCATCGCGTTTTTTACATATGACATCAACCTTATATTTTTTAAATAAAATAAGGAGAATATGTAACACTTTATGAAAAGCCAAAAAGCATCCCGAGCTTAAATATATTTATAAGAATAGATAACCATATTTTAACCGCAACAACGTTTAAACGACATAAATGGCTACCCAAAGAGGAGAAAACTACAAAATAAAGAATTGGAAACTCTTTTGTATTTTTAAAGAACCTTACTATTATGAAAATATGTGTTTGATTTTAGAAAATCCAACAGTTTTTATAGTAGACGCTGTTGAAGATCGCGGCAAACATAAAACAAGATTTATCATACTTTATAAAAACATGGTTATCAACCATATACAGTTTTACTAGTATGGTATTTAACGCAGGCAAACAAAGAATTTAGTTTTTTGTCAGGAGATAATGCAACGTATGTCAGTTTTCTCAACCGCCAAAGTTTTTAATAAAAGAATTGTTACTGAAAACATATTTGGAAAGAAAAGACAAAAAACGAATTTATATGAAATAATAAAAAAGAATAATACCATATTTAAGATAAAATGAATAAACTTTTTTTACATTTTTGTCTCAATTTCTGGTAGTTTTCACCGTTTGTTTCTACGTTGTTTCAATTAATATGTTTTATATATTTTTGGAAATGTATTTAAGCTAGGGATTCTTCTTTACCTTCCATACAATCTTATGTATTTCCGTTCTGCTTGACTTTTGTCGTAACTATTTTAATAATTATTTCGTATATATCCCGTTTATTACTTTCCGGAAAAAAAAAACATTCTTAGACCAACACTTAGGTTTCACCTATTACTATCGAAATTCTCAACAGAAACAATTGAAATTGTCAATTTGTGATGTTGCCAAACGCGCATAGCTAACTTCGGTGAAGTTAGAAAATGTTTTTTCTTTGTTATTTTGCACAATAATACCATAAAAAATATATTGACCATTCTAGAATTAAGAATTCTATAAAACTGCAAAAACATGATGAGTGATTGTTTCGATTTCAACTTTGCAAAGGAATCTTCAAAAATGCTGCAGCTTTCGTATTTGACATTTTTATCCAACTCGAGTTAGAAGGATGATCCATTTATAATCAATAACGCTGCATATATGTATGTGTTATGAATTAGATTCTGATCTCATTTAATACTATAAAGTTTTTGATTTGTTCGAGTTACCTTAACAAAGGACAACTTTAGGGCAAACTCATGCGTTCACTCCTTATTCACGTAATACATTTTGGGAATGAAATTGGTAGCATGTCAACAAACTCTAGATACACATAACAGAGATAATTATCAGTCTATGCTAGCCGTTATCAGCACGTAGGAACAACAGGAGTAGAAAATTCGAATATTCTCTGCAACTATGTAATTTAGAGCCATGTAAATAGAGTCCCTGTTTAAGTGGATAAGCCATTACGACCGATGATACTCCGCAAACATGAGGCCAAATATTTACTCGCAAGGGATATTTGGCTACTTGCTTCTCTGGGTATGCAATTAACTAAGTATGTACATGCTTTAATGCAACGTACTATTGAAAGAGCTTGTTTAAAAAGTAATCTGATTAATAAGTAGCGAATTCAGGTTTTCTTGAAGGGGTGGTTTGCTCCGAAGATATTGAGTCAAAAATAAAGTATTCATATATTCATATCTGACAATAATATATGATTAATTCTTACCTGTAATATATGCTATATGTGCTAATCTTACTGTAGAATAGTTCGTTACATCAATATTTCTTTCTCAGCGGCTACCAAGACTGGCATTATTAACGAATATAATAATAAACTTTTGTTACGATGAGATTTCTAATTTATATTTAAACTAGCCGTGCCCGCGGCTCGCTCGCGTGGACTTGATTCACTTTTATCGTCACTGCTTATTCGTTATGTTTATATTATTATATCTTAGAGGCCCATGGCTTGGTTGCATACTTGTCTTCACTTCCTTTTGTCTCCTATTAGCTGCCCCAGTGCGGGATTCCCATCAACTCCGGATCTTGCTTTACTGCCTGAATCCATGTAGATCGAGGTCTACCCTTGCTTCTTCTTCCAACCACTCCTCTTATTAGGGCTTGCTTTGCCTGTCTTTCTTCCTTCACCCTTGCTACGTATCCTAATCATCTTAATCACTGGCTTCTTATAATTTGGCTTATAAGGGGTTTCGTATATAGGCATTTTAAAGTTTGTTCTTCTTCACCACAGTCCCTCTTTTTCCTTCTTCCGTAGATTCTTCTCAAAGCTTTCCTTTCCCACACCTCCAACGTCTTCTTATCTCTTGCATTCAGTTTCCAGGTTTCGCGTCCATATGTCACCGTAGGTCTGACAACTGTCGTATATATCCTTTCTTTTGCTTTTTTTTGATATATTCTTTGATTTCAATATTGGATTCATTGCCCCCAAACATTTCTGTCCTTTCGCTATTCTTTCTTGTATCTCCGTCCTTTCTTGTCCATTCTCTGTTATTGTTACTCCCAGATAATTAAATTTGTTTACTTTTTCAAACATATATCTTTTCCATGTTTATTGTATCTAAACTTTTGTTGTTTTTATTACCCTTCTTCTTTGTAACTTCCATGTATTTTGTTTTTTCCTCATCTATCTTTAGTCCTCTCATCCTTTTCCTTCCTTATATCCTACTTATGGCTTTTTTGACGTTCTCTTTTGCTCTTGCAATCACTGCTACATCATCGGCTTAGGCCAAGCATTGGCAGGTTTGTTAGTATATTGTTCGATTTGTTTTTATTTCTGACTCCCGGATTATCTTCCTAGTACCGAATTAAATAGACATGTCGACACTGGATCCCCCTGTCTTAATCCTCTCTTCACCTTAAAATTGTCTGATACTTTACCCTCAACCAACACTGTATTTTCTGTGTCATTCAGGGTCATTCTCACCATGCGAATCAATTTACTTGGAATTTTTAGTTCTTCCATTATCTTGTAGTATCTCTATTTATAGAATCATATGCTTCTTTGAGAGAAGACCAAGTATAGTGTCAAATTTTATTCTAAGCTATTATCTTGGATTTGCTTAATCGAAAATATGTGCTCTGTAACCGATCTATATTTTTCCTGAATCCACACTGGTACTCTCCCAGAATAGACTCGGCTATCTCTTCTAGTCTGTTTTTGAGAGCCACCACTACTATCTTGTACACGACATCCAGTAAGGCTATTGGTCTATAATTAGCACATATAGTTTTTTCTCCTTTTTTGTATATTGGACAAATGAGCGACTCTTTCCAGCTCACTGGCATTTTTTCTGTTTCCCATATTTCTTGCACCAACCGGCATATTTCACTTTCCAGATCTACTCCTCCAGCTTTTATCATTTCTGTTGTCATACAATTTCCACCTGGGGCTCTATTTATTTTTGGGTTCTGAGTATTTCTCTTATTTCTTCTTTGCAGGGTTTGTTTGTCCCCGCCTGCCCTTCAGTTAATTTTGCTTCCTATTTCTCATTCAACTCCTCATTTTCATCTCCAATTAATGTTTCTTTAAAGTATTACGCCCATTTATTCAGTCTTTCTGCCAAGCTTACTGCTAAACTTCCATCTTTTTTCCTACCTATTAGCATTTTGTCTCTGTTTATTCCCTTTGTATTTTAGAAAAAAAAAAACACGTAAATCGGATAAGTGGTTCTTGAGTGCTAAGCGCACTAATGGACAGACAGATAGAGAGACGTTACGTTTTATATATATTATGGATTTTTATATATATTAAATTAAGAATTTGAAAGAAACACGTAAATCGGATAAGTGGTTCTCGAGCGATAAGCGCACTAACGGACAGACGGAGAGAGAGATTATAGAAGATTATAGATTACCTGGCCAGAGAACAAATGTGTGTATTGCAAGAGAACGCGCCAGCAGTAAACTTTTTTTCGACTTAATTCACTATTATCGTCACTGCTTGTTCCTTATGTTATCTAACATAATAAAATATAGCCTACAACCTGGCCAGAGAACATATGTATTTTTTTTTTAAAAAGCATGTAAATCGGATAAGTGGTTCTCGAGTGATAAGCGCACTAACGGACAGACAGACAGACAGAGAGACGTTGCATTTTATATATATTATAGAAGACCAGTTACGGCTATTTTCCATATTCTAGAAGGATTTGTTAGCGCATTCACATGCTACGATTTCAAACAAATCTCGAATCGCCCCTTAAGCGTCTCTTACTGAAACCGTCGACAATGTATAACTCCTATATGCTGTATCATCTAAATGGAACGAAACCATGCAAGTAGCGATTTAGAACTATATTTAAATCTCTTTTTAGATCATGACTAATGGCGATAGCGAATGCCCTACTATTCTACTAAGCCGTTCTATTTTTTTTATGGGGCTAGCACACGTGCTGCAGCGAAACCCCGAAAGCACTACAGGAGCGACACAAGCACGGAAAAAGCCATTCACGTTAGTCTTGAATCGCTGTAAATTGTACTCTGTCGAAAACACAGTCCTGGGTAAAGGACTGTGGTTCTCCATATAAAATACTACTTGAAAAGGGTTGCATAAGGAGTAACAAGCTGAACCTCATCCGGATGTGAAGTATTAGCGCGATGTGTATCTCTAGTATGCAACGATCTGGGAGGAATTAAGCGGGCTATATCCATCGAACACTTTCCATGAAAATACTTGTAGAATAGACTCAAGTCGCCTACTATTCTTCGATGTTCCAACGAATCAAGGTTGCTGGTCTGTTCCAGGTCTCCAGTCAGGTGAATAGTTCTCTTCTGAATAGAATCCAACAAATTCTGTGTATGCTTGAGAGCAGAGTCCCAAAAATTTGAGCTTTGTACAGAATTAACAGTTGTGGAGTGTAAAGCTTTCTAGTTCGAATAATATTTCCAGCTTTTGAGAAGCTCTCTTTGCTATGCTTGCAACATGTTCATGCTAAGACATATTTTCTCCAAATCAACACACTCCATTCCTCTAGCATATTGAGTGCTAGAGAAATGGAGTGCCCCGACATAACTATATCGGGTTCAGCAACGTTAACTTTGTTTGGAAAAACTGCCGCCTCGCTTTTTGTAGCGTTAAATTTTACTTGGTTACTGTTAACCCAAGGTAGAATTTCTTCCATGTCTTTGTTAAGTTGAACCCTGGCCTCCTGTTGTGTGCGGATATTTGCATGAGTAGCCAATACGTACTCTCAACTGCAGAGCTGTAGATTGGATTCCTGGTCCTTTCCAGCAGATCGTTAATGTAAATGAGAAAGTGAGTAGGATAGAGTATGGAGCCCTGGGGCACACCGGCGTTGATAGTGAAGGTGTTAGAAAGAGACTCATCGATTGTCACTTGTGAAGAACGCTCTTTAAGGAAACTTAAGAGCCACAAACAGAATTTTTCAGACATACCAAAAGAGCGTAGCTTATCCAACAATCCATCATGCCAAACACGGTCGAATGCCTTGGATATATTAAGAGCAACCGCTCGAGATTCTCCACAGTGTTTAATTGCGTTATTTCAAACACGTGTTACATAAGTTAGAAGGTCTCCTGTTGATCTATGTTTACGAAAGCCATACTGATAGTCGCTAATAATATTGAATCCTTCAAGATATTTTAGAAGATGCTGATTGATAGCCTTTTCCATGACTTTCGATATTACTGAAAGCAGTGCGATTGGTTGGTAGTTGTAGTCTTCTTGCCTTTTTTGGGTGGCGCATTTCCAGCAGAAAGGAAATATTGTCTTTCTGTAGGATAGATTGAAAAGTCTACAAAAAAATGGTGTTACCTCACGTAGTTTTTGAGTACTATGGCATATATACCGTCAGCGCTAGAAGTTTTTTTGGTGTCTAGCTTCATTAAAATACGTTTTATGATACGCTGTCTGAAGACAATATCGGGCATCCTTGTCTGCGCTATGGGAATAGGAGGTGGTGTTTTTCCTTGTAAATCAATAGTATAATGTGAAGCAAAGAGTTCAGTCAACAAATTCGCTTTCTCAACAGGTGTGTTTGCAATAGAATTATCTGGCTGTGTGAGTGGTAGTATAGTGGATTTGGTGAAATTTTGACTAACTGCCTTAGCGACTGACCAAAAGGACCTGGAATTGTTGGGACAAGCAAGAAGTTTGTTTCTAATTCGTTGATTGTGTGCCTCCATGGTTTCGTCCAGACGTGCCTCGTTATCATAGTTTTACAGAGTGTTCCATAAATACGTTTAAGTTTGTTTAGCTTCTTGTGCGAATACGACTTGTAGGAGGAGCAAAATGTGAACACAGAGCCTAACTCGGATCCTTGGAAATTTAATTGCTCGAGAGCGTTTTATCAGAGATTTATGTATTTATCAATAGAAAATATAGCTGGGGCAATAATTAAAGCCAGTTGATACTGCTTCGGGGTTGAACTTCGTTAAGCAAAAGGTTAAACGATTTTTGACATTTACCAGTGTTAAACTGTCAATAGTGGATTTAAGACAAAGTAAAACCACTTACGCACAAGGTGATTTATATTGCAGAAGACGGCTTGGCCCCGCAATGTCGACAGGTGCAATAATTCTCACGTAACATTTTGGCAGGATGGGGCTGCATTAAACCGAATAAATTGATTTCCATAAATAGTGTTATGTGTTGGTCTTCACGTAACCCTGATTTGACGCCGATGAACTTTTTATTTTGGGAATGTCTCAAAACTAAAGTTCATAGTAAGAATCCTCGCCCCTTGAAAGAAAATATTCAGCAAGAAATGGCAGCAATCACGAAAGCGGCGTGTTGAGCAGTTATCAATATTTTTACCGTCCGCTTAAAAGAGAGCAGGGAACGTTACTTGTTTGAAGTTATTATTTTAAGGAACCATTTTTCAAGGCCATCATTTTTATGATAATTATTATAGAATTAAGCTTCTTTTTCGAACAGCTTGCATATAAGTTGCGTCATTTTGAGTCAATTATTGTTGTCAGTTACAATAACTAATACCTATATAACGCTATATTATTTTTAGTTTCTTGAAGAGACGCCACCCTTTCGAAAGGTTTAAAAAAAATACCTCCCTTCTCTAAATTAGTTTGTTTGTCCTCAAGAACTTCCTTGCCAGAACTTCCTTCCCCTATGCCACGCCGTTTCTCATATTGTTAAAAAAATATTTAAATTTCACCATATTTGCCGATAAAATTACCTGACTTTCCAGTGAATATTATCCAGTAAAAAAACTAACATCAGTGGTTATGAAATGTTAAATTTTATAGAATGTTAACATTATTGAATGATATTTACATAACTATGCTGACAGTATATGTAACAACTGGTAATTTAGAAAAATCTATATGATAACCCAATTGTCAAACTGAAATTTACACTTTTTAGAGTGAAACTAATATAATGATTAGAAGTTGTATTGACATAAATTTATTATAAATATATGAACAATAAAATGACAAATTTCGAAGAAGGGTAAAACCACAGAACTTAGAGTAGCGACATACAACATAAGAACCATGAGACAGGAAGAGGACAGAATCAGACTTCAAGGGAACTCAATAGCATAAATTGGGACATTCTGGGAATCTGTGAGACAAGACTAAAGGGAAAAGAAGCTATTACCTTGGCATCGGGTCATTTACTTTATTATAACAATATACAATCATCAACGGGAAGTATTGCAATAGTAATCCCATAAAAATGTGAGAAATAGGTAATAAAGATGAATAGTATATCGTACAGAGTAATGTACATATTGTTTAGGCTAAACAACAGATTCACAATACAGATCATACAAGCATACGCCCCTACAAGTGCAGCAGAGGATGAGGAGGTCGACAGGTTCTACGAGGATATTACAAGGGCAAGAAAATCAGAAAAAGCACAACTGATAATATTAATTGGAGACTTTAATGCCAAAATAGGACAGAAGAAACTAGGAGATCCACATTACATTGGAAAGTTTGGTCTTGGAAATAGAAACGCCAGAGGTGAAAAACAATGTTGAACTATCTACAGTGCGAAAAATTCTATTGTGCAAATACGTTCTACGCAAAGGAAAACGAAAAAGAAGATGGACATGGAAAAGCCCAGACGGTAGAACGAAAAACGAAATTGATTATATCATTACAGATAAGTTGAAATACTGTAAAGATGTATCGGTACTAAATAAATTCGACACAGGAAGTGACCACAGACTTGTGAGAGCTTTCTTTAGAATAAACACAAAAGTTGAAAGACACAACATGATACATAAAAAACTTAAGAAACCATTCACAATAGAGTCAATAACCAGACAGCAATCAATATTTCAAAACATCTTAAAACAGAAATTAAAATCCAAATCAGATCTCCAGGATATGAACATGGAAAATCTTGCAAATAAAATAACAGAAAGCATACAAACAGCTACCAAAACAATATCCTTTAGACAGAACAATAAGAACCAAAAATTGTCGACAAACACGATGAAATTCATCGAAGAGAAAAGACAAATTAATAGAGACTCGGAAAGATACAATTCCCTAAATAAAATCATAAGGAAAGAAACCAGAAAATATATTCGGAAGTATAATACAAAACTCATTATGAATACAATAGAATCAAATAAAAATACGAAGGTCCTTAGATCAGGTAAAAACATTGGCAGATCAAATATTATTAAAATAAACGATCAAAATGGAACAACAATAAACGATAAAAATATGATAGTGGAATCCATACATAAATTCTATACAGAAATGTATCAACCAAAGAAACAACAAGAAGAGAGTAACAGGATCATATTAAATGTTGGATCAGTGGAGATGCCAGAGATAGAACTTACCGAATTGGAAAATGCACTCAAACATATGAAAAATAATAAAAGTGCAGGAGAAGATCAAGTGACTCTCGACATGTTGAAACTTGGAGGTGATGAACTTGTTGATGCTGTGAGAATTCTACTTAATAAATGTCTAGAACAAGAAAGGATACCAAAACAATCGCAGAATGCTGAAGTCATATTACTACACAAAAAGGGAGATCCTGGGAATCTAGAGAACTATCGACCTATTAGCTTGCTGTCCCACTTATACAATTGTTGACAAAAATCCTCACAAACCGCTTGGCATTGAAGCTAGATTCCTATCAACCGATCGAACAGGCGGGCTTCCGAAGGGGTTTTGGAACTAATGATCATATACAAACCCTACGCCTACTTATCGAAAAAGCCACCGAATACAACATACAAATTCATCTAGCTTTCATTGACTACAAAAAGGCCTTTGATTCTGTAGAACAGTGGACAATAGTGAATGCACTTAAGGATGCGAGAATCGACTCTAGATATACGAACCTGATAAAATATATCTATAGCCATGCCACAATGGATGTAAGAGTGGATGATGAGACGAAAACGGATAAGATCGAGATCAAGAGAGGCGTTAGACAGGGTGACACTATTTCACCCAAATTGTTTACATTGGCTTTGGAAAACATTTTCAAGCTGTTGAGCTGGGAAAACAAAGGGTTAAAGATAAATGGGATGTACCTAAACCACCTGAGGTTCGCAGATGATATAGTCCTAATAAGTGATGATTTAAATGAGCTAAACACTATGATTAAAGAACTTCATGATGCCTCTCTGACAACCGGTCTCGAGATGAACATAAGTAAATCAAAAATAATGAGTCCATCCCACAGAAATTTGATAATAGACAACAAGTTTATCGAGGCTGTGGATGAGTATATTTATCTGGGACACAAAATAAAATTGGGAAAAGAAAATCACTGCAGAAATACCCAGAAGGATTGGACTGTGCTGGGTGGCGTTCGGAAAATTGGATTTTATCTTAAAGAGTAGGGACATTCCTATAAACCTGAAAAGGAAAGTCTACGATACATATATTCTCCCTGTTATGACATACGGACTGGAAACTATAACATTAACAGCCAACACCACGCATAAATTAAAATGTGCACAACGGTCTATGGAAAGACAAATGCTGGGCATAAGTCTGAGGAATAAAGTACCAAATGTAGAATGCAGACGCAGAACAAAAGTCGTCGTCGTGGTAGACCGTATTGCCAAATTGAAGTGGCAATGGGCGGGTCATGTGGCTAGACAGGGAGGAGACAGATGGGCATCCAGAGTCCTAAATTGGAGACCGTGGGATGAAAAGAGAGGAGTCGGACAACCTCAGAAAAGATGGGCTGATGACATCATTACAATTGCAGGTAGAAAGTGGACGAGACTCGCACAGGATAGAGACAGATGGAGGGAGTTTGAGGAGGCCTATATCCAGCAGTGGAGAGATGGAGTCTGAGGAAGAAGAAGAAGAAAAATGACAAAACAGTCATTGGAACTGTAACTTATATGTGAGCATAATTTTAAAATTAAAGTGTTTAACCATTAAAGTTTTTAGAAAGTGTGAATAAAAATTATAATTTTTCTAAAAGGACGGTTTGCAGTTTATAAAAATAAAAACTACCTCGAGAATTTTTAAAAAATCATTATCCTGATTTATATGTATTAAGATAGACGGTATTAGAGTGACTGCCTAATAGAACCTCGAAAGTTGGTCGAAAACCAGAAGCTACGAGCCTCGCACATTCAACTAGCTTCAATTCTCATAATGTGAGTCTGTTCTTCGATAAATAAATTTTTGGAGAAATACAAGTTCGAAGGACAAGACCTATGGAACGTGGATGAGACTGGCGTTATTTCGGTCCAAAAGCCGCAGAGAATTATTGCACGAAGAGGCATGAAGCAAATTGGCGCTCTGATTTCTTCTTAGCGAGGTTCACTGGTAACATTAGCTGTAGCAGTGTCAGCCACAGGGAATAGCATACCCCCGTCCCGAGAAAGAATTTCAGAGACCATTTTGTCAACAATGGACCAACAGGATCGACTGGTAGCGCCAACCCATCGGGTTGTATGAACGAAGACTGTTTTTTATATTTTTATTTAATTGTTCGACACACTCGCTGCAGCTCTGAGCGCCCACTGTTGTTATTATTAGATAACCCTGACTCTCATCTTTCTATCAAAACCTTAGATTACTGCAAAGAAAACGGAGTTGTGGTGTTGTCATTCCCGCCCCATTGCTCCCATAAACTTCAAGTTTTAGACCGCAGTGTTTATGGACCTTTGAAGACATACATTAATACAGCTTGTGACGACTGGATCAAGAATCATCCGGGCAAAACCATGTCTATTTACGATGTTCCTGCAATAATTAAAGTTAGTTTATCACAAGCTCAAAATATTACGTCTGGGTTTTCAGTGAGTGGCATATGGGCTTACAATCGTAATATTTTCAATGACACTTTGCACCGTCATACGTAACAGACAGACCGGAAATAGAGCAGTCCGAACAAAATAAAGACGACGTTGATCCAAACTCAGAACATAACTCAGAGCTTTGCAGAACACCAACCCCAATTCCTGGGACCAGTGCAGTCACTCCTCCGTCATTAAATGTGCCAACACCTGAAACGATACAACCTTTTGCTCCAGCTAAGAAAACAATTTCAAATCGCAGGAAAAGGACTAGCGCAATTTTGACTGATACCCCTATCAAAAATGCATTAGCAGAGTAACAAAAAATGAGAAAGATTAATTCAAAGATACCTACAAATAAGGAAACAACAAGAAAAAAGAGACAGAAAAGAAAGAAACGTGAAAGTAGCGATGAAAATGGCGATTCGTAAGATGCATTGTGTTTGATTTGCCTTGAAGCCTGGTCAAGCAGTAATCTAATGAAGAATGGGTACAGTGTACTAAATGTAAGTTCTGGGCGCATGTAAAATGTGGTGGGAAGAAACGATTATTTTATTGCTGCCCAAATTGTGCCTCTGACGACGACAGCGACGTCTAAAGTGATCTGTGACGACAAGGACCTTCATCTGAGACAACCTACCCTCGATCGGGGGTAAGTAATAATATAAATAAGTTAATTTTCTATGTAAAAGGTGCAATTAATGACGGCTAAAAGACTAAATATATGATTTATAAAGTTAAAATTGGTAATTTTATTTCATTTCTTTCAATTAAAAATTTTTATTTCACTTTTGTGATAACTAGGATACCTCTCCCCTACTGTCAATTTTTAATATTTTTCAACTTTTAAAAAAATTAAAAAAACATCTCGACAAACTGTCGAGATGTGTTTTTAATTTTTCTAATAGACGATTTTTTATAATTAATTGAACATACATTTTTTGGTCGAAAATTGTGTACTAAAGTTTGACATAACGTAAATTTTTTATTTTTGAAAAAAACAATTTTCTACTATTACATTATTTTAAAAGATTAATTTTTATTTTTGCCGATTGGATTATTTTTTGTGAAGTTAACCTACAGACAAAGAGGCGCCATAGTTTTCATCAGTGGTCCATTTAACCCGATAAAAAATAATTTTAGGACTTAAAACATATAAAAAAAAAATTATAATATTTCAAATTTAAATCATATAATATATATTATTTAAAGTACAATAAAAAAATACAGGGTGTCCCAGTATTCCATGTATATAGAGTTACTGTGGATTTGTGGGATGAGATGAAGATTTGACCGTTTAATCCAACTTACCTTAGTCAAATAATTCGTAATTTTTGGGATACAGGTTGTTAAACTTATATTTTTATTTTAATTTTTCTTAAGTAGCTTTCTTAATAATTGTACTATTTGTACAAGATTCGGTGCTAAGGGGTTTTTTGAGATGATTTTGTTGTAAATTGTAGATGCGCCACTTATTGCACTGTATATACATTTAAATTGTCATAATTTTTATACCACTCTTATGATATTTTTAATTCGCCTTCTCCTGTCTAAAAAAGCTCTCTTGGTAAATGTCGCTCCGAGCAATAGTTTCTGAGATAATACAATGTTTGTTTCCATTTTTTAATTCCATTGTTAAATTGTCTGTTCCTTCACACGTTTCTTCACATTGTATAGTTACTTGGCAACGCGTAAAAATCACTCTGGCAATGATGTAAGATATCATATGTTCTATGACTTAACTGGCTTGTAGTAATACTGATAGAAACTAATTTTTGACAGATATCAAACAAGTTTTACGAGTATTAACGAGAATTAATCCCTTCTCAAGCAACAGTGTTTTAAATCTAGATTTTTGTAACGGCAACGGTCGCAAAAGTGCTAGTCACTTGATTTTTTACATTCTTACTTTAAATTTATTATTGTTGTTAGCCTGTTTGCCTTTAAGCATTATCCAAATTTCAAAGACTATTCTTTTGGATCTGTCTTAAGCCTGGATGAAGTGTGAAGGAACGCATTTGCGAATTTGACAATGGAATTAAAAATTGAAACAAACTTCCCATTATCTCAGAAACTGTTGCAACATTTACCAAGAGAGCTTCTTTAGACAGGAGGAGGCAGAAAATACGAATATTTAATTAAAAATATCATACAGGGTGGTATTAAGAAGCAGCAATTTAAAAGTATACATAGTGCAATAAGTGGCACCCCTGTTATTTACAACAAAACTGTGAGCTGATATCGATTTCTTATCTCAGAAAACCCCTAAGCACCGAATCTTGTGCAAATAATACAATTATAAAGGAAGCTCCTTAAGAAAAACTAATATAAAAGTATAACTTTATGACACCTGTACCTCAAAAATTACGAATTTTTGAACTAAAGTAAGTTGGGTTAAATGGTTATATTTTCATCCCAGAAATCCATAGTAACTCAATGTACACGCAATACCCGGACACCCTGTATAATTTTTCGTTGTGTTCTTTTGTACTATCCACTTAATAACCTGTTTTTTTTTCAATATACATACTTTTTGCAGAGCCCAGGTGTAAGTAACCCCTTAAGACAGGGATGTCAAAGATACGACCCGCGGGCCGCATCCGGCCCCCAGGACGTATCAATAAGGCCCGCGATCGCTCTTTTATAACTTTGATATAATTTTTAACAACCGTATATTATATACTATATAATTAAATAAATAAAATGTTATAATTCAGTACATTTTTTTTATTTGAATCTGGCCCGCCTACACATTCTAAATTTAATATATGGCCCTCTGCAAAATTGAGTTTGACACCTCTGCCTTAAGAAGATTGAAGCCATAGTACGAGCCTGGTCTTTACGATTCTTAAATATTCGTTTTCTCATAAATATACGACTTAAAGGTTATTTAAAGGCCCCTTTACACACCTGCCAAGCATTGACAAGCGTCCACAAACACAAGCGTGTGAACGGCTTGTTTGGCTTGGCTTGCGTGAGCTTGGAGGAGCTTGTCACCGTTCCGGTCGAGTGTCGGTTTTTATTAACATTTTAGTTAGTTCGTTTATGCATTTTTATCATCCACTATCTTCTTCTTCGTCAGGCTTTTGTTTTTGTTTTACTTTGCTTGTATTTCAAATAAAAGAATGATAAACCGAACGCAATAGCAGCCACGACTTGGTGTCCGCCATGCTTGACTGCACACTGAGCATTCACAAGCATGTAAACGACTTCCAAATGCAAGTCTCATTTGTGACAAGGCTTGGGACTTGTCGAGGCTTGTCAAGACTTGGCAAAACTGTGTAAACCTACCATTAAATTTATATATTTTTAGTTTTTGGAGTTATTGCAGAATTTGATGTAAGCGAAACAAACTTTTATCTCCATAGATCACAAATTAAATTCTTCTCTCTATAATTATTCCATTCGTAAAAGAGTAAAAGATATTGAATTGGGTATTTTTTTCCTTATTACTAAAACTTAGTGCAAGAGCTTTTTAGTGTTCCGTACGGCACACTTATAAGATGACTTCGGTGTATGTCTGTCTGTCCGTCCGTCTGTCTGTCTGTCTATCTGTCACACCCGATTTTCTCCGAAACTATTTGTCAGAGAAAGTTGAAATTTGGTAATAATATAGGAAATGATGGCCTCATCAAAGCCGTTTAGTTTTGAAAGTTAAATTTTGACTTAAGGGGTTAGTCTTGGGGGGTGAACGCGGAAGTGAAAAAAAATTTTTTTTACTAGGTCATCGAGTGTGGTGTCAAATGAAAGCTTGTGAAAACACGAGTTAAAAATAAATATATAATCTAGTACTGGGACTCACTTTTCTTTGTATTATTTTTAAAAAGTTGCGAAAAATCGTTGTCCCCCCACCTTATCTCGAAAAGTACTGATTAAAAAATTTTGAAAAAATTCTGGAATGCTCTCCACGGGGTGTAGATTGAACGAAAAGTGCATTACCTTTAAAAATTTATTTGGTATATAAAAAACAAAAATTTCAAGGTCATCAGTTTTCAGTAAAGATTGGAAACAAACTTTGTTGAAAACTCCTTTGGGGTGTGTTTTGTGTAGTCACTGATCATTTTATACCGCCGTAACAACATTTTTTATTTTAAAAGCAATCCACGTACGGAACACTAATTGTGCAAGTTGAACTTGCACTTGACCGGTTATTTATCACTTATTTCAACAGTTTTACTTTTATATATGGTAGATTTAAGTAAATGCATAAATATCAATTCCACACACAGGGTTTGTAAAAATTAACAATATATTATTTACATTAGGTAAGTTATTTTTGTTTTAATTGTGTCTAGTTATCAAGAAATTTTACATTTCCTTTTTTAACAGTGTATTTTTATTCATTTGAAGGATCAAAGTTTTTAATCTCTTTCCAAATATTAATTATTTTTTTCAGGTCTACTTCCTAATGGTAGAATAAATCCTTCCTAATCAAAGAAATGTTAAATGTGTTAAACCCCTCGGAAACACTAAAATAAAAATTCAAGAAACATTTTTTGGCAGTTAAGAAAATTAGGACAAACGTTATATTTAACTCATCACCACTTAATGAGAACTCGTTATAAAAATAGTAACCAAATTGCGTGCTCAATTTGTTTTGTCTTACAACTGGATGTTATAATAAAATATATTAAATACAGTCTATCAAGTAAGAACGTAACCTCTCATATTCTTGAAAACATGTGTTTTTTGAGAACATTTTTTTCGATCAATGTATTCTTTGGTATGCTAACAACGGCGCAATTATCTTAGTAAGTTCGTCATCGCCTCTTGCATCAATAATTGTCTGGCATCTTAGAGGTCGCGAGACAATTGAGTCAAAGTGCTCAGAGTCTTTCCTCCAAGCTTTCTCTTTACAAGGGACCAAACGTTTTCAATAGAGTTGGCGTCCGGCGATTGTGAGGGCCACTCGAGTAGTGTTTTATTTGTTTTGATGATATTTACTCGTTTCCTCTGCCACGCTAATAATGTTTTGTTTTATGTATTTTGGTTTATGCTTCCTTGTTCTTTGATTGTAAGTAGAGATATTCTTTGTAATAATAATCTTTAAAACTTTATTTATTTAGCTCTTGGCTAGTTGATAACAAACAAACAATATACAACTTACATGCTAAGAAGTTCTTAAATATAAAAACAATCTTTTTTTGAAAATACTTAAAGTAGGAGCATTTTTTACATTACTCGGCAAATCATTATAATAACTCAAGCCGTCATAAAAAAGTGTTTTTTGCAACCACTAATTCTATATTACAGTATATGACTATTTCTAATGTCATAACTATGGTAGTTACATCTTTTATTTAAAAATGATCTGAGATAATTTAGCTGCAGATCATTCTCAATCTTATATATTAAAATGTGATTAGCTCTACTCATAAAATGACGAATATCAAGTCAATTTAAGGAATCTAACATACATTTAATGGATGTATACCTATCACAGTTCAAGAGAATTCGCATTGTTTGCAATCTTAGCACATCCTCCCCAGTACATGCAATCAACAATGAACAGGCATACGAGAAATGCGGCAATATAATAGTGTTATACACCAACTGTTTGGCCCATGGAGATAGGCACGTCTAAAAAAAACTATTTTCTTCCCTAATTTTTGCACATATAGTCTACATGTTTACTAAAACATAACTGTTGACCTAAGATTACCCCTAAGTTTTTAATTTCATTAACAAACTGAACAATATCATCATTTATAACTAGAGCTAAATTTAAATCAAAATATTTCTCACAATTAATTCTAGAACCAATCACCATGCACTTGGTTTTCAAACTATTCAGCTTTAATCTATTCTCACATAGCCACTCTGATAGAATTCTGAACTCACGGTTCATAATAGCTGTTACTAGTTCAAAATCTCTTCCAGCCACAGATATCAGTGTGCCATCAGCAAAAAAACTGACAAAAGAGCCGGACAGTCACCAGCACACTCCTCTGCGGCTTGTCTCAAGCGGTTCTCATATAATTGTTTTGTGTTTTCGTTGTCGAAGGATTCGATGTTATATTTGTTAACGTTTATAAGTTTTGGTTTCGGTGGGGTTTTTATTTTGAATCTAAGTTTATATAGGGGTAATTTGTGATTACTACCTACATAACTGAATTCAGCGTCTGTACATCTACTATTGTTTCTGACATAAATTTTCTGTTAGTTATAATATAATCTATTAATAATTGTTGGCATACAGAGTTGTGCCAACTATATTTGTATTTCACGTTATGTTTGAGAAAGGTGTTATTTATTACAAAAGGGATTTCAACATATCGCCATGATCATTTGTCTCTTCTTCGTTAAATTTTTGTATTATGATTGTCAGTTTCCTGTTGCCTATTTTGGCTTTGAGATCGCCGATTATCGTTAGTTTATCTTGTTGGTTTATTCTATGTGTTTTTTTTTATCGTTAACCTCCCCACCTGAATAGAGATTGTTTATATCCTGAGGATATCGACGGGGATGTCGTAATGCCTGTTAACGTTGTCCGATTGCCGATACATACATTTTTGTACTTCATGGCACGTTTTACACAACGCGGTAGTGCTGCCACGGACGTTGTTGTATTTCTGCAAACAACTACTACCTATGTACGTGGCCAGGCCATATATACTTAAATAAATAAGTATACCGACCTGCCGGGATTAGAACTCGAGACGTGCACCGCAAGCAAGTACTACACCACGAAGCCACGGGCCGCCACTGTTGTGCTGCAAGTCTGCGTAAAACAGTTCTCGCTTATCTCTATATTTACTGAGAATAAATTATAATATTAAATTTTACTATTTTTTCGTTATTAGAATATCTTAGAAAACGGTATCAACTGCAAAGAAGTTTTTAACCAAGTAGGTAAACAGAGTTAGATTATGTTTGTTATTTTCTCATTTAATTCCGGCTAAATCTTTTCTGTTCGTCGCAGTAATACTTTTTAAAATTAAATACAATTTGTTTTATAAATCAAGCTAACTCTATACCCATAGCGTCAAATATTGCGTGCTATTTATCGTAATTCTTTATTAAGCTTAGTAAAACACAAATCTTCATTTAATAGATCGGGTAATTTCGTTCATTCTATCTGCTTGTAAGAATATAAATTCCATTTATACCTCATCTGATATTCAACAGAAACCCAGGTGTAATATTTATTTAATGATATACCTGTATTCGCGGCTTTTCCAGTAATAATATGTATCTTGCATATCTATGAAACTATTAAGAGTATCTGTTTAAAATAATTACAAATTACACAGGCTAACGAAAAAAAAACTTTTTTAATAATTTTACCTGATTCCTATGTTTTTTGGTGTGCTGAGTGCGAAAATAATAATAAAAAAGTCGTATCACCCACCAATTTTTCACATTTTAATATTCAAAATGTAAAAAGTTTATTTTTTATCATTCGAATGTTATTAGGTTGGCAATAAATCAGAATTTTATGAGGTTGGCAGTAAAATCAAATGTTATTAGGTTGGCAGTTCCGATAAATGTCACAGCTGTTTGTTTTTCTTCCAGTTAATATAACCTCGCATTGTAGTGTTTAACCCATGGGCTTTAATTTACATTCAAAGTATGGTTAATCGTGGTTGTAAAAACTCTCCCAACACTTTTTGTTATATATGTGATGAGTTTGTAATTAAAAAACATCAAAGGAAGTTTCTAAAAAAATATATATTTTGCATATTTACAAAGTATGTTATGTTTGTGTCGAGGATCTTAGGGAACGATATAAGAAAGAAAAGAAAGCTTTTAGATTTTGCAGTACCCATGGTATGGAGAGAGCAAGAAAATCATCCAAATGACTGTTATTTCTGCAGCGTTGATGTTTCTGGATATAACTACAAAAATAAGAAAGTAATTGTCTATCCTAACTTTACTTCAGCTAATCGGCCGGTGTGACATGGACCGGGTCTTTCTGTCCCTGAGCCACCTCAGTCTATTGATGACGTTCGTTTTACAGTCCAATCCCGAATTTAATGAAAGTCGACCGGATGATGATGAGTTTCAATGTTCTCTAGAAAATTTCAAACCACAGTTGTTTACACAAGCTGAGTTAAATGATTTAGTGAGAGATTTGGGTTTGACTAATGAAAAAGCAGAATTGCTTGGTTCTAGGCTGAAAGAAAAATATTTATTAGAATCTGGAACATCTACTTACCACTATAGAACAAGAGATCAACACTTTGCTCAGTTTTTCAAGCAGGAAGAAGATTTGGTTTACTGCCATAATATTGGTAGTATAATGAACGAATTTGGCATTGAGTACAAGAAGGAAGATTTGAGGCTTTTTATAGACTCATCAAAAACCAGTTTAAAAGGTGTTCTGCTACACAACGGAAATACTTATGCTTCGCTGTCTGTTGCTCATTCAGTTCATATGAAGGAAACTTACGAAATCTTAACATGATTTTACAGAGAATTAACTATTCAGCTCACGATTGGATGCTATGTGGAGATTTAGAAGTTGTCTCCATGATCCTTGATAAACAAAAGCGATTTACAAAGTTTCCATGTTTTATATGTGAGTGGGACAGCAGAGCAAGAGATCAACATGGGTTCAAAAAATAATGGCTCGTAAGAAAAACTTTAACACCTGGCGAGAAAAATATTTTGCATAAAACTTTAGTAGACCCAAAAAAGATTCTTCTACCACCACTACACATCAAATTAGGCTTAATGAAACAATTTGTGAAAGCCTTGCCTAAAGATGGTGAATGTTTTAAATATTTGTGTAAAAGATTTCCTCATTTATCAAAAGCCAAACTGAAAGAAGGGGTTTTCGTTGGGCCTGATATTCGTAAAATGATGTTCGATTCCAACTTTGAAGCAAGGATGGTTACAAAGGAAAAGGAGGCTTGGATATCATTTAAAGAAGTTGTAACTAAGTTTTTGGGCAATGTGAAAACCCTAACTATGAACTTATCGTAGCTAATATGATAGATAAGTTCAAAAATCTGGGTTGTCTGATTAGCCTTAAAGTTCAATTCTTGCACAATCATCTTGACATTTTCCTAAAAACTTAGGCGATATGAGTGAAGAGCAGGGGTAACGGTTCCATCAGGACATAAAGGAGATGGAGAAACGGTACCAGGGACGGTGGAATATCAACATGATGGGTGATTATTGTTGGTCACTTCATAGAGAACAACAAAATGCATCACATCGGAGAAAAGCTATACAAGAAACTTCACAGGGAAAAGGGAAGGGAAATACAAAAAAATAAGCACATAAAATATTCGCGTTGAAGTGAAATATGTTATCATGAGTAAAAATTGTAGCCTAATCAAATAAAAGTATGGTTTAAGTTTTTATTTTTTATGTATCAAATTTTTCCTATTTTGAAATTTAATCGATGTCATATTGTGAGAGAACTGTGGGTGATACAAAAATCTGATACCAGATACGGTTTCAGCGCCCAAAAATACATAATACTTAGGGTATTGGTTTAAAAAGTTTTTACAAATATTTTTTTGTTGGCCTATGTTATCTATTTTCTGCATATTGCTGGCGATTTTATGTCAACTTTAGCAAATATTTTGGCACTACTAAATAGTATAAGAGAAACACAAATGTCACAAACACATTTAAATTCGTATTACGAATTAACATAAATTCATAATTTTTCATATCTTCTACTTTATATGCTCTATTTTTATCTAATTGTTTGTTTATCAGTACTTATTTGTAACATACAAAAAGCACAATAAACAAAATAATGTGTTACTTCAAATAACAAAGGACTCTAATGGAGTTCTAAAAGCTCTTTTAAAATCTGTATTTCTCCTGCCTCTTAGCATGAGAATTTTTAAATTTGGTTAGCGATTTACGGCAACAACATGATAATTTTTTGTTGTGAACTTTCAGTACGTAACGTTTGAGAATGATAACAATTTATACACGATTCTATATTATTAACATGTACAGTCTGTCAAATAAGAACGTGGTCGCTCGTATTCTTGAAAAAATGTGTTTCGAAAAAATTTTTTGCCATCAATATATTCTTTGGTATGCTAACAACGGCGCAATTACCTAAGTAAGTTCGTAATTGCTTCCTGCATCAATAATCGCCTGGCATCTTAGAGGTATGCTGTCGACGAGATTTTCTGCATATTTTGCAGTCTTCTTTGTATTATTTTTAGAAATGTCCCTTATCTGGAAAAGTATTGCCCAAAAAATTTTGAAAAAATATTAAGAGTACATTGAGCGGAAATGATCGCGAGTGGATTTAGGTTTGGTAATTTATCAGGTATAAAAGAAGGAATGAAAACTATGTTCCTTGACAAATGGTGGAGGTTTTGTTGATATACTGTTCAGTACGTTCGCGGGTCGCTCCTGTACTGAGACAAAATAATTTTATTTTATTTGTTTATAATTAAACAAATATTTAGATAGTAAATATAAAAACAATAAACTAGGAAATAATAGGACTTAACATTAACGGTGAAAAGTTAAATCACCTCTGTTTCACCGACGACATTGTCTTAATAACAGACAAAATACAAGAAGCACAAACTATGCTACGCATGCTTCAGGAAACTTCAGGAAAGGTTGGTCTAAAAATCAATATATCCAAGACCCAGTTTATGACAAATCTTGTATTAAGCGAAACTATAGTAGAGATAGAGCAAGTGCACCAATATAAACACCTGGGACATGAAATCAACATAGGACGAGATAACCAAACACATGAAATTCATCTGCGAATAGGTTTTTTCTGGGCTGCATATGGCAAACTGGCCTACGTATTCCAATCTAACCTTCCTATGTGTATTTCACAGATGCATACTCCCCGTACGGAGCCGATACTCTCACAGTGACGAAGAGAAACATCAATAAAATATGTCTCATGCAACGAAAGATGGAGAGGTCAATGTTAGACGTTACTCTTAGAGATCACATCCCAAATCACATTATCAGGAAGAGAACGGGGGTACAAAACGCAGTCAAATTCATTCTACATCATAAATGGAACTAGGCTGGCCATGTTGCTAGGTTTACGGATGGGCGATGGACAAAGAGAATCATAGAGTGGCGACCAAGAGCCGAAGCCTATAGGAGGAGAGGTAGACCACCAAGTCGATGGACTGATGATTTGAAAAGAGTAGCTAGAAATTGGGTACAGGTGGCTCAGAACAGAAAAAAGTGGCAAGGCTTAAGGGAGACTTTCGTCCAGCAGTGGATAGTATAAGCTAATGATGATGAAATATTAGTTTTACACTTTTATTAATGGATTCTAGATTGAGCTAGATTGATTTATTGGCAATTAGGTAGCTAAGATATTATAACTAATGGGTGACTGCAAAAGTTTGTGCCCGATTTTCATAGATGCAGAAGCATACACTTTTGACTGTGCTGATGTTTCGATGGGAGACAGTTATAGAAAATGATGGAGAGTACATTACTGATTAATAAATACTATATTTCATGAAAATGTGTTGTATTTAATTTGGTTTCTAATCGGACACGAACTTTTGCATTCACCCAATATTGACCAAGAAAAAACTTAAAAATACATATTGGATTGCAGAGTGCAATATTGAGGCATTTTGGACAGCTTTAATTGCATATTTTGCATTGTTGTAAATACGTTTAGGTCCAAATTGAATTATTTTAGAGTCGTTTACGTGTAAACTCCTTAACGAGTGAAGTGAATAGTTTTTTTTGCGAAAGAGTTAATGAACCTCCGAAGCATTTTTTCACGTCCCTCTGGACAAAATTCTATATAAACTCGGTCGGTGTATTGGTTAGTCACAGCTATCGGGAAATCTTTTTAAATTTGGAACAAGATAAAATATATAAATTTAAAAAATTGTTGATTAGTTTTTATTTTGTGACGCATTGTATATGTATTTTATATTTTAAAATTCTCGGAAACAGCATTCATTTTTAGCCGTAACATAATTATTTCACACAAACTTCGGAATAACATAAATTTAACACCAGTTTATTAAAAACGATGTTTTTGATTCTATTTTTTCTGAAAAATTCGACATTCACTTCGAGACGACATTCGGAAATGTTTATTGGTTTAGTTAAAAACACTCCTGTTAAAAACGAGTCGGCAAATGGAGCTTTGATATTTGTGTTTATCATTTTGCGGTTTTAATATCCATTTTATAACTTGTTTTGATGATGGTTTAAAGGTTTTTTAATGATCCAAGTAAAAGTAACTGGTAATTTTACGAACAGACACTTACAGCCTGATTCACTAACATAAATTATGTCTAAATTTAAAACTTCTAAACTTATATCTTTTTTTAAGATCTAAAAACCTGATTCACAAATATATTGGTACTAGTCTAAATTTAGTCCAGTGGTTTAAAGTTAAAGCATTCCCCCATGGTCTCCATTTAAGTACTCTTGTTGTCTATCTACCATCATTCTTTCTAGCCACATGCCCCGCCTATTGCCACTTTAATTTTGTCATTCTTGCACTGTTATTTGTAATTCCTTTTGTTCGTCTGATATCTTCGCTTCTAATGTGTTTCTAATACCTAATATCTGTCTTAAATGGCCAGTTGAGTACGTTGGGTCATGGTTTCCAATCCATAAGTACTTACTGGAGGCATACAGGTCTCTTACACTTTTCTTTTTGAAGTTATGGGTATATCTCTGTTTTTAAAATGAATCCAAGTTTTTCAAATGCTGTTCAATTCAGACTAATTCGCCTTGGTATTTCTGCTGTTTGAATACACAGGCCAACAAAAAAAATTGTAAAAACTTTTTAAACTAATACATCTAAGTATCATGTATTTTTGGGTGCTGAAACCGTATCTGGTATCAGTTTTTTTTTGTATCATCTACAGTTCTCTCACAATATGACATCGATTAAATTTCAAAATAGGGAAAATTTGAAACATAAAAAATAAAAATAAACCGTAGTTTTATTTGATTAGGCTACAATTTTTACCCACGATAACATATTTCACTTCAATATGAATAATTTAGGTGCTTATTTTTTGTATTTCCTTTCCCTTTTCTCTGTGAAGTTTCTTGTATAGCTTTTTCTCCGATGTGATGCATTTTGTTGTTCTCTGTGAAGTGACCAACAGTAATCACCCATCATATTGATATTCCACAGTCCCTGGTACCGTTTCTCCATCTCCTTTATGTCCTGATGGAACCGTCCCCCTGCTCTTCACTCACATCGCCTAAGTTTTTAGGAAAAGAGTCAAGATGGTTGTGCAAGAAGTGGACTTTAAGGCTCATATGGACAACCTAGATTTTTTAACTTGTCTATAATATTAGCTACGATAACTTCATAGTTAGGGTCTTTCACATTGCCCAAAAACTTAGTCACAACTTCTTTAAATGATATCCAAGCCTCCTTTTCCTTTGTAATCATCCTTGCTTCAAAGTGGGAATCGAACATCATTTTACGAATATCCGGCCCAACGAAAACCCCTTTTTTCAGTTTAGCTTCTGATAAATGAGGAAATCTTTTGCACAAATATTTAAAACATTCACCATCTTTAGGCAAGGCTTTCACAAATTGTTTCATTAAGCTTAACTTTATGTGTAGTAGTAGTAGAAGAATCTTTTTTGGGTCTACTAAAGTTTTATGCAAAATGTTCTTCTCGCCAGGTATAAAGTTTTGGACCAATGATGATCCCTTGCTCTGCTGTCCCACACACATATAAAACATGGAAACTTTGTAAATCCCTTTTGTTGACCAAGGATCGATCATAGAGACAACTTTTAAATCTCCACATAGCATCCAATCGTGAGCTGGATAGTTAATTTTTTGTAAAATCATGTTAATATTTTCGTAAGTTTCCTTCATATGGACTGAATTAGCAAGTGAAGCATTAGTCTATAAAAAGCCTCCTCTTGTACTCAATGCCAAATTCGTCCATTAAACTACCAATATCATGGCAGTAAACCAAATCCTCTTCCTGCTTGAAAAACTGAGCAAACTGTTGATCTCTTGTTCTATAATGGCAAATAGATGTTCCAGATTGCAATAAATGTTTTTCTTTCAGCCTAGAACCAAACAATTCTGCTTTTTCCTTAGTTAAATCCAAATCTCTCACTAAATCATTTAGGTCAGCTTGTGTAAACAATTGTGGTTTTAAATTTTCTAGAGAACATTGAAACTCATCATCATCTGGTCAACTTTCATTAAATTCGGGACTAGACTGTAAAACGTCATCAATAGACTGAGGTGGCTCAGGGACAGGAAGGCCCGGTCCATGTTCTACCGGCCGATTAGCTGAAGTAAAGTTAGGATAGACAATTACTTTCTTATTTTTGGAGTTATATCCAAAAATAACAATCATTTGAATGGTTTTCTTGTTCTCTCCATACCATGGGTACTGCAAATCTAAAAGCTTTCTTTTCTTTCTTATACTATTTTCTAAGATCCTCGACACAAACATAACATACTTTGTGAGGAGCCCAACATTTCTCTTAATTACCGATTTCTATACCAAAAGATGCAAAGTATACTTTTTTTACAAAGTCAGTAATGCTTCTTTGATGTTTTTTAACTACAAACTCACCACATATATAACAAAAAGTGTTGGGAGAGTTTTTACAACCACGATTAGCCATACTTTGAGTATGGGTTAAACACTGCAATGCGAGGTTATATTAACTGGAAGAAAACAAACAACTGTGACATTTATCGGAACTGCCAACCTAATAACATTTGATTTTACTGCCAACCTTATAAAATTCTGATTTTATTGCCAGCCTAATAACATTCGAATGATAAAAAATAAACTTTTTACATTTTGAATATTAAAATGTGAAATATTGGTGGGTGATCTGACTTTTTTATTATTATTTTCGGACTCAGCACACCAAAAAACATAGGAAAGTTTTTTCATCGTTGGCCTGTGTTATCCTTATCTAATCTAATTTTATGTTTATGTTATTTAAGTTCATTCGTTCTTGTTCATTCTCTCAATTTCTTTCGTACCGATCTTAATTTTTGTGTTTTTTGAGTTTAGACGTTTGGTTTCCTTCAAGTTCATCTCGTGTTCTACTTTTTGCGAAACTTGATTGAGTTGTTGTATCATAATTTTTAGTTCTTCTAAATCTTCGCTGATCAGTACCACATGATCTGCGAATCGCAAGGGATGTAGATATATGCCATAAGTGATGTAGATATATGTCATCGATTTTAATTCCTTTCTCCTCCTACTTAAGACTTTTAAACACATCCTCCAGGCCAGGGTAAATAATCTTGTTGAAATTGTGTCGCCTTGCGTAACCCCACGTTTTTTGATCTTCATCTAAATTAACAGTTAATGTCGCATTTTCATATATAAACTTGAGGAGTTTAATATATCTTGAGTGTTTTCTGGCATGAGTAAAGGACTGCATATCTGTCGAGTGCTCCAGAAAGTCGAAAGCCTTATTATAATCGATGGAAGCTAGATGGACGTTAATATTATACTCGGTAACTTCTGGATATGATCTGTTGTTCTGAATCCCTTGCGAAAGACCGCCTGTTCGACTGGTTGGTAGTTGTCGAATTTATTTGTTAGGCGGTTTGTGATAATTTGAATATGAAGCTTGTACAATACGATAACAAGCTAATGGGGCAGTAGTTTTCAAGGGTTTCGTGGCCGCTTTTCTTGAACGAAAGTATGACCTCACCGTTTTAGTGATGTACAGGGTGAGTCAACGATAGAGTAAAGTTCATTATCTCATTTGTTTCGGAAATGACGAAAAAATGTTAAATACAATAGTTTTAGAGAATGTGATGGTGCATAGTTTAAAATTATTTTTGAGTATACAGGGTACTTCAAAAAAGTGTGGATGATATAACACGTTTTTTTAAATGGAACATCCTATTTTCTAATTTATTTTTAAATTTTGCCTAAAATTTTATAACTTTTTTATTAGTAATGTTATATATCTAAACCTAGTAGTTTTTCTAATATTTCATTTTTTTTTTTAAATACTAGTTTTTAGTTTTGTAAAAAATTGCCAGTAGCGCCATTGTTTCTGAAGGTGGAATACTCAAAATTGGTACGAGCGTTCTATAGAGATGAAAAAAAGATATATGTAAAGAAATTTGAGCTAGATGCTATAGGGTGTTTAAAATAAATTTATGCATTTCGACTATTTTAAATTGAAAAATCTCAAATTTTGTAAATGGCACACCCTGTATATTATTTTTTCTGATAGGTTTTACAAAACCCTCCAACTTTTATTAAGTATGTGACATACCTATTTCTAATAGTTTTCGATTTATTTTGAATTTTTCAATTTTTTACCCTTGTTTTTAATACACTACGTGCTACGTGTATAATATCATAGTTGCCAAGACAAAACAAAAATGTAGGCATGGTCAAATTTTGACATATCTAGTAAACAAGTAAAAATAGTGAGTGACGTATAAAGGTAATAGTTATGGATTTTCCTAAAAATGTATTAATTTATATGGTTTATATACTGGGCAAGGCGGGAAAAAATTGTCTTTTGGCAGTAAGGTTTTACGGAGCGAAGGACCCTAATAGACGTATATCATCTAGAAAATCTTTTCAGTGCTTAATGGAACGGTTTAATGGTAGTGGTAGCGTTGGGTATACGTGAACTAGCTGACTTATCTGACACATCCCAATCTATGGCTAATCGCACCACGAGAAAATACAAGTATCATCCCTTTCATATGGAACTACACCAAAAACTTCAAGACCGTGATTTTGAACGACGAGTAAACTTTTGTACCACCATGAATGGAGGAATATCCAAAGCCGATCCAAATTTTTATCCAAAATAATGTTTTCTGATGAAGCTACTTTTCGCAGTAATGGAGCAGTTAACAGCCATATCATGCATTATTATTCAACAGTTAATCCATTTTGGGTCCGGGAAGTTCAAAACCAAAACCATTGGTCGCTTGGTGTGGAATATTAAATTTTCGAATTCGATCCATATTTTTTCCACGAACCGCTTAACGGGCCTAGATATCTAAATTTTTTGCAAAACGAATTACCCCAGCTTCTGGAAGAAGTTGATAACTTTGAAAGGGAACAAATGTGGATTCAACAAGACGGAGTTCCTGCTCATTACCACCGGGAAGTTCGGGAATTTTTAAACGATCGTTACCCACAAAAAATGAATCGGTAGGGATGGATTCATTCAGTGGCCTCCTCGATCATGTGACTTAACACTTTTAGACTTCTTTTGGTGGGGCTACATTAAAGATCGTGTTTAGTGAATTCCCCTATAACACCAGTAGATATGGAAAATAGGATACGGGATGCGTGCAGGACAATAACGCCCTTTATGCTAGGGAAAGTGAAGGAAAATATAGTAAAACGACTAAACATGTGTATTCAAGTAGACGGGCATATTTTTGAACATTTATTACGTGATAATAATTAATCAGTAGATAAGTTAAACTATATTAAAATTATTATTAACTATTTGTTTATGTTTTCACAATATGTAGGGTAAGTGTATTAAAAACAAGAGTAAAAATTGAAAAATTCAAAATAAATCGAAAACTATTAGAAATAGGTATATGGCATACTTAATAAAAGTTGGAGGGTTTTGTAAAATCTATCAGAAAAAGTAATAATATACAGGGCGTGCCGTTTAAAAAATTTGAGATTTTTCAATATAAAATAGTCGAAATGTATAAATTTATTTTGAACACCCTGTAGCATCTAACTCAAATTTCTTTACATATATCTTTTTTTTCATCTCTATCGGACACTCGTACCAATTATGAGTATTCCACCTTCAGAAACAATGGCGGTACTGGCAATTTTTTACAAAACTTAAAACTAGTATTTTTTTAACAAAATTGAAATATTAGAAAAACTACTAGGTTTAGGTATATAACATTATTAATAAAAAAGTTACAAAATTTTACGAAAAATTCAAAAATAACTTAGAAAATAGGATGTTTCGTTTAAAAAAACATATGTTATATCGGCCACACTTTTGCACCTTAACATTCCCTAAAACTATTGTATTTAACATTTTTTTGTCATTCCCGAAACAAATGCGATAATGAACTTTACTCTATCGTTGACTCACCCTGTACAGGTATTCCTTATTCTTCGATGCATTTATTGAGTATTATCCGTATCGACTCAAAAAGTTTATTTCCTTCCATCTTCAATATTTCCGATAGTATTTTATTTTCACCTGGAGATCTCTTATTCTTCATTTGTTTTAAAGGAGTTTTCAATTCACTCCGGCTTACCTCCAAGCTTCAATTCACTCCGGCTTACCAGAGCCAACGTTACGAATATGGTTTTGTCGGTAATTTGAATTTGGTACAGTCGGGAAATAAAGTTTTGTGTAGAATTTCTCTATTTCATAAGTTATTTCCTCCCTGTCAGTAACTATTTTACCCGTTTTATCCCATCCATCGTAAACACTATCTCTATTAAAATTGGAAATAATGACAAGATAACATAATTGTCAGATTGCTTGATTTAAGGGGTTCTTGAAGAAAAAAAAAGGACCCGTAACATGATATAGGGAAAACAAACTTTCCCTTACCCTCTTAACCACATATATTTGTCTACAAAAATTACACTTAAAACTTCCCATAAAACTATTGAAATTATCCAAAGTTTATCAACTTTCTCCCTCTCATCTCAACTTGAAGCGACATCGCTCAAAAACTATGGGTTCCTTTCCTACTTCAAGTATTATAAGATTATCGACTTTAAAGTCGTTATCTCATTTTGTTCGAGAGTTAGCCAACAGTCCAATGGAAATTGGACATTAGATTTTTCCTGCTCTAAGGGCTCGTAAAAGTGAAAAAGAAACGCAAATGTCTTAGAGTTATTTTTAAGAAGATAACACTTCCCTTGACAAGAGAATTAAAGAGCTTAATATTTTTCAAAACCATTTTTTTAACAAATCAGGATTGACATAGCTGAGGTGTCCTGTTTAAAATATATATTTTGGAAAACTTAATTTTAAATAGTATAATAGACGATACAGAACGAAACACATTTAAAATAATAATTTTTCTTCCAACTTCGAGTTATAAATAACTCAACTAATGATTGCACACACCTCAAAATATTCGAAACCGTTACGTCTAACTATGACGTCACTGTATCCAGAAATAATGCCACTATTTCAAAATAGATGACTAGAAAAACAAAAGCCGAACGTCTTTGCAATGTTGCAGTAATCCTAACCCAGGTACGTTGACTTTTCTATTTCTATGAAAACGCAGATATTCGCTTTATACAGTGGCGTAGTCGGAATTTAGGGGAGATACAGGCCACTCAGGGTAACATCTTGCCAGAGGAATATATTATTTCTCTAAAGATGCCATGCGCAATCGTAGAGAAAACATCAGAAGGTGGCACGGTCTTTTTCTTATGGGCATAGCACACGTATGTTGGTCTTGAATCGCTCTAAGATGTACTCGGTGGGAAACACAGTCCATTCCAAAGGGATGATGTTCTCCATATAAAGGACTGCTTGAAAAGTGTTGTACAAGGAGTGGCAAGCTGAATCTCATACGGATGTGATATATTAGCGCGACGTGTATTAACAGCATACATCGCTCTGAAAGAAATTAGGCGGGTTACATTCATCGAATACTTTCCATGAAAATACTTGTACAATTGACTCAAGTTGCTACCGTTCATCGATGTTCAGGAATTAAGGTTGTTGGTCAGCTCTGGGTCTCTAATCAGGCGAACATCTTTCTTCAGAACCGAATCCAACAAATGCAGTGTATGTTTGGAAACAGAGCCCCAAATATGGAAGCAGTATTCATCATTGGTCGAATTTGCTTTGTAGAGAATTAACAGTTGTCGTGGAGTAAAAAGCTCTCTATTTCTAAATAATATTCCCAGCTTTTGAAAAACTCTCTTTGCTATGCAGGCGACGTGTTCATACTAATATATGTTTGATGTCAAGTTAACGCCCAGCAACTTGAGTGACGATGCTAGAGGAATGGGAGTCCCGACATAACTATTTGGTGTTCAGTAACATTAACTTTTTTAGAAAAAGCTGCCACTTGGGTTTTTATAGCGTTAAATTCTACTTGGTTACTGTCACTCAAAGACAGAATTAGTTCCAGATCTTTGTTAAGTTGAACGACTTCCTACAGTCTGCGGATATTTGCCAATATAGCCGATATTTGACTGTTCAAAGTGAATGAAGCGTACTGTCATCTGCAAAGCTCTCAACTGATTCTGAGATTTCTGGTCTTTTCCAGCAGATCGTTAATATAAATGAGAAAGAGGGTAGGAGACTGTATTGAGCCTTGGGGCACATCGGCGTTAGAAAGAAATCCGTCGAGTGCGACTCATAAAGAACGCTATCTCAGGAAACCAGAGAGCAATAACAAAACCTTTCAGACATACTATAAGAGCGTAACTTAGCCAACAATCCATCATGCCAAACACGGTCGAATGCCTTCGATATATCAAGAGCAACTGCTCGAGATTCTCCAAAGTGTTCAATTGCGTTGTTTCAAACATGTGTTACATAAGTCAGAAGATCTCCTGTGGATCTATGTTTACGAAAGCCATATCGATGATCGCTAATAATGTTAAATCCTTCTAGATATTTTAAAAGATGCTGATGCTGAGAGGTTTTTCCATAACTTCCGATATTATTCCAAGCAGTGTGACTAGTCGGTAGTGAATGACACGCTGCCAAGGACAATATCGGGCATTCTTGACGGCACTATGCGAATAGTGGGTGGTGTTTTTTCTTGGAAATCGTCAGTAGAATGTAATATTATCTGGCTGTGTGAGTGGTGATGTAGTGGATTTGGTGAAATTTTGAGTAATGGACTTAGCGACTAACCAAAATGAGTTGGAATTGTTGGGGCAAGTAAGAAGTTTGTTTTTAATTCATTGATTGCGTAACTCCTTCGTTTTGCTGATAATTTCTTTGCCACTGTTCCGCAGATGTACAAAGATGTTACGATTTATGATGTTAGGATTTTCACGCCATTGTCGGTAGGCAAGATGTTTAGAAGCAACAGCTTCTTTGCATTTTCGGTGGAACAAACGATTGCCGTTGGAAGGGCATTTTTTGGAGAAAGGGATGTAAGCTTCTATACTAGCCAAAATGATATCGGAAATCTCTTTGACGTAGTCAGAAGGGTCGTCGGAGCCAACCCATAGTATACAAGACCACATATTTACAATACAGCAGATTGCAGAAAAGGCCCTGGGAAAAGATGGGAGAGTATTTTTAGGGTTTCTACTCGTAGATATGAAAAAAAGCTTTTGATATGGTAAATATACATGGAATATGGAGGAGTTTAAGGAACACGGGCTGTGGATGAAAACTTAGTAAGTACAATGTAGAGCCTGTATGATATGATAATACAATAAACCAAGTGAGAACGTGTAACTGAACATCGAAGGAATTCACCAATAGTGATGGGGTAAGGCAAGGAGGAGTGTTGAGTCCACTGTTATTTATAAGCCTTATAGATGAGGTAATAAAAGCGAGCTGGGGAAAGACAATTAGGTACATGGTGGGATATAACCAGTTACAGGCTGTAAAAATACAGGCATGTGTATTCGCGGGTGATATTATACTGGTAGTAAGGACAGAAGGAGACTTGCCGCTGAACATGAATATATGGATAGTAGAGTGTATTAATTTGGACAAAAAAAAGGTGATGGTTATAACTAACAGGCAAGAAACTACGAACATTAAAGTAGAGGGACAAAAAATTAAACAGGTGGAGCTATATAAATACCTGGGAATAGTAATAAACTCCAAGAGGATGAAATTGGAAATAGAATAAAAGCTGGAACAAGATTATACTGCGCGCTGTACACAAGGTTTCTGAGTAAAAAGGAAATATCAGCGAAAACAAAAATGGCAATTTGCAAAACAATATATACGCCAATTATAACCTACGGAGCTGAGAATTGGATTCTGACGGATAAGTAAGACGATTACAAGCCACAGAAATTACGTATCTAAGGAAAGTGGTAGGGGCAAGAAGAATTGATAAAAGAAGGAATGAAGATATGAGACAGGAACCTAATGTAAAATCGCTTAAGGAAAAAATAGAGGAAAAAAAGTTAAAATGGATTGGACACATAGTGAGAATGAATAATGATCGGCAGGTCAAAATGGTGTGGAAGGCAAGAGTGACAGGAAAAAATAGAAGGGGGCGACCGAGGGAA
Organism: Pachyrhynchus sulphureomaculatus; assembly: GCA_019049505.1. NCBI lineage: Eukaryota > Metazoa > Arthropoda > Insecta > Coleoptera > Curculionidae > Pachyrhynchus > Pachyrhynchus sulphureomaculatus. The sequence goes on along the minus strand of CM032451.1, from coordinate 52,506,251 downwards.
ACATGGAACAATAGTGTTAAAGAAATACCAACGAAAAGAGGAAAATCCGGGGCGGAGGCAAAACAACTAGCACTAAATAGAGATGAGTGGCGTAAATTTGTGGAAAGAAAGTAGAGAACAATCCTCGACACCTACGGGTAAAAGAGGTTTATCGATTATGTTATGTTATAAATGATTGCGCGTGTGAAAAAAACTGTGGCAAATATTAGAACGATCAACCATAAACAGTACAGCAATCGCAGTAAAATAGCTGCACGACCAGTTACTTTCCCAAATAAAGTAGGGAAACATTCTCTCCGATTTTTTTTCTGTAACAAAGGGCTGCTGTCTGTCTCACACGTTATTCAAAATGTATCTGAATGAGGCGAGATGGCAAAGAGCATGTGAAGGATTGGGAATACAGCTGACCGACGAAACAACGTTGTACACTCTACATTTTGCTGACGATTAGGTGGTTATTGCCCAGGACAAAGAAGACCTTGAATTTATGACAAGAAAACTGTTTGAAGATTATAAAAACTGGGATTCAACAGTTAACTGCAAGAAAATCAAATATTTGTGTATAGGAGGAAAACAGGAAGCCGTGCTCTAAATACCGGTGAGGTCATTAATGCTTGTGAAGAGTATATATATCTCGGATCTAAACATAAGTAAAGACGGTAAAAAACGGAAAAAGAAGTGGAGAGTAAAATACGTCAAGGAAAGGCGGTCATAAGGCACCTAAACTCTGTACTGTGGTTTAAGAACATAACATCACAGAGAAAGCACCTCATTTATAAAGTAGTATGTAAGAGCATTATGTTATACGGTTGAGAAACTTGGCAATTGATGAAACGATTGGAATAGAAATTTATGGCACTCGAAATGGAATATTGGCGAACATCGGCTGGAGTATCAAGAATGGATAGAGTTAGAAATGAAAGTAAAAACTACGATTATTGAGGAAATTCAACAACGGCAACTTATATGGTACGGACACGTAGAAAGAATGAAAGAACACGGAATAGCAAAGATGGTTCTAAAGTGGGTCCCAAGCGAAAATAGAAGAGAGAGACCCAGAGCGAGATGGTTTGAAGGGTTTCAGCGGGGAAATGTCAGAGTGAAATCTATGACCCGGAGATTGGGAAGATTCTAAAATAAAGATTTAACCAAGGGAAAGTTTGAAAATTTTCCACGAAGTCTTCTTATTTAGCAGATTACTAAATCTTGAGCGGTTTAAGTACCTCTCTACCATTAATCGGTAGGATACTCGATGTCGAAAGCAGTTTATGGTCGAAAGAACCTGGTGGGCAAAAATATATCAAGAATTACGAATTCTCCGTCTGGATCAGGGATCGGTGCGGGTCCATCGATATGCTGAGTAAAACCACAACTGATTTAGCTTTTCAACCATGTTTGTCATTCGTATTTGAATACTTAAGCCAGTTGACGTTGTGAACATTAAAGTTGCCCAGGATGGCAATTTCGGCATTTGGATAGGTAATTTGTAAATGATCGATGGTGTCTGCAAGAGAAGCGAAAAATGTTCTAAAGTTAGTATCACTTGGCGGTCGATAGAGGATGCAGATGAACCTTGTGATTTGTTGAGTCCTTATTTTTAACCACATAATATCAAAGTTTCGGGGCTCCAGAGCCTCGTATTGTTAGCGCTTCTGACAAAAAGACAGATTCCAAAGTTACGCCTAAACCGACAATAGAAGTCGTTCTCAGTAGAGAGAAAGTTGACTGTGTTAGTCGATGAACTGACCTTGGTGTCGCAGAGAGCCAGTACATGAGTCTTATTTGATTGCAGGAGTTGGTGCATTGAATTTATGTGGGAGTTTAAACCTCGTATATTACGCCCCCAAACAGCCCCCACCCGGAGATCCGAACGGGAGGCTATTTTGCCGTCAGAATTTTTTTTATCCTGGCATCATGCTATTTTTTCCACAGTGAATCTGGAGACATCGGCACAGCTACGGAACGTTAAGCAACTTTCATGCAGCCTAAGTCAATGCGAGGGTATCACACTGGGAATGCCTGATGGGATCTGAACATTTACCATCTAACTTGTTCTTTTAGTCACCTTCTACGATAAGCAGAACGTACCGAGGGTGATATTCTATCCCACACCCCTAGGAGGAATATATCAAAAAAAAAATTATATCAATAAATCAGTGGAAATTGACTAAAAACAGTCATTTATTATATCAAAACTTTTTTTACGTGCAGGCATTTTCTCTACAAACATTAAGCCGAAAACCTCATCAGCTTATAACAATTAATTAACTGTGTCATGTAACAAATTACTTGCATTAAGTTGCATCTAATAACGAAGATGATCTCGAAATATTTTGTGTCCTCAGTGTTGCCATATACGCCATTATACTTATATACAAATATAAAGGATGGGTTATTGCTTTTATCGTTCATCTCCCTGCCTCTATAGGGATTTTTAACTTTTTTTACCATATCTCAAAGAGATATATTGACATGGATGTCATAATATCCGTCAACGATGTCCAGGTACCGAAATTTATATTTATATTTCACGGCACTTTTCAGACAACGTGGTAGTACTATCACAGGCGTTATTGCATTTCTGCTTTAATAACCTAAAAATACACACAGAACCCTCAGCTGATTGCCAGAATTGAACCAGTAGTTTGCTATGCAGGCTCTTAATCCATGATGCTACCGAGGCCGGCAAACAACTAACAACAGAATAAGAAAAATTTGGAGTCCAAAATTTACATATTCTTCGAAGACAATACTCTTGTTTCTTCTTTACCTATAATGTCAACTGCCAATTTAGATATTTGCGGACAGCATGAATGTTTACAAATCAACATTGAACTGAATAGTAAGCAAGATTGTTCATGGACCAATCAACAAGGGTACATTCTTTTTCTTTCTTTCATTTTGTTACGCCACTGATTTAGACTCTAAAAATATTCTCGACGAAATGCAAGAACATCTTTCACTAAAATTAGCCGGAGGCAAAGTTATAAATCAAATTTTACGTTCGTCAGATCAATTTATTTGTGATGTTTGTTTGATGTACTGTTTATATAGGAAACAACTTGTGTACCTATTGAAAACAGTTTAGAAGCTATTTTGGAAACTAGAAAGGAGTACTTTTAGTAACGTCATTCAAATTAGTTTAGTTGGAACGCTAGAAAATTAACCACTAAATTAGTCAAAAAAAATTTTAAACCACTTTACGCAGTTTCTATTGGCAAGACGACCCCCTAACCTTACACTAATGAAGAAGTACTGAAATACATAGGGGTATTTCAGCGTTTTAGGCGGCCATAAATCGTTTCCTAAAACTTGACCTAGGTAGAAAAAACTTGCTACCTAACAATGTTAATACGCATAGAACAAAGAGCGACCCCTCCCGTTACCCAATTGACAGCGCGCGCGTCGGAATTTAATCGTCGCTGTGAGTATTCGTTTCTCTTCTCGGTATTCGTTACAAAACAGTTATTTAAAAAGTGATTTTTCATTTCTGGAGTTTATCTTGAAGAAAATTGTGATGGATTTTAATATTACAGGTAAGAGTGCATACATACCGATCATTTTTATGATTTTTTTTTTTAATAATTAGTAATGTTTTGAAGGTAGAAAAGGTTATTTGAAATTGTTGGACGAAAACCTTTTTTTCGGTATTTAAAAAGGTATTTATTATACTTCGGGGTTCGTCCCAGTGATTTTATTGGTTTTAACAGAAAAAGAGTATTTGCATTAATCAAGTATATCAATATTAGCCGTGATTCCCGGTGAAATCGATATTTTCACGGTGGTATCTTGTATTTATTTATTTTTTTAATTTAAAATAGTTTTCATTTTGTTCTAGGATCTGAGGGTACTTCAGGTGTTCGAATAGTAATGCGGAGACTACTTTTTGACAAAATGTAGAAATAAAACTTGCCAAATTTTGAAAAAATATTAATATATCTTGAGAGGTATATTTTATCGCAAGATGAATATTGTGATGAGCGAAGGAAGGAAATGAAGCATAAGTTCTCCTATTTGAAGTCACAGTTCAAGAAAAAGTGGACAGAAGCGCATAAAAAAGCAGATATTTTTCTTAAAAAAAGAATAACGAATGGTTACAAAGAACATTTGGAATACCTAGGGTAAAACGCGGTCCTTCTAGTCGACCAACAAAGTCATTTGAAGAATCAAGTGAGAGGAGCAAACGTAGAAAAACAGAGGAAGTACTTAGTGCTGTAGATAAAGAAATAATAATGCATGCTGCTCAAACAAAGTTCTGGAGAGAGAATTGCATTTAGTATTCATAACTAACTCTTCCCAGATAGTCCAAGCATACCAGAAAGCATACAAAATGTCAAAGTAGCATGAAAAACAGTCACAATTAAACCCAATAGTCGCCATTTCAATGTTTGTAGAATCTGACCTATCAAGCAGACAGTAGGAAATAATAAGGAATGGTAACAAGAAGTATTATCCGAGTTACACCGTGTTACGGTAAGTAAAAAGGACTTGTTATGCGGCGAAAGAGGCTTATCGGGTAACTGAAACGTTTGCTGAAATTAACTTACTACATTTATTGGATCACACGGTTAAAGTTTGGCCACATATTTGGAGGATGTTCTAAAATAATTAAATCTAAAACAGCGTCAGTTATTGACACTCATTTCGAAATGGAAATGTGACGGATCGCAATAAGCACAATTTAAGCAAAAAATGCAAAAAGAAGATGTAATTTTTCAAAGTTACTTTGTTCCACAACAAATTGATTTGTGGGACAAACAAGAAAGTTATTTGGCAGAATCCAAATTCCTCTTCGTCACGATATTGTCGACCAATGAGGATTCAATTTGTTAAAGAAACAGTGGATATTACAAATTCTGAAATTACTTACATAAAAAATGCAATAAAGGCTTGAGTAAACAGCGAATTCGTACAAGGAGACATCATTTTTTCCATATAATGACGCTAACTATGGTCGATGCAAAAGTGTGCAATACTGTTACTTCAACAATGAGGTGCTACATTTGTGGTGCTAGTTTAAAGCAGTTTAATGACCTCACTGTAAAAAATAACGTCGACACAGACGCATTACAGTTTGGTCTGTGTATATTGCACGCTAGGATCCGATTATTGGGAAGTATTCTGCATTTGTCATACAAGCTTTCTGTGCAGAAGTGGCAGCTAAGATCCGACAGTGACAAAGAAATTGTCAAGCAAAAAAAATCAGAGAGCAAAAGGGCTTAATCATAGATATGTCAAAAGCTAGATTTGGTAACACCAATATTGGCAATAGAAGTAGGAGATTTTTTGCCAATCCAGATCTGGCCGCTAAAATTACCGGTGTCGACTTCAACCTCATAAATCGTGTGAAAGTGATTTTGGAAGTAATATCGGGTGGTTATAAAATCGACTTGAAAAAATTACACCTTGTAATCAAACGTGCAACTTCACCGAAATGTGCATCAAAATTCTTTTTAGTCTCCTAAGGCGATTTGCCTTTTATAAAGTAATATTTGATCAACATAACAAATTCTTATCTATTTTGTCCGAAATCACTTCCTTGATTTAAGTTAATGCCAGAAATAAATTGGTCAAGCAGACACTTGGTGTAAGGAGATGCCTCCAACTGAAGAAGACCTCTGGTTTTCCCCAGACTTTTCAAACAAGTCTCGTATATACTAATGTCCATAAACCGAATCGTGATTTACCATGTCTATTTGTCTGAACATAGTTAATGAGCCCGGCAGCAGCTCTTGTACTAGCTAAAGTCAATTGGGACTAGTTGTTAACTGTTAAATGCTAATTTTGGGGTCCGGTATATATTCAGGAAACTCGGGCTTTGATTTGTTAAATACATATTGATAAGTTAAGAAGTGTTACGAAAGATCTCAATCCTGCGAAATCCTGGGAAATTTGGATTATTAGTTGGAATAATTATCGTCTGAAAAACACAACGACGAAAATTATGAGAAAAAATGTTTGTTACTCAAATTTGAAATATATAAAAAAAAATAATATTTTAAATTCCAATGCGTTAACTGTAATTGACGACTAAATAGGTCAAAACATAAAGGGATACGTTTACCTAATTTTAAAATATTGAATCTCACCTTTCCTCTCAGCGATATAAATGAGTTTTCAATAGCAATAGCTTTCTTTGGTTATATTTAGGTGTATAAATTAATTCTTGCCTCTCGCGGTTTATCAACTAGAGAACCTTATAATATTTAATTCTACAAGAACATTACACGAAAAAATTAATTGTAGACACGTGGCTAGAGCGAAAGACATATTTTGTTTGGCTTTGGATAAGAATTCTGGCTAAGATCAATTGGAACTTGGAAATGCACTTAGAGTGACCTATCTTCTACAGAAGCTAGGAAGGATTGGCAAGAAGTCCTGGTATGTTAGATTGTTCATGAGGCCACTTCCGAAAAAAAAAAAAGTACACGCTGTTTGTACTCCGTGAAGAAAAGGGCTTTTTTGCAAAAAAAAATTGTTATTTGTAGTGAAAAGTGGAGATTATGCGATATTATTAAGAGGAGAAAATAATGGGTTTTAGGTGCCGAGCTTTCATGTAAAAATACTTCTGATGTTCATTTAATGAGGTCAAAGAGGCGTGATCCACTATGAGATGTTCTCACGGTTAGATAAGCGCTTCTAAGCTCTACCTACAACACCTGATCCGTGTGGGTGACCCAAGTAAAGAAAAATACCTCTTATTGACACTGGAAGGACAGTGATCCACTTGCAGTATAACTTCTGGCCCCATCCAGTAAAAAAGACCTTGGAAACCGTTTTAAATATGGACTGGAAAACTTCATTCATGCAACTTATCCTCTAGATGTAGCCGCTTCCCTTTATTTCGACTTGCCTCAGAAATGTCAAAAATGTGTGAGAAGAGAAGGAGTTCAATTTGAAAATTAAAAATGTATTAATTTGTTTATAAATAAATGTGGAAGTTGGTGTACAAGGACCCAGAAAGGCGATTACGAAAACCTTGAGAACTATCGCCCCATCAGCTTGTTATCGCATTTGTCTAAGCTTCTTACTAAAATTATCACAAACCCTCTTACAAATAAGTTTGATGACTACCAACCAGTCGAATAGGCGAGCTTTCGCAAGGAATTTGAAACAACAAATCCATATCCTTTTAATAGAAAAAGTGACCGAATATAATAACATATCAGGATGCACCTAGCTTTCAATGATTATAAGAAGGCTTCGACTCCCTGGAATATTGGGTAATTATGCACTTCTTAGCTCACGCCAGAACAGACTCAAGATATTCCGAACTCCTAAAATTCATATATAAAAATGCGACATTAACGGTTAAATTAGATGAAGATCGAAAAACAGAACCCATAAAGATCAAGAAAGGTGTTAGGCAGCGCGACATATTTCACCAAAATTGTTTACCCTGGCTTTGGAGGATGTACTTAAAAGTTTTGAGTGGAAAGAGAAGGCAATTACAATCGATGCGATTCGCAGATGATGTAGTATTGATTAGTGAAGAACTTGAAGAACCAGAAGTCATGATAGAACAACTTAATCAAGTTTCACAGAATGTTGGACTCGAGATGAACATTAAGAAAACAAAACTTCTAAGCCGACAAAACACAAAAATTAAGATTGGCAAGGATATCAGACGAACAACCAGAATTACAGATATCAGTGAAAGAGTGGCAAAATGGCAATGGGCGGGGCATGTGGTTAGAATGATTCATGGTAGATGGACAGTAAAATTACTTGGGAGAGTAGACAAAGTGTCGAAAGACAATTGAAAAGATGGACTAATGATATCAGGTTGACAGCAGGCAGTAAATGGTTCTATCTTGCACAGAATAGAAAAAATTGGAAGAAACTTCAAGAGGCCTGTCTCCTGCCGTGGAAAAACAATGGCTTATAAAAAAGAAGATGAAGAAGACAGTATCCTCTATGCATGAACACAGATCGAAAACACCCAAATGACCTTTTAAACTTCATTTTCTTTAGAAATCATTGTCTTGTCCCCTATATCCTGGCATTACTTATGGAAAACTTCATAAGATTTTTCTAGACGAAAAATTGTAATTATTATTAAATCATTTGCTAGAAACTAACAAAATTCATTAACCAAATTATCAACATCGACTTAGTCAAGATTCTTGTTTTCACATTCAAGTAAGAAAGTACTTTGGAATATATCAGTACAAAGAGTTTCATTTGGTTTCTTCCAATTTTCGAGTATATACCTAATTGACATAATTATATAATATTAATTATAAATAAAATATAATTAATTTAAAATAGAAATTCAAAAACAACGATATAAATTTATATATATATATATATATATATATATATATATATATATATATATATATATATATATATATATATATATATATATATATATATGTGTGTGTAAGGGGTGATGACACAAAGAAGGAACGTCGACCCAAATGACAACCTCACCTGCACGTGGTATACCCTGCTAGATAACAGACGAGACTCTGTCTACCGAATAATTACCGGAATAAGTAATCCCCCTCTTGTCAATCAACAGCTTTGGATGGAAGAATTGACAAGAGGTTAGGGCAACTCATTGTCCTGGGGTAGAGAAATCTACCCCAAAGGCGGATGAACTGAGACAAACAGTCAGTCAACGGCATTGGGATGCAGAAGGCATTATGGGTAACCACTGCATTAAAGGCTTCCAAAGCAACCCTAGTATTCATTCACATGGCAATGTTCAAATTAAATAATAATTCCGGAGTAAGCACCCCGATCGGTTCTCCGGGGGGAGCAAGTATGAACAATGATGATGTGAACTCACAGAAATTCTGTCAACAACGTACAAAATTGGGTACCTGGAACGTGAGAACCATGACCCAAACAGGAAAAATACGAAACACCATCAAAGAAATGGAGCGACTGAAAATCAAAATTTTGGGAATAAGTGAAATGAGATGGCCATATTCAAATTACTGCGATATTGAAGAGCATAGAGTATACTACTCAGGATGTCCCGTCAAATACGAGTATGGAGTGGGAATCATACTGCACAAATCAGTTGCACAAAATGTCTCAAACTTTGTGCCCGCCAATGAAGAAATAATGCTGATCCAACTAAAAGCAATTCCAGCAAATGTAAACATCATACAAGTGTATGCACCCACGAGTGAAGATGAGGAAGAAGATATAAATAATTTTTACACTGAATTGAATACCCTTATCAAAAAAAATCCCGAAAAAAAGAACTACTTATAATAATGGGTGATTTTAATGCAAAGGTGGGAAGAGGAAGATCAGGAAACCATATTGGACCCCATGGTCTTGGAGAAAGGAATGCGTGTGGAGAAAAACTTTGTACTTTCGCAGGAGAAAACGATTTGGTTATAATGAATACATTCTTCGAGCTACCTCCGGGCAGATTGTATAGCTGCAAAGCCCCAAAAGATGGAAAAGAAGGTACAATCATAAGAAATCAAATCGACTACATAATGGTAAACCAAAGATATAGAAACAGCTGTAAAGTGGCCAAAACATATCCGGGAGCGGATATAGACTCTGATCACAATTTGTTAATGGCCGAATTTAGGGTAAAATGGAAGAAACTGAAAATAAAACAAAACAACTATTTATGATGGAAGAAAAATCAGAGAACCAGAAGTAAGAAATCAAATCATCGACATGCTAAGTAACGCTTTGACTGAACAGCTCAGAAGTTGAAGAAAAAATTAGTAAAATTGTTAAGGTCACGAAAAGAGTAAAGAAAGAGATACTAACAACAAATGTAATCAAGAGAAAACCCTGGATGGCGGATAAAATCCTCAGATTAATGGAAGAAAGAACAAAATAAATGATGACATGAATAGATATAGGTCCATCAGTAACCTGATTAGAAGGAAAATTAAAGAAGCAAAAGAAAAGGAACTCAAAGACAAATGCATAGAAATTGAAATATCACAATCAAAGAATGACACATTTGGTGTATATAAGAAGGTCAAGGAAATAGCAGGAAAATTCAAGAAAAAATCAATAGGAAAAATGGAAAACGATCAAGGAGATATAATTGTAGACATAGAACAAATAAAAATTAACATGGGAAAAGTATGTGAAAGAATTGTTTTCAGACATAAGAGCAGAACAACAAATAACGAACGAAATAACAGGACCGGACATCCTTTTGGATAAAGTTGATGCAGCAATACTATCACTCAAGGATGGAAAAGCCGCTGGCCCAGACGAGGTGCAATCAGAGATCATCAAACTCTTTGATGAAGATTTCAAGAAAGAACTAACTATTATTTTCAATGAAATATACAACAGTGAAAAAATACCCAAAGAATGGTTGAGAGCGGAGTTTATAGTTCTGCCAAAAAAACAGAGGGCCAGAAAATGCAGTGATTACAGAACAATAAGCCTCATGAGCCACTTGCTGAAACTATTTTTAAAAATCATGCATCGGAGATTGTACAAACTCTGCGAAGAACAAATATCACCAACACAGTTTGGTTTTATGAAGGGTCTGGGTCTGGAATCAATCAGCTTCTGTTAAAATCAATCAGGATAAAACAGAAGAAATAAAAATCTTAAGAGGAGTACGGCAAGGTTGTATACTGTCACCTCTCATATTCAACATGTACTCAGAGGCAATCTTCCAAGAAGCCCTAGAAAATACTGAAGCAGGAATGCTATTAAATGGTGAATGAATAAATAATTTTAGATATGCTGATGACACCGTTATTTTTGCCGACACTGCACAAGGACTACAGTTTTTAATGAACAGAGTAGTTAACATTAGTAAAAAATATGGCCTGGAGGTTAACGTCAAAAAAACAAAGGTCATGATAATTTGTAAGGAACAAATTGGTAGAGTACAGTTTACTATCAACGGAAAAGTGATGGAACGAGTGTCAACGTACACGTATCTCGGTACGGTACTAAACGAACAATGGGATCATTCTCAAGAAATAAAATCAAGAATTGAAAAAGCAGCATTCATTCAAATGTCTAAATTATTCAAAATACATAATTTAAGTTTAAAACTGAAACTCAGACTCCTCCGATGCTACATATTCTCCATCTTGTTATACGGAGTGGAATCTTGGACGCTGACTGAGGCGACAACAAAAAAACTAGAAGCATTCGAGATGTGGACTTATAGAAGAATCCTCAAAATATCATGGATGGACAAAGTATCAAACACTTAAGTACTACAAAGACTCAATAAGGAAAAAGAGATTATGTGCACAGTGAAACGTAGAAAATTGGAATATCTGGGGCACATTATGAGGAATGAAACAAAATATAAATTACTGAAATGCATTCTGCAAGGAAAGGTTCAAGGCAAAAGAAGCATCGGCAGAAGACGAATATCCTGGCTAAAGAACTTAAGAACCTGGTTAAAAACATCCACCATAGGATTATTCAGAGCAGCAACAAACAAAATTATCATTGCTAGAATAATTGCCAACATTCGGTAACGGATAGGCACTGGAAGAAGAAGAAGAATATGTATATATATATATATATATATATATATATATATATATATATATATATATATATATATATATATGTAAATAAATAAGGTTGATCTGTACGAATTTTGAAAATACTTTAAAATTATTTTAAAAATTGAAGTTTGAGCTTGAAATTGATAAACCATTATTCAAATATTTAGCTATATTTTTAATTATCAGTATGATGGCGGATTGTAACGACCGACATTGGCCGAATTTTTACTGAGGGCGGGTAAAAATAAGCCACATTTATATTTAGAAATCATATTTCATTAATTAAAAGATTTCCAGGGACGAATTAAAGCAAATATACAATTATGGGTTATTCCTCGCAAAACAGGTCATTTGAGGTACACAAAAAATTCAGCAATACTAGTTCCGTGGGGAGGTGGCATGGCAAAATAATTAAGAAAACAATTATATTGCAGTATGAAGTCATAGAAGAACTAAATGGCTTTAGAGCGGGAAGATTATACATGGACAGTGCCTTTACTAGTCAGCAAATATTAGAAAAACGGAAAGCTTGAAATTTACTGGAAAAGGCTACAATTCAGTACCCTTGAAAAGACTATTTAATGTATTAACAAAAGTTGGATTTAATAATAGATATGTTCTAGCAATATACAATCCACAAAGCGCGATAAAGACCGGAAATATCTTTACTATTTAAAGTAACTAAAGGCTTGAAACAAGGATGCTATCTGTCACCCATCGTTTTTAAAATATGTATACAATATGCACGCAGCAAGCAGTATGGAAAAGAAAGTGTAGAAGAATGGAGATGGAGATTGATAGCCACTTCCAGACAACTCTATTCTTCGCAGATAGTCAGGTGCTCGTAGCAAATTGCGAAGAAGACCTAGACCATATGATAAGAAAGTTGAGACAAGAATACGAAACGTGAGGCTTGAACATAAACATGAAGAGAGTATCATAGGGTGAGTGAGGATGGGGAAGAAGAACCAGATTTGAAATTAAGGGAAATAACAAGATGCGAGGAGTTTAAGTACTTGTGAAGCGTAATTTCCAACAAAGGGTAATCAGAAAGAGACATAAAGTCCAGGACCCAAGAGGGTAAAAAATGCGAAAAGATTCTAAACTTTTTACCTTGGTCAAACCGGATAAAAATGAAAACAAAACTGACAATCTATAAGGCAAATGTAGAGCTGAAATTGACGTATGGATCAGAATGCTGGCAAATGATAAAAAAAGATAAGCACAGGATATTTAGACAGGAGCACGTCCAAATGAAGAAATCAAAAGACGGACAGGAAAAATACATACAACAGTAGGAAGAATAGAAATCACAGATAATATGGTACGGACACGTGAAAAGAATATCCGATACTAGACGCCCAAAAAGGGCATTCTAATGTATTCCGTCAAATAGAAGAAAGAAAGGAAGACCAGCACAAACATGGATCTACAGAATAATGGACATAATGAGAGACACGAGAATGATTGAAAAGACAAAAAACATGGCGGTCGAAATGCGATATCCTCGTTATAGCATAGTATAAAGAAAGCTTGAAAAATAACTGATCGCCTATTTTCTAATATTTGTGCTTGTTCTACATGATTTTTGTGTTTGATTCTAACTTAGTCTAAGAACTACACAAACAATATTTTATCGAAAACTATTCATATTTCGCCGAGATCCACCCAGCGTGAAAATATTTGAATAGCCTATTTTTTAAAGCATCTTAAATAATACGTTTTAAATGATCTTACAGAAAAAGACTATAACTGCCAAACTTGTAAGGTGTCAACGAACAGAGCAATTATTTTGGTTTATAACCATGCAGAAGGTTATCTACATCAGGATGCCACGATTGTTATCGCCACCATACCTATACTTCGCTTAACTTTTCTTCCAGTATTTTGCTCAAACTTCTGTGATCTGTCCACCTCCCTACGCTCCTTTTTTGCTCTTATATGCATCCGCGCGTTGATTTTCCAAAATGGCTTCGGTGATTACGACGTCGGTCTTAGTCGCGCATACTTCATATCCCATCTCTGCCCTCCCTGTACAGTTCATTAATCTACATATATATCAGGCCCTACGCCTTAATAAAGTCTTATCCGGTGGCTTTTTGGTTAATGTCTTACCGCATCAGAAACACGGGCCTTAGCATTTTTAAAACGCTCTTTAATGTTTGTCGTTCTTGCTTTCCACTTTACCTGGACAATATTTCAAACTTACATTTAAAAATCGGCTAGATTCTGAGCGACACAACGATTTAATTTTGCTTGTAGACGAAAGCCGGGAAGAAGGTAAAGGCTGACAGAAGGGACGTGGAATACTGGAGGGGAAGTTTGATCAGGAGTTGAGGGATATGATGGCGATAACACTCTACAGCAATATAAACAAAAATTAGATGCCCTGTTGATTAACGCCATCTATGTTTCTCATTTAACAGTTTAGTAGGCCAAATTATGAGCTTAAAAATAAAAACACTCTGAAAAGGGAAATCGCGTTTTTAAAAAGAGTTGAATTCAAAACTTTTAAAAAATGTCATAATTTTTTATTTTTGATTTTATAGTAAAAGTATTTACCATGATCTTTTTAACAGACTCATTGAGAACTCCAAAATTCGTTAAAGAATGGTCTGCTCAATAATTTTCAATTTTTGACGCTAACCAAAAATCAATATTTTTAATAAATATCAGATACCTTAAAGACCGAAGTATTTTGAACCTCCGTGGAATGATCCTATTATTTTTACCAATAAATGCTTATTTCAAATTACAATTCATATAGATTTTAAATCTCGTGGATAAGCTTACCTGTGTCGTACAAAAGTCAATACTGTGCGTTAATTAATAACAATAGAGAGATTTTGCAATGCATGTTTTAGCAGGCCACTGTCTTTATATTTATTTGAAGTACACCCAATAGTAAAGGGAAGAAATTAAATATAAGAACCCACCTGTTTACGTTCTTTAAGCAAAATAAGAGAAACCTTTACTAAGGATAACGATTTTCCTTATTTAGGAACTTATAAGAGGTTATTTGAAGTTTGTTTTGCTGCTCGCTATTATGGTAGGGCTAGTAAAATTGAAATTATTAATCTTTTATTGTAGATAACACTGGTAACAGTTAATTAGTGTTCAGATTATGTTGGGATGTTCCAATCTTTGGCACAATGGCATTACAGAATAGTTATCACCACTACAATAGAGCCTTTATTTTTGCAATTGACACGCGTTTCTCAAACCATATGGGCATCATCACGAGTGATGACTGACTGTCGACTGATCGCTTCTGATGATGCTAACATGGGTAGTGTAACACGTGTCGAGTGAAAAAATAAAGTGTTCGGTGCTGTGGTGAAAACTGCTATGTAGTGCTAATTTTAAATGAAATTTTATTTATCGTATTAACTTGAAAATATTGAAGAATGTGATAGAAACCTGCTAGACACAACTTTAATTTAGAAACTTGGGTTGACCCATCAAATACTAATGACCGGTGTGCTTAACCATGAATTGAATGAAAAAAAAATTCCCTATGATTACACAGGGCAACAAAAAAATATTTTTGTTTTGGTGCCTGGGATTTTAGAGCTGATTTTAACTATATTTGGGACGCTAAATCTATACATGCAATCCGTTTTTCTCTATCAGCTCTACTTTTTTAGATACATCAACTTATCTACCAATGTGGTTTTTATTCAGTATATTCATTTATGAGAGTTCTAAAATTATTATATATTCATTAATGTAGGTACAATGGTTTTATTGTCAGTCTGTAATTGAGTAAATTCCAGGTAAATCTATAAATAGTGGAACCATTGCCTATCAGGTACCTGAACTGACCCTTTTAATCACCTAACTCGGGTAAGTCTCGTCAGTTTGTGCGTTCTTACTAATGAGAGTAGATCGAATTCGGCGTGTTATTTTATGTTAAGAAAAGAGTGTTTTTGTGTTATTGAACAGAATTAAAATGAGTTCAGGTTCCAGTTCAAGAAGAAGTTGTGTAAATCAACCTGATGTGTTTTGCTATATATGCGGAGAATACATGTTTCAACAAAACAGACAAACTATTACTGACTTTGTAAAGCGAGCGTATCTTGGATACTTTGGAGTTAAGCTTGGTGATCAGGACAAAACGTGGGCCCCGCATCTCGTATGTAAAACTTGTACAGAGCATTTACGGCAGTGGACTACCGGGAAAAGAAAATGTCTAAAATTCGGCGTACCAATGGTTTGGAGAGAACCCAAAAACCACTTCAATGATTGTTATTTCTGTTTAGTAAATACTAATGGAATCAATCGAAATAACCGCAGTAAGTGGACTTATCCCAATTTAGACTCGGCAATATGCCCTATCCCGCACTCAGATGAAATACCGATTCCAACATTTCATCAGCTACCACATATTTCTGATGACGAATATTTTCCCTCTGATCGCTCTTCTGATGCTAATAAAAGTTCTGATGCTAATGAAACTAACAGTGACTATGAGGGGACGTCATCAGTTCCTCAACGCTTCAATCAAAATGAATTAAATGATCTCACCAGGGATCTCAATTTATCGAAAAAAGCTTCTGAAGTACTGGCTTCTAGGTTGAACGACAAAAATTTACTGGAAGAAGAAACCAAAATTACCTTTTACCGTACAAGAGAAAAAGATCTGCTACCATTCTTTTCTCAAGAAGACAATCTTGTATTTTGTCACGAAATTAGGTGACTCATGAAAGAAATGAGACTTTCTGAATATATTCCAGATGATTGGCGCCTATTTATTGACAGTTCAAAGCGAAGTTTAAAATGTGTCCTTCTACATAATGGGAATAAATATGGTTCAATACCACTAGCTCACTCAACGAAACTGAAAGAAGAATATAATACCATAGCTTTGGTCTTGCAGAAGATAAAGTATTACGAACATCAATGGATGATTTGTGTAGACTTAAAAATGGTAAACTTTCTTCTTGGGCAGCAAAGTGGTTACACGAAATATCCGTGTTTCTTGTGCCTCTGGGATAGTAGGGACAAAACACACCACTGGGTTAGAAAAGATTGGCCTCAGAGAGAAAACATGGACGTTGGGGAAGAGAATGTCATTAACGACGCTTTGGTTGAAAGAGAAAAAATTATACTTCCTCCGTTACATATAAAGTTGGGCTTAATGAAGCAATTTGTAAAGGCTCTTGATAAGAATGGGTCTTGTTTTGCATATATAGGGGTAAAAATGCATCAGTTGAGCACAGAAAAACTCAAAGCAGGGATATTTGACGGCCCACAAATAAGACAATTAATTAAGGATCCTGCCTTCATAAATTCAATGAATCAAGTTGAACGAGAAGCTTGGACATCATTTGTTGCAGTTGTAGAAAATTTTTTAGGCAAACATAAAGCTCAAAACTATGTTGAAATGGTTAACAAGATGCTTAATAGTTTCAAATCCTTAGGGTGCAATATGAGTATTAAAATACACTATTTACACAGCCACTTAGACCGTTTTCCAGAAAATTTAGGAGACATGAGTGAGGAACAAGGTAAAAGATTTCACCAAGATATTAAAGTTATGGAGGACCGCTACCAAGGAAGATGGGACATGCACATGATGGCAGATTACTGCTGGAGTTTAAAAAGGGACTGTTTAAAAAAACATTCAAGAATGTCGCGGAAAAGAAGCTTTCCAAGTGTTGAGTGACTATTTCATTTCTTCAATGTTTTTTTTTTGTTTGTAAGTACGACATAATATTGTATTTTGTATAACTAAAATAAAAATTTCGTATCTACTTTTGTTTACTACACTTACGGATTTGAGTTGCAATAATGTAACTTATATTTCTCTAAAATTGTATATCTCAAAAATTTGAGCTCCTAGGTACAAATGAATACGTTATTTGAATTCAGGACATCAAATTGATATAGAATCAGCTCAAAAAACCTCGACACCAAAACAGCTGTTCCCCTGTGTTATAGAAGATGGATACTAATCTTCTTTTTAGTTTATCTTATTGCAATTCTGCCGTAGTGTGTCCTTCGCGTTAATACTGCGCATGCTTGAGATAGTGAAATAAGGCATATGAGAAATAAGCGTTGCAAAATCTCTCGATTATTTAAGGTTTGAAAGTCGAGATGGTTTCAACTAGGTTATTCTTTTATTGTTAATTAATCTTGTTTAAGAATGTTTCAATAATCTGGATTATTTTGGCCGATTCTTGGTGGAGATCCATTAAGTTTAAGTTAAGTGAACAGTAAAACAACAATTTTTTTTCGTTTACTGGTAAATTCCACATTTATTTCCATATATCAACATGTTTCGCTATCACTGTAGCTTTATCAAGAGTAAATGAACATGATGGAAAATTTATTATATATATAAGATCCCTACAGTTAAAATACAATAATGTTGGAAATCCCTAATTATACTGTTATAAAGGCTTTATATTGTAGGTAACAAATTAATTAAGTATGGTATTATTGAAATATATTTAAAAGAGGTATATTATTTAATTCTAATTGGTCATTTAACATATAAGTAGTATTTTTAAGTTTATTGATTTCCAGAGACTCAAGCAAATTTAATTTATACTCTTTATTTTCAACATGTAAAATTTCAAATTTTTTATTAAACTGATGTTCTGATTCTATTAAATGGTTAGCGTCATTTACTAGTTATAACAGAAGTAAAATATTCTTTTATTCTTTTTTTAAATTTTCTTCCTGTTTGACCAGTATAAGTACAATCGCAATTTTCACAGTTAAGTTTATAAACACCTGATTTTCCTCTTTGTCTGTTTTTCATTTATTATTTTTTATATATTTGCTTAGGGTATTATTTGTTTTGAATGCTACATTTATATTTAGTTTTTTCGTTAAGACGTTTCTAATTTTATTGCTAGTCTCGCCTATGTATGTAATAACACTATAGCGTTCTTGATTCTTGATTAGTTCTAATGCTTTTTTATATTTTTTCTTTTTTAAAATTTTGTTGACTATATCTACATTATATCCGTTATTTACTGCAATTTGTTTTATTATGTTTAGTTCTTTAAGAAAATCTTTTTCATTTAATGGAATAGATAGTAGTCAATGGATCATGCTATGAAAGGCAGCTAGTTTGTGTTGGATTGGGTGACATGATTTATTATGTATTGTTGTGTCAGTATGCGATGGTTTTTGGTAAACAGAGAACGTATGTTTATTATTATTTTTTGTTATAGTTAAGTCTAAGAAGTTTATGCTATTATTAGTTTCTTCTTCTGTAGTGAATTTTATGTTAGCATGTAAATTATTTATATAATCACAAAATATTTTGAGTTGTCTATTTGTTCCTGTGAAGCGGGCTAAAATATCATCGACATATCTATACCAATATTGGATCTATTTCTACCTATATATTTACTACCTGGCAACCCGGTTTGGAGCCCTTTAAGTATTTGCTAATATAGGCCTAATGACCACAGGTCTCCATTAAGATTCGAAAGATACTTTTTATTATTTTTAGTTTTACTTACAACTTACAACGTAATGGTTCTATTTTAGTTATGTGGCGTCCGTGGGAAAATTGCAATAGTGGCTATCGCAAGAGAAAACATTTATCACTTGACGCTAAACAAATTGTGAAAAATGTTTACGATAATTTGGTAAAAAGAAATTTGAATAAACAAAGTACTTTGCAAGAAACCAGTGAACTAACAAAAACCTCAATTTCCACAATTAAGGGTATTGTAGAAAAACCATCACTCAGGAACAGGAAAAGACGGAAAGATTTTCCAATGCATCATGTAGACGATTGTGAAAAAGATGTCATCAGGAGAACAATATATTATATGTATAAAGAGCAGTTGGTGCCGACACTAGACAAAATAACTCGTGCAGGACGGGACCAATATACATTCACAGAATTCTCTTAAGAATGGGATTCACGTTCAGAAAAATCAACAAAGGTAGTGATGGAGTCACAAAGATTACGAATCTTGCGACATACTCATTTACAAGAAATTAAAAAGTATCGATCAGAGAATTGGCTAATAATTTACCTTGATGAAACATGGTTCGATACCCATGACATTGTGCAAAAAGGGTGGGTTGATAGCAGTACAAAATGTCAGACTAACGCACCTTCAAATAAAGGTAAACGAATAACATTTTGCATGCTGGATCTGAAAAGGGCTGGGTTTCAAACTGTCTACTATTATCTGCAAAAAACATAAAAGATTTTAGTTTGGACTATCACGAAGGCACGACCGCAGAACTTTTTGAAAATTTGTTTCAAAATTCCCTTTTGCCAAATGTTCCCGAATAGAGTGTTATAGTTATGGACAATGAAAGTTACCATATTCGCCTACTAAATAATGCAGCCAACACCAAATCGGAAATAGAGGTATATATGTTAGAAAATGATATTTATTTTGACTTTAGTTATAAAAAAGTGATCTTTTGGAAGTTTTAAAAGACTATAAATTGAAGAAGAAATTGTTTGTGATAGTATGGCTGAGAAAATGGGAGACACTGTTTTGCGGCTTCCTCCGTATTATTGTGTGTTTAATCCAATTGAACATATTTGACATCAAGTTAAATCAAAAATAAGGGCACAAAATGTGTCTCTGACTTTCGGCGCGTCAGTGGTTGAATTAGTAAAAAAAAAGTTATAAATGATATACCTTGTGAAAGAATTCCATTCAGCATGTTGTTAAAGTTGAAGATTCATATATTTATGTAAATAATATAAAACCTCAGCTGATGACAGTGATAGTGAAACCGAATTAGACTTAAGTTAAAATATATTTTTATTTATACAATATGTCCCCTCTTGTAAACCCCATTCATTCAAATTGTATATTTCTACTTCTTATCCATTTGTTTTTACATGCATCTGTAAATAAACAACTCCAAAATCACTCATAATTTTATTTATTCTTCTTCTATTCGTAACTCCATCTCTGCAACCTATCATAAACCAAAGGTTAGAATTTTTATATTGCCCACTTAAAACGTCAAAAATCAGGATCTTATATTTTGGGACAGGTTATACAGTGATAGCGAAACATGTTGGTATATTAAAACAAAGGTGGAGTTTACCATTAAACGAAAAAAAATTGTATTACTGTTCACTTAACATAAATTTCAATAATCTCTTTTACCAGGTTAACTAAGTCGTATATTATTTGTTTTTCTTTGATTATATGCATCACAGAAACTAGCTGGTTTTTTGAGTTATAAATTTTAATAGTATAGTCGTAAGTGTATATCTTGTATTTTAAATGTTCTATTATTTCTAGCTGCGTGGATCTTTGAGATCGTATCAAATTAAAGTGACTTTTCGGTTTTTCGTTTACGATTGCACCAGACATCTTCGGGGATTTGAACTAATCTCGTAAAGTAAATCTTTTTGCAATTGTAAGCGAAACGTCGGAAAGTCAATCTAAGTTGACACGGGCTAATTTCAAAAATCACGAATACTTGTCTAACTAAAACCATGAAAGTTTCCGTTCCATATTTACATAGACAATTATTTGTGCCCATATCAACGCGATAGGCTTTTCATTGCTATTTTTATATGTTCTTTTTGGCACTCTTTTAGTGTTCCGTATGGAACACTTATGGGATCACCTCGGTGTACGTGTGTCTGTCCGACTGTCACACCCGATTTTCTCCGAAACTATTTGACATAGAAATTTGGCGCAAATATAGAAATTAATGGCCTAATCAGAGCCGTGTAGTTTTGAAACTTTTGACTTAAAGTGTTAGTTTCGCGGCGTGAAATCAAAAGTGAACAAAAAGTTCTTGCCGGGTCATCGAGAGGGATGTCAAATGGAAGCTTATGATGTAATACTTGCCCATAAACATCTTTGTATTATTTTAAAAAATGGCCAAAAATCTCTGCCCTCCTATCTCGAAAAATACTGATCAAATTGAATTGAAAAAATTCTGAAATGTTCTCTTTTAAGTGTAGAATAAGCGAAAATTATCACGAGTGCATTACGTTTGATAATTTATCTGGTATAAAAAACTATTTGGCTTGACAATATGGCGGAAGTTGTTAAATATATTTCAGTACACACACTGGTTTGATCAACAGATAGGGACCGAGACAAAATAATTCTCTTTTATTTGTTTCTAGTTAAACAAATATTTTGGTAGTACATATTTGTTTTACACTTTTATTACTAGATTCTAGATTGAGCTAGATTGATTTATTGGTTATTAGGTAGCTAAGATGCTATAACTATTATGCATTATTGACTAAGAAAAAACGTGAAAATACATATTGGATCTTAAGACATATACATGTCAGGGACCTAACTAACTTCGCCTAGGTATTTTATTTTACTTTAAAACTAATCACCATGCCGAACTCTAATTGAGCAAGTGCACTTGGCCGTTTTTTTTAAGCTTGAAGCCAGTCGCCACAGCATAAACTATTAGGGATCTAGTTTCTTTCCAAGTTCCTTTCAAATTATTTAAATTTAAATCTAAATAAATTTGAAAATTAGTTAAACAGACCTTGGCTAGCAAAGCTTTTATTCAATTAATGGATTTCTGGAGGTAGAATTGTAATTGTCTGGATAATGTAAGTGGAAGTCATTGTTCACTAATACCCTAGCTTTCCAACCACAACACATCGATATACTATAGAGGGTGATTAAGTGTACTAATGTAGTAATATGTCTGAAATATTTATCATAATATTATGTCGGTGAAAGAAACTTTATAAATTTGTAATTTTATTTTCTTTATTTTACCACGAATATCGACAACTAGTTAGCGTAAATTATTTCCCACTTTCCAAAACTAACTCGGTTGAGATGAATAGTAGTTTGATATTTAGTAAATACGTACATAAAGTTTGGTAGGCCATAATTCAGTATGCTATTTATAGTGAATTTTTGAAAAATATATGACTGACAAATATTATAAATTTAGTAAAATTGACTATCAATCGGTGATAAAATACCTCTTTTTGTTTACTGAAGAAATGTACCAGAACATATTTAACGCATTGAAAGAACAACGTTCTTCCTAAACCATTATTAAAAATTGTGTTGCAGATTCCAAGAGAGAAAGAACCGACATCAGTCATGAACCCTGTGTCAAAACTCCCGTTCTGTGTCTGCCCGAGACTTTTGAGGGTGTGTATGGAATGATTTTGGAGAATCGACGAATTGGCTTGAAACGTATAATGAGTGTATAAACATTTCACATAAACGTGTTTTCTACATTGTCCATTTTGCTTTGGATATGGGAAAATTATCAGCCAAATGGATCCCTAAATATCTGAACGCCGCTCAGTGGAGCCATTTGCCCGATTCGCGGCAAAAATTATACTCCTTCTTAAATATGCAATGAATGATCACATAAACTATTTGTGTGGCATTATAATAATTAAAAATAATATATTTGTGTAAAATTCACATAATACGAACACATATATTTAACCTTTTCAGTCACGCAATTCGGGGAACAGACGGATTTTCACATCATGCATGTTATTATAGGTTTTTAGGGTCGCTGAATTCAAATACGCTGTCAAATTTCAAAGATTCAAAATGGCGGATTTAATATGGCGATGGAATTTATAATAATAACCGTTCGCAAACCATACGCATAATGTGAGTCGGTCACTGAAACGATTACTATAGTAACAAAACAGATATGCAATTCCTTAGATGGAAAGAACAATCGAAAGATTGCATAATAATCATTTGTTTCATGCTTAGACGACATATGTTCGTAAAGACATTATATAGTTCGGCGATAATTCAAATATGTTACGAGAGTAGTCTGAAAAGTTTTGAGATTCAACATAAAGATGGTGTTATTAGTCAAAACCATTATTTTCAGACAACTCTCGTATATTGATTGTGAATTAAGACATTTATATACACGCCTTCCGCATATGAATGACTCTTTCTCAGGGCTTAATATGTAAGCTACACAGCTAGAGTTCATAAAAAAACTAGTGCACTATATCTATCCTTATATAATTTAATTTGTCTATATTTCAAGTTATATTTAGCATTTAGAATATTTAACTGTCTCTCCTAAAAGGAAATTGTATAAAACAGGCAATTTTTCGTCTACTGACAGAACTTTAACCTTTCGCAGTGTGGCGAAAATGAGATTATATATCCCTTTTTTCACCTAGTCAAATTGTACGTTCGTGGATATATGATTTAATTGTACTCGTAATCGCACTTGATCGGACTTAAAACCATTTGGATATGATAAATAACAATGTAATCTTCTAATAAAAATTAATTTTAGATTGTAGGAAAGTGTAGATAAATAGTTACGCCTAAATAAAGATACAATTTTAGGAAGATTTTTGGTTCTGTGGCATTATTTAATTTGGCACGTAAATATTCGCATCAGAAACGAAACCAATACGTGTTAATGCAGCTATTATATCAAATTTTGAATTAAAAAATGTATATAGCATAGTGTTCTTAAAAAATTGTGGGCAGCATATGAAATAAAAACGTAAGAATGTAATGTGTTATCAGAGGTAATTTATTTGAGTGATCTATATAAGGAATATACTCTATTCAGATAGGTAAACCTAATAAATTACACTTGATTCTTTGAATTTAGACATTTCTCTTCAAATTTTTGTGTTTATTATCCTTCTCCACACACTTTTATAAAATCGACTTTTCGCCGCCTCGGTTCCACTGTGCGCCGCAGTGTGGACCAGGAATCTGATGTTTCGTTCAAAATTGTCTAGAGTTCTCAATTATTAAAAAATCAGACAATTTTTTTTTAAATACTCGTAAGTGAATTCCAGACAAACGTAAGGAAGCCGATTTGCAAAATATAATCTCAAAATTTTTTAAAATTACAAAAAGCAACAGGGAACCAGGAGGTGAAATTTCGAAGTTCACGTGATTTTAAGTTTACGAGTTCAAAACTGGTTCATCGAGGATTTCTCAAGTTGCTAAATCTATTTTCAGGGTCATTTTGATCATATGTACCCTTTTTAGAGGTGAAAATGGGGGTTGGAGGAGAAGAAATTATGATATTCACCTGAATTAGAGTTTCGCGTTCAAAACTGGTTCCTCGGGAGTTTCTGGGGTCGCTGAATCCATTTTCAGGGTCATATTGATCATATGCACCCTTTTGAGTTGTGAAAATGGGGGTTGGACGTGAGAAATTACCATATTCTCATGAATTAGAGTTTCGCGTTCAAAACTGGTTCCTCGGGGATTTCTGGGGTCGCTGAATCTATTTTCCAACTGCCGTGCTGCATTTTGCAATTTAAAAAAATTTAAGGCTTCCTTACGTTTGTCCGGAATTCACTATGAGGATTTAAAAGAAAAAAAATTGTCTGATTCCTAGCCCACAGTGCGCCGACCAAAAATGACTGAGGGTCACAACATCCAAGTCATTTTGTAGCCGTTTTGAAGAATATCTAACTTTTTGAAATGAATGGTAACTATAGAAGAGCCAATGCTCTATGATTATGATCAAGAGATAAATGAACAGTAGAAAGAGTGGAATAATATTGGCTCACCTCATGCCAAGAAGTTTCACTTACAGAAATCAGCGGGAAACGTTGTTAGTTCCGTTTTCGGAAAGGAGTCATCTAACTTTTTTGATCGAATGGTAACTATGGATAAAACGTTGGTCCATCATTATGATCTAGAGATAATGGAACAGTCGTAGGAGTGGAAACATGCTGGTTTACTTCCTCCTCCTTTTTTTTTACGATTACTTGATACATGGCGAAACAGTAACTGGAGAATATTATTTTTTATTATTAATTAAACCTCACCAAAAAATTGTGAAAAAAAAGCTGATGAAAAAAATATTTGAAAAGACACAGATTTCATTTAAATGAAGAAGTAATAAATGCTGTCGAAGACTGAGTTTGCAAACCAAGACAAATATATATTTTTTGAAATGTCTATAGCACAGTCGTTAGAGGCAAATTTTGACGAAAAGGTTTCATTAAATGTTAACAGGGTGCATTTTGGCATATAGGTAGTTTTTTGGACGTAAAATATGATAAAAAAGTTTGCTGTTCTAAGCCTACAAAATCGAAAATAAAATGAAAAATTCGGTTTTTCGCAAATATCTCTAAAAATAAAAAAGATATAGAAAAACTAATAGCACCACGCGAAAGAACGGGAAAATTCTACAAAAAAACAGTATGTAGTTTTTTTTTTTCTAGTTTTACCGTAATTTTAAAAAATTATTTAAAACAAAATGGCAGTTACAGTAGGAATCATGTTTCCAACATCATTTATGATTAAGCATTTCTGTATAAAGTTAAATATTTTGAAATTGGCTATTAACGGTTTTCTCGGGGTGCTGATTAAGAATACGAAGGCGGATTTGAAAAATTCACAATGGCGGATCCAGTATGACGGCCAGAGAGTACGTAATTCATTTAATTTCTTCGAGTAATTTAGAATTTTTGTGTTTTCAAGAACTGTTTTCTTTGTACCCGGATGTACCCGGATGTTTAAATAAAATATAAATACTTTATACTTAAAGCTTAGACTTTTGTCTTTCATTTCCACCTTTAAATATTTTTTTTTTTTATTTTAAATTTTAAGTTGTATGATTAATAATAAGCAAAAAATACGTTTATTATGAACACCTTTTTAAGAGCAAAATTCCAAAAATAGAGAAAGTTTTTAATGATTTTCTAATATCAACTAACTAACTAAAAAAAATAGCCCAACTTTTTTTGACCATGTTGTACTGCTTTGAACGTAAAATTGCCGGCGGCACACTACAGCAGGCAAATTTTCATAATTTAAAACTCAATTTTTGGGTATTTTTAATTATTCTTATGTTGAAACTTAAGTTATAATAATGATATATGTACAAGGATTTTTTTTCAATACTATATTTTATTAAATATTTATAATGAAAAATACAGAGCGTTGAAAGCGGAGACCTGTCGGATGATTAAGACCGCTTATAGTTCATATATCAGAGGCATCGAGGGAAGTATTAAAGACGATCCCAAGGCTTTCTGGAGGTATGTTCAGCAGAAGAGGAAAAGTTGTGCAATTCCAGGTATAATGACATACCAAAATGCTGATTTTAATAACCCTAAGGACATTCTTAGGGCTTTTGCCAATCATTTCTGGAGTGTTTATAATACTGTGAATGATGTCACCAGTAGTTCTCATTCTGTGAATCAAGGGCATATTGAAATTGTCGCGCCGCGTTTTGCTCCGAGTGACGTTGTGACGGTGTCAAAGCGACTTAAACCAAAGATGTCCAGTGGTCCAGACTCTGTGCCAAGCTTTTTTATTAGAGATACTATAGATGTTGACCTTTCGATATCTAGCCAAAGATATCCTGTGAGGTGGAAAATGGCTAAAATATGTCCAGTTTATAAGAGTGGCAATAGAGCAGAAGTGGAAACGTACAGACCCGTCTCACTTATTTGTGATTTTTCGAAGATTTTTGAAATGCTTTTGCACGGGAACATTGTGGCCAGAGTAGAACCATTGTTGTCGGTGCGTCAGCACGGTTTTATGAGGGGTCGGTCGATGGCCACCAACTTGTCCTCCTTTACACATTTTACATCTAGGGTGCTTGATTGGGGAGGTCAGGTTGATGTGGTGTTCACTGACTTCTCGAAGGCGTTTGACAGGATAGATCATGGTGTGCTTCTGGGAAAGATGGATGATTTTGGCTTCACGACGAATTTTGTTAGTTTCTTTAGGACATACCTGGTGGAAAGATTCCTGTATGTTCAGTATAATGGTTATAAATATGTACCCGTTTTAGAGGTAAAAATGGGGGTTGGAGGAGAAGAAATTATGATATTCACCTGAATTAGAGTTTCGTGTTCAAAACTGGTTCCTCGGGAGTTTCTGGGGTCGCTGAATCTATTTTTCAGGGTTATATTGATTATATGCACCCTTTTGAGTTGTGAAAATGGGGGTTGGACGTGAGAAATTACCATATTCTCATGAATTAGAGTTTCGCGTTCAAAACTGGTTCCTCGGGGATTTCTGGGGTCGCTGAATCTATTTTCCAACTGCCGTGCTGCATTTTGCAATTTACGTTTGTCCGGAATTCACTATGAGGATTTAAAAGAAAAAAAATTGTCTGATTCCTAGCCCACAGTGCGCCGACCAAAAATGACTGAGGGTCACAACATCCAAGTCATTTTGTAGCCGTTTTGAAGAATATCTAACTTTTTGAAATGAATGGTAACTATAGAAGAGCCAATGCTCTATGATTATGATCAAGAGATAAATGAACAGTAGAAAGAGTGGAATAATATTGGCTCACCTCATGCCAAGAAGTTTCACTTACAGAAATCAGCGGGAAACGTTGTTAGTTCCGTTTTCGGAAAGGAGTCATCTAACTTTTTTGATCGAATGGTAACTATGGATAAAACGTTGGTCCATCATTATGATCTAGAGATAATGGAACAGTCGTAGGAGTGGAAACATGCTGGTTTACTTCCTCCTCCTTTTTTTTTTACGATTACTTGATACATGGCGAAACAGTAACTGGAGAATATTATTTTTTATTATTAATTAAACCTCACCAAAAAATTGTGAAAAAAAGCTGATGAAAAAAATATTTGAAAAGACACAGATTTCATTTAAATGAAGAAGTAATAAATGCTGTCGAAGACTGAGTTTGCAAACCAAGACAAATATATATTTTTTGAAATGTCTATAGCACAGTCGTTAGAGGCAAATTTTGACGAAAAGGTTTCATTAAATGTTAACAGGGTGCATTTTGGCATATAGGTAGTTTTTTGGACGTAAAATATGATAAAAAAGTTTGCTGTTCTAAGCCTACAAAATCGAAAATAAAATGAAAAATTCGGTTTTTCGCAAATATCTCTAAAAATAAAAAAGATATAGAAAAACTAATAGCACCACGCGAAAGAACGGGAAAATTCTACAAAAAAACAGTATGTAGTTTTTTTTTCTAGTTTTACCGTAATTTTAAAAAATTATTTAAAACAAAATGGCAGTTACAGTAGGAATCATGTTTCCAACATCATTTATGATTAAGCATTTCTGTATAAAGTTAAATATTTTGAAATTGGCTATTAACGGTTTTCTCGGGGTGCTGATTAAGAATACGAAGGCGGATTTGAAAAATTCACAATGGCGGATCCAGTATGACGGCCAGAGAGTACGTAATTCATTTAATTTCTTCGAGTAATTTAGAATTTTTGTGTTTTCAAGAACTGTTTTCTTTGTACCCGGATGTACCCGGATGTTTAAATAAAATATAAATACTTTATACTTAAAGCTTAGACTTTTGTCTTTCATTTCCACCTTTAAATATTTTTTTTTTATTTTAAATTTTAAGTTGTATGATTAATAATAAGCAAAAAATACGTTTATTATGAACACCTTTTTAAGAGCAAAATTCCAAAAATAGAGAAAGTTTTTAATGATTTTCTAATATCAACTAACTAACTAAAAAAAATAGCCCAACTTTTTTTGACCATGTTGTACTGCTTTGAACGTAAAATTGCCGGCGGCACACTACAGCAGGCAAATTTTCATAATTTAAAACTCAATTTTTGGGTATTTTTAATTATTCTTATGTTGAAACTTAAGTTATAATAATGATATATGTACAAGGATTTTTTTTCAATACTATATTTTATTAAATATTTATAATGAAAAATACAGAGCGTTGAAAGCGGAGACCTGTCGGATGATTAAGACCGCTTATAGTTCATATATCAGAGGCATCGAGGGAAGTATTAAAGACGATCCCAAGGCTTTCTGGAGGTATGTTCAGCAGAAGAGGAAAAGTTGTGCAATTCCAGGTATAATGACATACCAAAATGCTGATTTTAATAACCCTAAGGACATTCTTAGGGCTTTTGCCAATCATTTCTGGAGTGTTTATAATACTGTGAATGATGTCACCAGTAGTTCTCATTCTGTGAATCAAGGGCATATTGAAATTGTCGCGCCGCGTTTTGCTCCGAGTGACGTTGTGACGGTGTCAAAGCGACTTAAACCAAAGATGTCCAGTGGTCCAGACTCTGTGCCAAGCTTTTTTATTAGAGATACTATAGATGTTGACCTTTCGATATCTAGCCAAAGATATCCTGTGAGGTGGAAAATGGCTAAAATATGTCCAGTTTATAAGAGTGGCAATAGAGCAGAAGTGGAAACGTACAGACCCGTCTCACTTATTTGTGATTTTTCGAAGATTTTTGAAATGCTTTTGCACGGGAACATTGTGGCCAGAGTAGAACCATTGTTGTCGGTGCGTCAGCACGGTTTTATGAGGGGTCGGTCGATGGCCACCAACTTGTCCTCCTTTACACATTTTACATCTAGGGTGCTTGATTGGGGAGGTCAGGTTGATGTGGTGTTCACTGACTTCTCGAAGGCGTTTGACAGGATAGATCATGGTGTGCTTCTGGGAAAGATGGATGATTTTGGCTTCACGACGAATTTTGTTAGTTTCTTTAGGACATACCTGGTGGAAAGATTCCTGTATGTTCAGTATAATGGTTATAAATATGTACCCGTTTTAGAGGTAAAAATGGGGGTTGGAGGAGAAGAAATTATGATATTCACCTGAATTAGAGTTTCGTGTTCAAAACTGGTTCCTCGGGAGTTTCTGGGGTCGCTGAATCTATTTTCAGGGTTATATTGATTATATGCACCCTTTTGAGTTGTGAAAATGGGGGTTGGACGTGAGAAATTACCATATTCTCATGAATTAGAGTTTCGCGTTCAAAACTGGTTCCTCGGGGATTTCTGGGGTCGCTGAATCTATTTTCCAACTGCCGTGCTGCATTTTGCAATTTAAAAAAAATTTAAGGCTTCCTTACGTTTGTCCGGAATTCACTATGAGGATTTAAAAGAAAAAAAATTGTATGATTCCTAGCCCACAGTGCGCCGACCAAAAATGACTGAGGGTCACAACATCCAAGTCATTTTGCAGCCGTTTTGAAGAAGATCTAACTTTTTGAAATGAATGGTAACTATAGATGAGACAATGCTCTATGATTATGATCAAGAGATAAATGAACAGTAGAAAGAGTGGAATAATATTGGCTCACCTCATGCCAAGAAGTTTCACTTACAGAAATCAGCGGGAAACGTTGTTAGTTCCGTTTTCGGAAAGGAGTCATCTAACTTTTTTGATCGAATGGTAACTATGGATAAAACGTTGGTCCATCATTATGATCTAGGGATAATGGAACAGTCGCAGGAGTGGAAACATGCTGGTTTACTTCCTCCTCCTTTTTTTTACGATTACTTGATACACGGCGAAACAGTAACTGGAGAATATTATTTTTTATTATTAATTAAACCTTTTTGAAATGCTTTTGCACGGGAACATTGTGGCCAGAGTGGAACCATTGTTGTCGGTGCGTCAGCACGGTTTTATGAGGGGTCGGTCGATGGCCACCAACTTGTCCTCCTTTACACATTTTACATCTAGGGTGCTTGATCGGGGAGGTCAGGTTGATGTGGTGTTCACTGACTTCTGACAGGATAGATCATGGTGTGCTTCTGGGAAAGCTGGATGATTTTGGCTTCACGACGAATTTTGTTAGTTTCTTCAGGACATACCTGGTGGAAAGATTCCAGTATGTTCAGTATAATGGTTTTAGGTCGCATTCGTTTCGTGCAGAGTCCGGTGTTCCACAGGGGTCAAACTTGGGACCGCAATTGTTCCTTATGTTCATAAATGACATTCAGAAGGTCATTGATGTGGAATACCAGATGTTTGCGAATGACCTGAAATTGTATGTGTCAGTTGAGTCTGGTGGCGACTGTGAACGACTGCAGAGTAGTGTTGAGGCAGTGCGGGCGTGGTGTGACAATGGGATATTGCTAAATGCAAACAAATGTTCTGTAATTATAATGAGCCGTAAAGTATCTCCAGTAAACTATAATTACAGTATAGGTAATATAGAGTGGCAGAGAGCGGAGACAGCCAAAGACCTGGGCATTGTTCTGGACTTTAGGTTGACCTTCAATCAGCACATTGGCAAGGTGGTTTCAGAAGCGATGAAAATGATGGGGTTCATAATTAGAAATGGTGGGTCTTTTCAAAATATTGAAACCTTTTCAACATTGTATAATACATTGGTTAGAAGTAGGCTTGAGTATGGGTCTATTATCTGGGCACCATTGTATAATAGGTGGATTGTGGCTTTGGAAAGGGTTCAGAGGTTTTTAAAGTTTTTGGCTAGGAAAGTTGATGGGATGTATCCACCGGTAGGTATAGAGAATGATATTTTGTTAGAGAGATTTACTTATATGACTTTAGAGAAACGTAGAAATATGGGTATGGTGATGTTTCTGTATAAACTTGTAAATGGTGTGATTCAATGTCCAGTGTTGCTGGAGGAACTGAATTTTGTTGTGCCCAGACTAGCTCATCGGACTGAAAACTTCTTCTGTCTTCCTACTGCTCGCACAAATATATTGTATACTTCACCAGTTTATAAGATATGCGCTGCTTATAATAAGGTATCTAGAGCATGTGATCTGTCCATGTCTCAGAGGGAATTCTTTTGTATTTGTCTAAACTTATTTTAATAGCTGTAAGCATATGTGAAGTTGTAGTTTGTTTATTGCTTGTATAATTAAGCATTTTATTGTTTGTATAATTAAGCATTTTGTGATATGTATTGGTATTGTTTAATGATTGTATGATCGGCCCTATTAATTAATTATTTTGTTGGGCCCGTAACAGTAAATAAATAAATAAATAAATAATTTGCTGTATGCCCGTTAAAGTCAGAAGTTCGTTTTAAGTTTTACAAATTATAAAGCAACAAAAATAAAAACTATTAGTATCATCGGAAAGCAAGTAATATCGACTAATCTTCGAGCGGTGCGCGTGGAATTTCAAATTAACCTGTTTGCTGCACTACACTTTTTGAATCACCTATCCGAATTTTTAATAAACTCTCAGGCTAATTAAAATAATCTGGAAAAAAAATCTGTATAGTTTTTTTTTTGTAAAGTTTTCCACTCTTTCACGTGGTGTTATTAGGTTTTCGATATCTTTTTCATTTTTCGAGATATTACCGAAAAAACGAATTTTTGATTTCATTTTGGATTTTGTGGGCTTAGCGTACGTATCAAATTTTAGCAAACTTTTTTTTTCGTATTCTACATCAAAAAAACTACCTGTATGTCAAAGTGCAGACTGTTAAGATTTAATGAGAGCTCAAAACCCCTGGCGACTGAGCTACTAGTGTATAAAGTTAAAAGGATATTACGTCGAACAAGCAATTTTTGATTTTGAAATTTTCTTATTATTTCTATGCTACGCTAGAAACTTTTTGCCTTCTGTTGCAGAACCAAGGTAAGCACGGGTTATGTATAAGCAATTTAAATCTGAAATTTACATTACCTTATTGGTAAATACTTTTCATTTAGAACAATAATAATCTTATTATTATCAAACTTTAATAATTTTATTTTCATTATCTTATTATTACTATTATTTTCTTAGGTGAAAATTTAATCTGACTCATATGAATTATTATGTTTTTATGACATTTTCCTATCACTCAAAGATTAAGAAAAGAAATACAAAGTCTGAAAAGTAATATCGCATGACCAATGAAAATGAAATATTTATCGAATTTCGAAAGATAATTATCGGTGACGAAGCCTTATTACGTCAGTTTGCTTGTTTCATTTGAAGTTAGAATGGGTAATGCTAATCGGCGGTTTTAAAACATGAATTAGATATATTTCTTTGTCTCGTCATGCATATGGTGGGTCCCTCAAACTTAAATTTTTTATCATTTAATCAACAAAAGTAAATTTTAGGATTACCCAGAGCGGAACTAGAGATAAATCATGCCTATTATTTAATAATTGGCACATATTAACGGAATATTTCGTTAAATTAATGTCATAATTATTATTTCTTGTTTCAAACCAACCTATGCCTAAGGCTTTGGACACATGATGTGTACATATACACTCTGTTGATTATTATCCTCAAAAGATCATAGTATTAGTGTTTTTTTTGTATCCTACATAAAAAAAAAACTGACCAAGTATAAGTTGGACTTCCGCAATTAGTGTTCCGTATCGTGATTGCTGAAGTATTCTACGAAATTCAGTTCGAACCAGAAAGCTTTACACTCCACAACAACTGTTAATTCTTTACAAAGCTCAGATTCGACCAACTATGGAATACTGCTCCCATGTTTGGGGCTCCGCTTCCAAACATACACTGCATTTGTTGGATTCTGTTCAGAAAAGGGCTGTTCGTCTGATTGGAGGCCCAGAACCGACCGGCGGCCTTGATTCGCTGGAACATCGAAGAACGGTTGGCGACTTAAGTCTATTCTACAAGTATTTTCATGGAGAGTGTTCGAGGGATGTGGCCCGCTTGATACCTCCCAGAGCGGTGCATGTTAGAAGTACGCGTCGCGCTGATTCCTCACATCCGTATGCTTTTCAAGCAGTCTTTTATATGGAGAACATCATCCCTTTGGAATGGCTTACCCAGGACTGTGTTTCCCACTGAGTACAATTTACAGCGATTCAAGAACAACGTGAATCGCTTTTTTCGCACACGTGTCGCTCCTGTAGAGCTTTAAGGACTTCCCTGCAGCACGTGTGCTAGACCCATAAAAAAAAAAGAATATATAAAAAGCGAAACATCTTTGTAGTAAAAGATTGAAACAACTAATTACTACCTAAATATTTGTTTAATTATAAAGAAATAAAATAAAATTATTTTGTCTCGGTACCTATCCGTTAGTTGCCAGTCATCATGGAAATCTATTTTATCTGTGACTGGCCAAATACTTAAAACAGTCATGTACTGAAAAGTATATAAGTATATTACTGATTGCATCGAATACGAAACGTGTACGTATTGATGTTTCACAGTTGTTAATCCCGGTTGAATTCTCAACTTTCAACGAAAAAAATTTTCACCACATTGTCAAGCAAAATATATTTTTTTTTAAACCGGATAAATTATCAAAGGCATGCACTCGTGATAATTTTCTATAAATCTACACCTTATGGAGAATATTCCAGAATTTTTTAAAAATGTTTGGATTAGTATCTTAGAGATAGGATGGGGGACAGCGATTTTTGGCAATTTTTTTAAAATAACATAAAGAAAAGTTAACGCGAGTATTATATTACATATATTTTTGAACTCGTGTTTTTACAAGCTTTCATTTGACACCCTACTCGATGATCTTGAAATTTTTTTTCTTTTACTTTCGATTTCAAAATTTAACTCTTAAAACTACACGGCTCTGATTGGGCCGTCAATTCCTATATTTATGACAAATTTCAGTTTTCTGTGTTAAATACATAGTTTCGAAGAAAATCGGGTGCGACAGACAGACATACACCGAAGTGATTCCATAAATATTCCGTATAGAACACTAAAAACTCACAGCGATTGTTATGATGTATAAAGTCTTACACAAGTCCCTACGTTCCTCTAAGGTGTTTTCGATGATGTTTTGAATTGATTGTAAGTGATCCAGACGGTTTCCGGAATCTGCTTGTTCATTGTTCTGATATAATTCAAATTTTTTTGTTATTCTTGCAGTTATTATTTTCGGGGGCAACTATATAATTAAGACAGAACAGTTATTGGTCTATAATTCTGCAGCTCTCACTTATGCCTTTTCTTATGCAGTAACACGATTACAACGTTGTTTTGGTCCTGCTGTATTTTTCTTTCTTCTCAGTATTTATTTGGCGACATTTTAAGATTTTTCATTAAGGGTTCTTCTTCGTATTTTATAAGTTTGAGAATTAATCTATCTTCTTCTAAAGCCCCGTTTAATTATTTCCCTAACTGATAATCTTACTTCGTCTTTTTTATATTAGAACTACCCTACACTGGTTAGTTTGTGATAATATAGTTTTTTGATATTTGAATGATTTTGTCTTTATTGCTTGTTACTGTATGGTCTACATTTTTAGATGATTAATAATCTTGATGTTTGTGCTTAATTCTTTCTATTATAATTTTACCTATAACAGTTACAGAACGTGACCGCTAGTATTCTTGAAAAAATGTGTTTCGAGAAAATTTTGTGCCATCAATGTATTCTCTGGTATGCTAACAACGGCGCAATTACCTTAAGAAGTTGTCCAATCGCCTCCTGCATCAATAATCGCCTGACATTTTCGAGGCATGCTGTCGACGAGATTTTCTGTATACTACTTCAACGATCCCCAAATTTTTCGAATTTCACCAGGCAACTGAATCAAGATCTTTAGAGTCTTTCCTTTGAACTGTTTCCTTACAAAGAACTAAACTTTTGTAATAGAGTTGGTGTCCAGCGATTGTAAGGGCGATTCTAGTATCTTATCGTGGGCCCAAGCGAGCCACTCGTTCCCTGATTTTCGCCAACAAAAGTTTCTCCAACGTGTTTCGGAATTTGATATCATGAGCATGAAGATGTTGTCCAATAACCTCATGGGACACATTCAAACCCGAATTTCTTAATTTTTGCCGCTTCTTGACACAGTTTCAATTTCGGGTCCCTTAAAAACAAAGATACGAATCGTTTTTCGACTTTTGGAGCGACTTTCCTTACCAAGCCACGTTTTGGTAAGTCGTCGACATTTTTCGTCTCGTTAAAACGATTTACCCACTTCTTCATGAAAGATACCGACTTTTTAATATATTTAGCGGCCGCGGAATGTGTCATTTTAGGCCTCTTTCGACAGAAACAAAGAAAGACTGCTTCGAATCGACACGCAAACAAGTGACTCATTTTGGATTG
The DNA here is from genome assembly GCA_019049505.1 of Pachyrhynchus sulphureomaculatus. Classification (NCBI taxonomy): domain Eukaryota; kingdom Metazoa; phylum Arthropoda; class Insecta; order Coleoptera; family Curculionidae; genus Pachyrhynchus; species Pachyrhynchus sulphureomaculatus. The sequence continues at coordinate 52,470,083 of CM032451.1, read as the reverse complement.
TACCTGATTTCAACGAAAGTTCAAAATCGACTGATACTTTGAGTCGTAGGCAAAGGATTCCTCTATCGATTTTTAATTGAATCGCTAGAATCGCATCTACCCAAAATGACACGTTCTTACTTGACACACTGTATATACATTATATTATTTTATTTATTTTTATTTTACTACCAAAAATAGTCATATCGTGTACGTTATTGGAATAAGGACGATAATGATTCCAGATTTTAGCGATATTATTAAACAAAATTTTCCCTAGAAAATGGAAGGCACAAAAACACTGTTTTCAAGTAAATTGATCTTTTCAAAGTGCATTTTGTTAAAAAAATCCAAACTGTTTGAGACATTGCTTTTAAAAGGCGAATATTACATTGAAAAACTATTCTTGACCTTTGGAAATGAAGCTTGTCCGGTAAATGGATAAAATCAGTGAAAATCTTAGCCAAAAAGACAATGTTTTAACAGGAAACAGGTTTTTAAAAGTTGAGTGTTTGAAGTTCAAGGAATCTATAAAAAAAGTGAGTGATGAAATAGTGGTAATAAAAGTATCTTCTTTAAAAATAAAATATATCGAAATTGTTTCTATAACAAAGATGCCGATATCTGCTAAAGTACCGAGATCTAAAAAAAATTCGGGCATAAATATTTTCTTAGATAAATGTAATTAACTTACCAGGTGTACAAGTATTAAACGCGGATTTTTTTCTAAAAAAAAAATGTTAAATTCGAAAGAATGATAAAAAAAAATGCTTTATTCAAAGTATGTTCCATCGCTTGTTGTACATTTTTCCCATCTTTCTAGCAATTTGTGAATACCACGCCAGTAAAAATCTTCCCCTATTGCTGCGAACCATTCATCGAGCCATTTTTTCATATCTTCGTACGAACCAAAGCGCTGCTCAACAAGTGCGTGACCCAGCGATGCAAACAAGTGGTAATCGGAAGGAGCCAAGTCTGGTGAGTAAGCCGCATGGGGTAGAACTTCCTAGCTGAGTGCTTCCAACGTGTCGCGAACTGGTTTTGCCGTATGTGATGGAGCATTGTCATGAAGAAAAAAGACTTTGTGTTGCCTCTTTCGGTATTATGGCCTTTTTTCAAGCAGTGAACGGTTCAAATCGGTCAATTGTTGTCGGTATGTACGACTTCTATTCCCGATTTAGGCGTAACTTTGGAATCTGTCTTTTTGTCAGAAGCGACCTCTCTTGTCAACGAGAAGAAGCTCTGGAGCCCCCAAACTTTGATGTTATGTGGTTAAAAATAACGACTCAACAAACCACAAGGTTCATCTGTATCCTGTATCGACCACCAAGTGATACCAATTTTCGAACACTTTTCGCTTCTCTTGCAGACACCATCGATCATTTACAAAGTAACTATCCAAGTGCCGAAATTGTCATCCTGGGCGACTTTAATGTCCACAATATCAACTGGCTCAAATATTCAAATACTACCGACGAACAAGGTCGTGAAGCTGAATCTTTGTCAATCAGTTATGGCTTAACTCAGCTTATTGACGAACCAACACGGATCCCTGATCGAGACGGGGAGTTCGCCAGTCTTCTTGATCTGTTTTTAACCACCAATCCGGAGATTTACACGGTCACCGTAAATCCGCCGTTAGGTTCTTCTGACCATAAACTGCTTTCGACATCGAGTATCCTGCCAATCAGTGACAGAGAGGCGCCTAGGCCGCGCAAGATTTGGCACTACAAATCTGCTAAATGGGAAGATCTCATGGAATACTTTCGAACTTTCCCTTGGATGGACGTTTGTTTTCGATCCGATAACCCATCTGACTGCGCCAGGGAGGTCTCCGATGTTATTTTGGCTGGTATGGAAGCTTACATCCCTTTTTCGAAGAAATGCTCCTCCAACGGCAAGCCTTGGTTCGACCGAAAATGCAAAGAAGCTGTTGCTTCTAAACATATTGCCTACCGACAATGGCGTGAAAATCCTAACACCTTAAATCGAAACATCTTTGTTCATGCCCGGAACAGATGCAAGGGAATTATCGACGAAACCAAGGAGGCACACAATCAACGAATTAGAAACAAACTTCTCGCTTGTCCCAACAATTCCAGGTCCTTTTGGGCAGTCGCTAAGGCAGTTAGTCAAAACTTTACCAAATCCACCATACCACCACTCACACGGCCAGATAATTCCATTGCAACCACACCTGTTGAGAGAGAGCGAACTTGTTGGCTGAACTCTTTGCTTCACATTCTACTGTCGATTTCCAAGGAAAAACACCACCTACTATTCCCATATTGCAGTCAAGGATGCCCGATGTTGTCTTCAGACAGCGCATCATAAAGAGTATTTTAATGAAGCTAGACACCAAGAAGGCTTCTGGCGCTGACGGAATACCTGCCATAGTTCTCAAAAACTGTGCAAGGGAACTAACACCAGTTTTCTGTAGACTTTTTAACCTATCCTACAGAAAGGGAATATTTCCGTCCTGCTGGAAATGTGCCACGGTTCAGCCGATACCTAAAAAAGGTAAGAAGACCTTGCCAAATAACTACCGACCAGTTGCACTGCTTTCAATAATATCGAAAGTCATGGAAAAGGTTATCAATGAGCATCTTCTAAAATATCTTGAACGATTCAATATTATTAGCGATCACCAATATGGTTTTCGTAAACATAGATCAACAGGAGATCTTCTGACTTATGTAACACATGTTTGGAACAACGCAATTGAACACTTTGGAGAATCTCGAGCGGTTGCTCTTGACATATCCAAGGCATTCGACCGTGTTTGGCACGATGGACTGTTGGCTAAGTTACGCTCTTATGGTATATCTGAAAGGTTCTGTTTGTGGCTCTCATGTTTCCTCAGAGAGCGTTCTTTACGAGTGGCGGTCGACGGATTTCTTTCTAACACCCTCACTATCAACGCCGGTGTGCCCCAGGGCTCCATACTGTCTCCTACTCTCTTTCTCATTTACATTAACGATCTGCTGGAAAAGACCGGGAATCCAATCTATAGCTTTGCAGATGACAGTACGCTTGTCTCTTCATTCACCTTGAACGCTCGGACATCGGCTGCTCAGGCGAATATCCGCAGACAGCAGGAGGTCGTTCAACTTAACAAAGACCTGGAAGAAATTCTATCTTGGGGTGACAGTAACCAAGTGGAATTTAACGCTACAAAAACCCAAGCGGCAGTTTTTTCTAAAAAAGTTAACGTTGCTGAACCCGACATAGCTATGTCGGGGCACTCCATTCCCCTAGCATCGTCGTTCAATTTGTTGGGCGTTAGTTTGGGAGCAAATATGTCTTGGCATGAACATGTTGCAGGCATAGCAAGGAGAGCTTCTCAAAAATTGGGAATATTATTTAGAACCAGAAAGCTTTACACCCCACAGCAACTGTTAATTCTTTACAAAGCCCAAATTCGACCAACTATGGAATACTGCTCCCACGTTTGGGGCTCCGCTCCCAAACATACACTGCATTTGTTGGATTCTGTTCAGAGAAGAGCGGTCCGTCTGATTGGGGACCCGGAATTGACCGGCGGCCTTGATTCGCTGGAACATCGAAGAACGGTTGGCGACTTGAGTCTGTTCTACAAGTATTTTCATGGAAAGTGTTCGAAGGATGTAGCCCGCTTAATTCCTCCCAAAGCGGTGCATGTTAGAAATACACGTCGCGCTGGTGCTTCGCATCCGTATGAGGTTCAGCTTGTTACTCCGCGTACGACGCTTTTTTCAAGCAATCTTTTATATGGAGAACGTCATCCCTTTGGAATAATTTGCCCAGCGCTGTGTTTCCCACCGAGTACAATTTACAGCGATTCAAGAACAACGTGAATCGCTTTTTCCGCACTCGTGCCGCTCCTGGAGCGCTTTAGGGACTTCCCTGCAGCACGTGTGCTAGACCAATAAAAAAAAAAAAAAAAAAAAGCTTGTTCACTAACGCCCAATTGCTCGGCGAGTTCTTTTTGTCTTGCGAATCATCTTCGTCCAACAAGGCCTGCAATTCCACATCTTCGTATTTTTTTTTGGCGGTTTTCCATGTTCCTTGTCTGTAACATCGAAGTCACTACTTTTGAAACGCCAAAACCATCGTTCACACGTATCTTGCGATGGAGCATGTTCACCATAAGCTTCTCGAAGTAATCGGTATGATTCAACAGCAGTTTTCTTCAAAATTAAAGCTGTCCGCAAATGCTCTTTGTTCGGTATAAATTTCGACATATTGAACACAACACAACACTATGCACACACTTTTCCAATTTATCACTCGTGCGCTTCTGACACTTATTGATGACACAACAAAATGGCGCAGTGTCAAATCTTTATAGCACAAACTGCATTGGTGCACCATCTGTTGTTTGAAATCCGCATTTCATACTTGTACACACCCTCTATATATATATATATATATATATATATATATATATATATATATATATATATACAGGGTGCCTCATATGTATAGAATAATGATTCCATATCACTTATTAATCAATATATCAAAAAAATGTTTAAATAAACCGTTTGCAATTATTGTCATTTGAAATTTAAAATAAAAAAAGACAAAAAACTATTAATAAATACTCTAGGTTTATTTTTAAGATAACAATTGTTCAAAATTCCTACTGTTAACAGCGAGGCAATGGCCCAATCTTTCATAAACAGCCTGAACAGAGTTTTGCAGAGAATCCGGGGTGATCTGGGCTACTTCATATTGAATTCTTTGTTATAAATCTTCTACAGTTTCAGGTCGACTTCGGTAAACTTTGGTTTTTAAATGATCCCATAAAAAAAATCGTGTGGCGTAAGGTCGGGACTCCTTGCAGGCCATTCTATAGCACCTCTTCTTCCTATCCATCGATTAGGAAAAATCGCATCCAAATATCTACGAACATTGATTTCATAGTGGAGAGGTTCTTCGTCCTGTTTATACCACAGATTCCTGTTAGGGGTATCTAAATTATTTTTATTTTCGTTAAGACAAAATATGGCAAACAACAAAACAATATTATGAATTAGGTTAGGATCATTATTGATTCGTTTCATCATGACCTCGCAAAATTCAACGCGTCTATCGTAGTCATCTTCAGATAATTCTTTCAGTAGAATGGGTTTGTACTGATGCAATTTTTCTTCGTTCAGTATGCGACTTAAAGTACCTTTACTTATGTTGTGGTCTAGACAAAGCTGACGAATGGCTGTATGGGGATTTTCTGTAATTTCCAATAAAACATTTAACTTTTTATCATCGCTTGTTTTAACTTTTGGAGGTCCGCATTTAGAACGATCCGTAACATGACCTGATTGTCTAAATCGTTTTAATGTTTTGCTAACTATGGATTGGGTAATAGGTTCTCGATTCGGATATTCTGCGTTAAAAAGATAACACACCTCCTGTTGTGTTCTCGTACGGTCTCCGTAATCAACCATCATTCACAAAGTGATTCTCTCAGTTTCTGTTAAATGTACCATTATGATATTACGCTCAAATTGTAATTTCACAAATTGCAGCAATAAACGTTTTCGTCAATAAATCATTTTTTCACGCGTTAAATCGTTATCTGACAGTAAATATTTGACACAAGCCACCTTAATTTTTTTTTTAATTTGATCTCCTTAATTTCAAATATCAATAATTACAAAACAGTTCAATTTAGACATATGGTATGTTAGACAAATAATATCTAGAATTTTTAGGACTGAAAAATAAAATAATATACAGTGCTTTCCATGTAAAAAAATCAAGATGGCGTAATTTCTTCGAACTGACAGTTCAAAACATTTTATTGTCAACGTCAGCATGTGCGCCCTATAACTTTTATTTAAACCTTTATATATATATATATATATATATATATATATATATATATATATATATATATATATATATATATATACATATATATATATATATATATATATATATATATATATAAATATATATATATATATATATATATATATATATATATATATATATATATATATGTATATATATGTATATATATATATGTATATATATATATATATATATATATATATATATATATATATATATATATATATATATACATATATATACATATATATATATATATATATATATATATATATATATATATATATATATATATATATATATATATATTCTTGTATATATATTCTTTGTGATAAAAGCATAGGTGGTATGCAAAACGGGCTAGATTTTCAAAATAAGTATTTTTAGTATATTTTAAAAAATCAATGTATCTCTCGTGGATATTTCGTTCGAAAACACTATTTACCTACTTTTGAATTGGCCATATTTTCGAAAGTCAGTTCTGATTCTTCTCCATTGAGCATAATTGAAACAGTTTGGGACTGAATTAACATATCTGAAACAAATAAAAAATACATTTTATTAATTTAACTGTTATAACTGGTATCTCATGAACATGAACATTTGTTTGGCTTATTGCGCGAACGTAACGGGCGGAAAGAGTAAGGTTGAGGTACTATTCTTACAAATGTAGTTGATATGGATCTGTACACCGGAAACAATAATACTGTGAGAATCGTGCAGTAAAAATGTCTTATCTGATATCTTTTATATAGCGTAAAAGAAGTCTGTGTTCAACTGATTAGAAAATTGGTGCAGAAGTTTGCAGAGACTGGCTCGATTTTAAATAAACCTCGGGCAGAGTGACTAAGGCTTTCGACATTGCTATGCAAATGTGAAGTACGTATCTCGTTTTTAAGGAAGGTAGTTATTTCGGTTGGGCTCTAAATGCACTTAGTACTATTGATGAGTTTGATGCTATTTATAAATGTTGTTGATATAGAGAGAATCCAAGATAGATACCAAAATATAGTTCTGTGGGACACCTACATAATATTAACACTATAAAAACTGTGACAAAGGTATGTTCTCTTTGCATATTATTTCTTCTAGAAAAAAATCTGCTTGTCTTGAATTCCTTTTGCATAAAATTTAGTTATTTTAGAGGGCTTTCTAGAATTTCTTATAAAAAAATAAATATAAATCAAATTATTGTATTTTTGTTTTATCATTAAGTAATATCTTAATAACAATTAACAAAGAAAACACATTATTTACTTCAGTGTTCGGTGTATAACGAAAAATATAAAAAATAGCATAAAAATTAAATAAATGGCAGATAGTAGGGGTAAATAAGTTTTTATTATTATTTTTTTATTGTTCGATTTGAAATAAAGTTTAAGTTTTGAGCTCTTGTTTCTACCACCAGTTTTGATTGGAGATATATAAATTACATTAATACAAAATGTAGCTAAATAGAATTTCAACAGCATGAAGTGCCTGGGCATCCACTACGACAAGCGGCTAGTATGGAAGGACTCAGTTACCGTTTCCGCCGACAAACCAATCAACTCTTTGTCAAGCTTTACACTCTTCTCAAGTCCAGCAAATTATCAACTTGCAACAAGCTGACAATCTACAAGACGATCATCCGAGCCAAACTGACCTACTCCAGCCCAGCATGGTATCAGATGTCACGCCCCAGCAGATCCATCCTCCAGACTCTCCCAAATAAGGCCCTCCATATCATCCCCAAAGCACCATGGTTTGTTCGCAACACTCAGATTCACCGAGACCTCCAGATGCCATCAATCCGGGAATTTATGAGCAACGTTCAACTCAAATTCCTGGACAAAGCCACGAACAACCTCTTTCCTATAGTCAGGACTACCTAACGCCCTTCCCCATGCCATACCCGACGTCGTCTCCCGAGGCCCTCGGACCCCATGCCACCAGATTAGTTCAAGTTAGCCATAACTAATTTCTAGTTTAACCTTAAGTCTATGTTCATGAAATATCTTAAATTTTCTGTTTATGAATCCGGATCATGGACAATTCGTGCTGCAGAAAAGCAGAAGTTAGACGCCTTTGAAATGTGATGTTGGTGACGTATGGTTCGCATCCCTTGAACAGCTAAATATTGAAACAAGATTGTTCACCATTGGTTATCAGATAATTCTTGGCTACTTAGGTCACGTAGCAAGCAGACCTGGACAATGACTGGAAAGGTAGAAGGGAAAAGATCACCTAGCCGATCACCTAACTGCTGGGTCGATCAGTTAAAATCAGTAACGGGGCTTAGAGTGACCAAGTGGCAAGCAGAGAACAGAGATAGATGGCGAAAACTGGTTGCTAAAGCGACCGAAAACTGTCAAGATGGACACGACCTTCAGTAATGAAGCATACGACTCAGAAGAGAAGAGATATATCTTAAAAATTATTGTTTAAAACTTCCATTTATGGCATAATTTAGGAAATGGTAAATTAGCTTTTGATTTAAAAACGAATAGATTTTTCAAAAAAAAAATCACATGAAAGTTGTGTAGTAATATGTTAACTTTTCACTACTGTTAATGTCGCAAGCTTTATGCGTAACAACAAAATAAACATGAAGTGTTTTTTTTTTCAATGACCTAGCATGAACTTTTACTGATTTGAATATTTCTATAAATTGTAGAAACATTTCATATAAGAGGGCCGCCTTTTAAGTTTTTACAAACGATCACTAGATGGCGCTATTAAGATGTTATTATCATTGTTGTAAAATTTGACATTTGTTATTGTTAAGAGTGGCAACTCAGAAATTGGCCGAGTAGTTTGTTTACAGTAAGCGTTTAAAAAAAAACAGTTTTGTGAAAAAATAAAAATTTTACGTGAAGATTTTTGTTCGATGATTTTTTACGATTTTAATAAAGGCGTAACTCAACAATGCCTCAAATCGCTTCGTTCAAGTTTTGGTAATGAGCTATCATCAGAAAAGATTGTTTACAATTGGTTTGCAGAATTTCGTCATAGTCATGTTTCCGTCAGCGATGAATTTCGTAAACGTCGACCAAAATCGGTTGTTGTTCCAAATTTCCAGTGTGTCTTAACCAAATTTGACAAACCTGACCTCGTTTGAAAAAAGTCTTTCTCGTAGAAATGCTGGCATATTAAATGAACTCATTTCAGATTGAAGAGTCGTTGCTAGATGATGCTATCTAGTAAATCATAGGATTTTTTAGTTTGTCAGAAAATTTGCATAATATATTTATCAAAGTAGAAAAAAATACAAAAATGTTAAAAATGGTAAGATGACATCTTGTTTCTAACTAAAAGTATGAAAGAAATAAGAACTCAGTAACCCGCCCTCTTAATCCCTTATATGATTAACTCGTAAAAATTCTCATAATACTACTAAAATCATACAACATACCGTCACGCACCCCCTTCTCTGGAAGCAATATCGCTCAAAAACTATAAGTTGCATCTCTACTTCAAGAGATTTCCATAAATTCTAGAAACATTTCATATACAAAGGCCGCCATTTAAGTTTATACAACCACTAGATGGCGCTATTGAGATGTGACATTACTATTGTTGTAAAATTTGACATTTGCTATTGTTAAAACATTGGCAGCCCAGAAATTGGCTGACTAGTGAGGGCTTAAAAAAACGAGGTTTGCGAACAAATGAAAATTTCACGTGAAAATTTTCGTTGGATGATTTTTTACGATTTTAGTAAAGGCCTAATTCAACAACAATGCCTCGAATAGCTTCGTTCAACTTTTGGTAATGAATCACTATCAGAAAAGGTTGTTTGCAAATGGTTTGCAGAATTTCATCATGGTCGTGCTTCTGTCAGCGATGAATTTCGTGATGGTCGACCAAAATCGGTTGTTGTTCCACCATCGATGCTGTGCGCAAAATGATTGAAGAGGATAGGCATGTGATTTACCGTAAGATAGAGGTATTCTTAGGCATATCGAAGACTGCAGTACATTCGATTTTGCATGAACGTTTAGCTGTGAAAAAAATCTTTTTTCGATGGATTCCGCATAATTTGACTGAAACTCAAAAACAAGCTCGTGTCAATTGGTGTAAGCAAGTGCTCAAAAAATTCGACCGAGGATCTGCAAAATCCGTATACAACATCGTAAGAGGAGACGAAACTTGGATATATTCGTACGAGCCGGAAACTAAGCACAACTGTTTTTGTGTTCAAAGATGATCCGAATCCAACAAAAGTGGTTCGTTCACGAAGCACTTCCAAGAAAATGATCGCTTGTTTCCTTAGTTATACTGGACATGTTCCAACCATTACTTTAGAGGATCGAAGAACTGTTAATGCTAAATGGTTCACAACAATTTGTTTGCTAGAAGTCGTCGAGGAAATCAGGAAAAACAACCGAAAACGTCGCATCATTCTTCTTAATGGCAATGCCAGCTCTCACACAGTACGTCAAGCAATTGATTATTTGGTGGAGAAACACCTCAAATTAATGTCTCATTGCCCGTATTCACCCGATTTATCGCGTAACGACTTCTCTTTGTTCCTGAGTGTCAAAAAAATGCGTGAACAGCAATTTTCATCATCTTAAGAAGCTGTTGAATCCTTCCAAAACCATATTTTTGAGGTATCATCTTCAGAGTGGAAAAATGCTTCGAGAATTAGTTCGAACGCATGCAATAGCGTATAAATCTTAAAGGTGAATATTTTGAGAAACAATAAAACGATTTGTACCAAATTTTTTTTTTCTTTAATTGTCTTTGTAAGAACTTAAAACGTAGCCCTCGTAACATAGTCTATATATAAATTAAACATGTTTAGAAATATTAGTGTCTAAGAAGCTAAAGAAAAATTGTATGTCTTTTCCACAAATTAAAAGTATATTATTTTATTTATGAAAGAGAATACAAAACAGGCATTTCGTACATGTGGGAGGTTATATCCGCCTCTGCAAAATATTCTGAAGACAGATGTGTTATGTTTGATTTTTAGCTTTTGGGATTTATTATTACTTTTGATTGAGGTTATACAAATTACATTTATACAAAGTGTCAGTACATTTCGGCGCAATTCAGTTATAAAAGAAATATTTTTGGTGAAAATTGTGAGATTTAGTCATTGATCAAAGTCGTAGAATTAATTTTGTACAATTAGTTACAATATTTGACAATATATTCGTTTGGCATTTTTCCATTTGTGTATTGCAGTTAATAACCTATTATATTGATTTTTTAAAATAATTTTTTCGATCACTGTAAACAAAAACCGGCCAAGTGCAAGTCAGACTTGCCCAATTAGTGTTCCGTACGGTGATTGCTATTAAAATCAAATAAAATCCTTACCTAAGCTAAATTAATTAGGCCGCTTAATTTCTTAAGAACCAATAAATATTTTCACGCTTGTTCTCAGTCCAACCCACATGTTAATTGATAAACCCCCGATTTATTGTTTTTATTGATTGGTGGTTTGTAGTTTTTAAGATATAACCACAAATCAATAAAGACACTAAATCGGGGGTTTATCAATTAACATGTGGGTCATGTCCTAAAACATACATCGGACAAACTGGACGTACATTTAGACAAAGAATTACAGAATACGAAAAAAGTTTCATCCATAGAAAATCTAATTCAACATATGCTAATCATCTTTTAACAGAAAATCACACATTTAACAAGAATTTCAAAATTTTACACACCCAACAAAAAGGTTTAAAACTAAACCTTTTAAAGACAATGCAAATAAATCGATTAAGGACTACAGGTACCTTACTCAACGACCAGGTAGATTTAAGCAATTCACCATTATTGAATTTATTCTAATAACTCCAAATCTGTGTGGATTTCCCAATACTATCAATGTAATTTAATTATGGTGTAATATTATAATTAAGAAATTATATAAAACTGTGAATATTAAACCTAACTTGACAGTGTAAAATGTAGATCTGAAGAAGCTGCATCGACAGTGAAACGCGTCATCGCAATTTAAATAAACCATTGGAAATTGACTAAAAACAGTCTTTTATTATATATTTATAATGAATTTCCATCAAGTAGAAGCTACAACCATCCAAAAAAGTAATAAAATATATCCTATAACCTGGCTAGAAAACATATGTAATTTATAAAAAAAAAACATGTAAATCGGATAAGTGGTTCTTGAGTGCTAAGCGCACTAACGGACAGACGTTGCGTCTTATATATATATTATAGATTTTTTTTGATAAATATTAAGTTAAGAATTTAAAAAAAAACACACATAAATCCGATAAGATATTCTCGAATGATAAGCGCTCTAACGCATAGACAGACAGGCAGAGAGACGTTGCGTTTTATATATATTATATGGATTAGTATTATTATTATATATGTATGAATAAAAAAAAACCATGTAAATCGGATAAGTGGTTTTCGAGTGATAAGCGCACTAACGAACAGACAGAGAGACGTTGCATTTTATATATAATATTCTTTGCTACATGATATTGTTCCATATTTAATGATTTAGGCAGTGTATTGCAAGAGAACGCACTAACGGCAAACTTTTTTCCGACTTGATTCACTATTATCGTGCTGCTTATTCCTTATGTTACCGAAGGTAATAAAATATACTCTATAACCTGACCAGAGAACATATGTATGTTAAAAAAAAGCACGTAAATCGGATAAGTGGTTCTCCAGTGATAAGCGCACTAACGGACAGACATACAGAGAGACATTGCGTTTTATATATTTTATAGATAAAATGAAATTATTTTGTCTCCGTGCAGGCGCGACTCGGTAGCAGTATTGTACTGAAAAGTACATTAAAAAACCTCCACCATATTAACTAAGTTGGGAATGTGGAATCTTTGGCACAATGATACTACTCAGTATATATCACCACTACACCAAACACTTTATTTTTGCACTCGACGCGCGTTTCGCTAACCATGTTAGCTTCATCAGGAGCGATGATTGACTAAAGCTAAACTACAAATCTACCCTATTTATACTTAGCCTAACCCTAGAATTACTCAAGCGGAACTAATGAATAGGCAAGGCCATCAGTTCCGGTCAAGTAACCAGTAGAGGGGACTATAGGGGATAGGCCCTCTGTCTTTATTTAAACTACTTTTACATTTTATGATTTCCATACTTTCGTATGCGTTCAACAATCTCCTATCAGATACATTTTTTATTAATCTTAGATTATCTAATGTTACAGTATGATCAGCTTCAAGGGCATGTTCGGCAATGCTAGACTTTTCTGTTCTATTGTATCTTAAGTGTGCTAAATGTTCTTTAAATCGTGTTTTAATTGACCTTTTAGTTTGCCCAACATACTTTTGGTCACAATCATTACAACTAATTTCATAAATTCCACTTTTCTCACAATTAGGAATCTTATCTTTGGGATTTCCTAATCTTATCTTTGGGATTTCCTAATCGAAGCCAGTCAAGAATTCGAATATTTCCCAAGGGTATGGTATAGGTATGTGGATGATATTTTCGCGATTTTTGATACAAAGAAAGCAAATATTGATGATTTTGTTTCTAAATTAAATAGCCGGTATGATTCCATTAAATTCACGTATGAAATTGAGAACAAAGGACAATTGCCTTTTCTAGATATTTTAATTATTAAAAATAATAATAGATTAGAATTTGATATCTATAGGAAGGACACAGTAACAGATAGATATATTCCTAACGATTCATTTCATTGCAAACAACATAAATTAGCCTCATTACATTTTTTTAGTTCATCGTTTGGTCACTTTCCCTCTGAATAGAGTAAACTTTAATAAAGAAAGGAATCGTATTAGAAATATAACTAGAGTTAATGGTTATGACGATGACTTAGTAAATAAGCTAATAAATAGACATAAATTTAGGTTTAATATTCAGAATTCCACCTTTTTTACACGCGAAGAAAATAACACCAAGTATGTCTCCATACCATATAATCCGAAATATAGCAAGGGACTCAATAAGGTATTTAATAAGGTAGGCCTCACCTTAGTCTATAAGTCATCAGACAATCTGAGGAATATCTTAGGAAATCCCAAAGATAAGATTCCTAATTGTGAGAAAAGTGGAATTTATGAAATTAGTTGTAATGATTGTGACCAAAAGTATGTTGGGCAAACTAAAAGGTCAATTAAAACACGATTTAAAGAACATTTAGCACACTTAAGATACAATAGAACAGAAAAGTCTAGCATTGCCGAACATGCCCTTGAAGCTGATCATACTGTAACATTAGATAATCTAAGATTAATAAAAAATGTATCTGATAGGAGATTGTTGAACGCATACGAAAGTATGGAAATCATAAAATGTAAAAGTAGTTTAAATAAAGACAGAGGGCCTATCCCCTATAGTCCCCTCTACTGGTTACTTGACCGGAACTGATGGCCTTGCCTATTCATTAGTTCCGCTTGAGTAATTCTAGGGTTAGGCTAAGTATAAATAGGGTAGATTTGTAGTTTAGCTTTAGTCAATCATCGCTCCTGATGAAGCTAACATGGTTAGCGAAACGCACGAGTGCAAAAATAAAGTGTTTGGTGTAGTGGTGATATATACTGAGTAGCTCCACCATATTGTCAAGGCAAATAATTTTTTTTATATACCAAATTAATTATCAAACTTAATGCACTCGTGATAATTTATGCTCAATCTATACTTTATGAAGACTATTTCAAAATTGATCAGTATTCTTCGAGACAGGTCGGAGGTTAGCGATTTTTGACAATTTTTTGAAAATAATACAAAGAAAAGTGTGGGCAAATATTACGTCAGATATATTTTTGAACTTGTGTTTTCACAAGCTTACATTTGACACCCCACTCGATGACCTGATAATTTTTTTTTCTCTTCCGATTTCAACTCCAAAAATTAATCTCCTAAGTCAAAATTTAACTTTCAAAACTACACTACGCTTTCTTTGTTATTGGGCCATCAATTCCTATATTTGTTCCAAATTTCAACTATATATGTCAAATAGCTTCAGAGAAAACTGGGTGTGACAAAAAGACAAACAGACAGACACCGAAGTGATCCTATAAGTATTGCGTATGGAACACTAAAAATGATCGAATTTGTTGTATTTGCTATAGTTGGTAGTATACTGCAGGTAATCTTTCAACAAACTGCTTTATTTTACAGTCAAAAATGTTTGACACTAAATCAAAAAATCGAAGTGTATACCACTAGAATCATGTTTTCAGACTATGAAATAAAGCCTCATTGTTTCCATGGTTAAAATGATAATTTGCGTTATTTCAAAACAAAAATTTGGTTCTGTTTTGCAGTTAATTACCAGCTTGTTATAATATTTATATTAAATCACAACGGATGTAGAAAAAACATTTTTTACAACTCTTGCACGAAATCTCTTGAGTGTTCTCGAATGATTTTTTGACTCGATTACGCCTACCCAAAAAATTTCATTCTTGACCACTAAATTAGTATTTCGCCTATTAGATATAAAAGTCTTCTTCTTTCTTCCGATGAGGATGTCCATCATTCTTTCCACCCATAATTCTTCTACCGCTAAGGTTTAATGAGTTTGGCGCTTTTTGTCGGTCTGTTGTCGTCCATCCCATCTATGGATTTATTCCAGTATTTTTTTCTGGTTCTGGTCCTTTTGGATATTTTTTGGATCTTACTTAGTTCTTGTAGATCCTTGCTGTGGACTTTGTCGTTGATAGTTCTTCTATGTATGTTTCTAATTAAATTCATTTGTTGTCCTCATCATTTGTGCTGTTGTGTCCTTGTGGTCTTGCTTCTACCTCAGATTTGAGGATCGGTCCCACTGTTGTCTTGAATATTCTTGTTTTGCTTTTCATTATGAATTATTTATTTTTCCAGACTATATGCTATCTCAATATTTGGTACATTATAAATTGTATATGAACAGGCAGAAGTCTACACATAAATCATCATCAAAAGTCCCATAAATTAGTGTAAAGTTTTTTGGTTTGTTGTAAGAACGCAACAGACAGGAGGAGCAAGGCTGTTGTTGTTACTATATAGTATTTAACCCGACTGTTATTATGAAGTGATATGTGAAGACGGCTGAGAACTTCTCGAGACCAGCTCTATAACAGTTTAATGAGTATAATCAAAAAAAAAAGTGTTTTCAATACGATGGGGCGACATCGCACACCTCAAACATACCTGTGGCAGTCATTCGAGAAAATTATCCGAACAATTTAGCTAAGATAACTAGCATAACCCTACAAACTAAAAAAAAAAACAATAAAAAAATATGCTTTGTCATTTTTTCTATATATTATATTCAAACATCCCGGGCCAATCAGTTATTTTATTTTTTCTTTCCTTAATAATTAACAGCTTCAACCGACGGAGAAAATACATTACACTGGTTCAGTTTATAACAAAACAAATAACGAGAATAACGTAAAAAGCAAATACAAGTCATCAAGATAGCAGTCAGAAGGGCTTATTAGGTTTCAGTTTTATGAAATAAAATCACTAACGTCCTTTCTCTAATTATTTCGATATAAATCTACCGATGTTTCTTTTTCCGAACATCGGAAAAGTATAAAAAAAAAAAATTCTTAAGAAAAGAAGTTGTTGCGCTATTGTATCACATTGTAAAGACCTATAAAATGAGAAGGAAATGGAATTGATAAGATATATTAGGTCAGTCAATAAAATTTGAAAGCGGAAATGAAACAAGATGAATTAATGAGTCGAAATGTATTTATTCTTCAATGTAATCTTTCTTAAGTTCAATATATTTTTTCCAGCGGTTTTCCAATTCATTTACTCAATCTCTGAAGTGGTTTTCCGGAAGTCCTTCAAAATACTCATCTACGGATGCTATCACCACATTATTTGTTGAAAAACACTTCCCACGTAGAAATCTTTTGAGGTTTGGGAACATATCGAAATAAGACGGAGCCAGATCTGGCGAATAGCTTGAATGTTCCAACAATTCGTACTTCAATCCGCTCAGTTTTGCCATTGCCGAAGTACAACCTCTGTGAGTAGGTGCATTGTCATGATGAAACATGATTTTTTCTTCTTCAAACCGAGCCTTTTCTCACAAATTCTCTCATCCAGCTGGTCCGAAAGGTTACAATAATACTCTCCTGTGATTGTTTTACCGGTTTGAACCGAAACAATTCACAAAATTCCTTTTGCATCCCAGAGAACTGATGCTAACATCTTTTTGGACGACTTTGATCACCAGTCCACTGTGCAGTTTGTTGTCGCAGTTCAGGAATATACTGGTAAACCCAACTCTCATTCCTAGTTACAAATCGATGCACAAAATCAGTTCTATTCTTTGTGAAACGAGTCAAATGCTGTTTAGAAAGTTCTTCCGATGTTAGCAAATGTGGCAGCCATCTTGTGAATAGATTTCTCATACCCAAAATATTAGTTAAGATCTCATATACTGATTCATGTGAGATGCCTACAGCCTCAGCTAAATCATCCACGGTTAATCGACGGTCATCTATTACCACATGTTGTAAATGCATAACAATTTCTTCAGTTGTTGCAGTTATTGGGCGTCCTGAACGTGGATCATCACTGATGCTTGTATTACCACGTTTAAAGTCGAGTCCATCCATAAATAGTTGGAAATGAAGGAGCAGACTCCTTCAACACTTTCATTAACTTTGCATGGACTTAAGTTGCTGATAAACTTTCCAAAACAAAGGAAGAGTTTTATCACTGCACGATATTCGATTTTTTCCATTTTTAAAAAATACTGAAACACGTTTTCTTTAACCAGCTGATAAACAATGAATGACTTGAAAGATCGACTTGAAATTTAGGGTGTGTTCCTATAACAGATGAAGCTTCACAATGGTGTTTAAGATTTGGATGAAGTGTCGCTATCAAAACTTATTAACTGACCTGAGAGTTTCTTATATAATTTGAAATTAGCATGGTCTTATGAACAGTGTTTATGAACTAGGAAGCTATAAAAATAATATAAATGTTTTAGAGTTAATGTGCTACTGAAGTATTTCGTAATCTAATAGTTTAGTCGATCAAACGAAGTAGTTACATATACACCTACAAATAAATTTGCTACAATTATTTATCAGTACTTCCCTCGCCAACAACATAGTTCCAAAAAACCCCTAATTTAATTTTCTTATAATCAAGAATGTTTTATTCTATGCCTTATAATCCGATTTTTAAATTTTATAGTTATATACCAGGGGTCGGCAACCTTTTAACTAAGGGGTGCCAGTTTTCATCCATACAACATTTTGCGTGCCAACATAGGTACTTACTACAACTAAAATTAACAAAAATTAACTTAAATTAACTTAAAATATTGCTTTTAGAAGGTTTAATTACAAAAATATTTTAACATTTAACAAATAATTTTATTATACTAGTCCTAGGACCTAGTGTGAACCCTGTGCTTGAAGTTCTTTAGAGAGTTTTCTTATGTCCGCTTCATGTCTGGTTATTTTTAGTGTCACACATGCTTCCGAGTTGTCTGTTGTCAGCCTGCTTCGGTACGGGTTTAAAATCACTCTCATATGGGAAAAAAGTTGTCCACAGATATAGGATGATCCGAAAGCTGTAAGCATGGCAAACGCTAATTTCTTAAGACAAATAAATTTCTCTGGTAAACTCATCCAACAACTGAGTATCTCGTTTGAATGGTTCTGGCAGTCACCTTCTAATACCCTTCTTAATTCTACAAATTTCGTGTTCCATAACTCGGAGCTTTTAAATTCAATGTATTGAAGATCAAAATCATTAATGTCCATCCATGAGAAAAGACATATGTCAAAGCAACCGCTGGAAAAATCCATTAAATCTGGTTTGATTAAAAAAGCGAACATAGGACCATGTTTATCAAAATCCTGAACCCTCTCGATAAACTCCTCTTTTAAATTAGTCATATATTTAAGAATTTCGTCTATTAGTGCACCATCGTCGACTCTGGATATATAAGTTTTTAAATTTGGAAAATATTTATATGTGTTTGTAGTAACATCGCTGATAAATAAATCTATTTTTAATTTGAATGATTTCCAGGATTCGTATAAATCCAGAACTGTTTTGCCTGAACCTTGTAACTTTAAGTTAAGTTCACTGAGATGGTTTGTAATATCAGTAAAAAACATTAACATACAGATCCAATTCTTATCTTCTAATTCAGGATAAGCATCCACTTGATTTAATTTCGCCCAGACATTGCACAAATCTAGAGAGCACTTTTCCACGGTTGAGCTAGCGCACATTATTGTGCAATGGTATATCTGAATATGCACTTTCTAATTCCTGCAGAAACGCCTTAAATTGTCTATGGATCAGTGAAGAACGACCGACAATGTAGTTAACTATTTTAACCACCCTATCCATCACGGATTTTAAACTTCCAGCGGAGATTTTTGCCCACAAACTCTCTTGGTGAATTATGCAATGAAAATCCAAATTGATCGACCCATGCGTTCAATACGAAGGGAAACAAATCCTTTATGTCTCCCAATCATAGCAGGAACGCCATCTGTCGTTATGCAAAATTTTTTATTTAAATCAGTGTTCCTCTTTTCAAAATGTTTAACAAATTCTGAAAATTTATCCTCTCCTCTTGTAGTTCCCTGCAATGGGAGCAGACAAATCAGCTCTTCATACACACCGCCATCATCGAAGTATTGCGCAACGATTGCCAGACGGGCAATGTCATTAATATCGACACTTTCATCCAATGCTACACTAAATACAAAACTCCGTTTGATAGTGTCTCTCTCTGCTGTTTTTGGACATTTTGTGTCATTTCGGTAATTCGTCTCTAGATGGTCCGCGCTGATGCCGGTATATCCCTAATCTTGGCCAATATTGTATCCTTATTGGGCAAGTCGTCGAATAAAATCTCGCCAGTACTCAAAAACGTTTGGTTCATAAATTCTCCGTCAGTGAACGGCCTACCCTTTTGTGCCATCTATTGTGCAATTTTGAAACTGCATTCAGTTACCTGATTTTTTCCTTGGAAAACTTTGCTAAAGAATGTTGACTGTTTCTCGCATTGTTTACTTGCTCTTTGTATTGCCTCTCTTTTATCAGCCTTATCTTTAAATGACGATTCATGTTTTATCTGGAAATGTCGTTGAACACTAGATGTCCGGAAAACTACGCTTTCCCGACATAGGACACAAATAGCCCGATCGTTTTGCTGTACAAAACCGTAATCTGTTGTCCATGAAGTTTGAAATGATCGAACGTCTACCTTCTGTTTCTTCGCGGCCATAACGCAACGTAATTTTAATTTTTAAACTTTTCGACGACTATTGATTGGAACGGATGTTACTTCTATACTAAATGATCTAAATGTATAGCCGCTTGCTATATATAGAAAAATAATGTTTCCAGAAAATTCCAATAATTACGTTTATTAAATTTCCTAGAACAAAAATTATTATCTACAACGCGCCCATTGCAATCAAAGGGCCGCCTAGAAGTTAAATCTAACAAAAACTAAAGTTCGGCAATATAAAAGGAGTTGCGGCGCGCGTCGGAACGATTGAAGCTCTTTTGATCTGAATTGAAGACGTTTATTTGTGTTTTTGCCTAGGCTTATATTTTGAGACTTGCCGTCTTTAATACTTGCCGAAATTAAAGCCAAACCAATGCATTCAGTAAAATTATAAATTACAAAACATATATTTTGTAGTTTTTGGTAATAATACCTAGTGAACTATATAATATATGGTTTTTGTTTGTATCGTTAAAGTAATACTGTCTTCGATTATTTACTTAATTTCGAAACATGTCACAGATTACAGAATTAATGTGTAAACTTTGAATAGGTACGCGTGCCATTCAAAATTGCTTGGCGTGCCAGAGATGACATGCGTGCCATAGGTTGCCGACCCCTGATATAAGGCATTAAAATACTCAAAACTAAACGATTTAAAAAACATATTTGTTTTCACAAAACGTTTCAAAAATTTCTGCTAATTTTTTCCTAACCTCATATAAACTCAGGTCAACTTAATCCCGAATATACGAAAACATTTTTCTCAGATTTGACAGTGATCTGGTAAACTTACAGATCCACTCGAAATTGCTCTCTTTTCACTTTTGTTATGATTTACAACTTGGAAACTTACGAAGAATTTATCAGTAAACTCAGCTCCACTCGGTGAAAATTTTGGTAAAACACTGTGTAACAGTCGAAGTTTAACAACCTTTAAAAGCAAGATATAAAAGACACTTGAAAACATCTCTAAAAGTTTCTAAAATGACGCTTTAAATTACTTCCATGCGATGTTACCACATAAAAAGTTTATTTTGTGCTTATTTTCAGTGTTGTGTTCTCAATTAACAATTTGTTGAAGCACAGAAATTCTTTACAAGGAAACTTTCATTTTTATTAGTTAGACACTATTTATTCTTGTTTACGAGTTTATGGATTCATGTTGTTACCCTTCAGAGTTTATATTTGTCATAATTAATGAGTAGGAAACACACAAAATAAAATAAGTTACAAAACAATACATCCCAGTTTAATAATGCATATACTGGTATGTATACTGAAAAATTAAAAATCGAGTCGATTATTGAGTTGAGAAAATCGTTGTAGAATGTTTACCGTGCCAGAAAGTCCCTAGTTTTATTAATGAAATCACTTTGAGAGTTTGACGGATTGGGTTTCGTTTTAGAGTATTCTTTACTTCGTCATATTTCTTAAGATTTAATACGTCAGTTTGTCAAGTAAGAACGTGACCATTCATTCATATTCTTGAAAAAAAGTGTGTGTGTGTGAGCACATTTTTTGCCATCAATGTATTCTTTAACAATGACGCAATTACCTTAGTAAGTTGTCCAATCGCCTCCTACATCAATAATCGCTTGGCATCTTCGAGGCATGCTGTCGACGCGATTTTCTGCATACTCTGTAAATTTTTGAATCTCGCGAGACAACTGAGTCAAAGTCCCCAGACTTGTTCCTCTGAGATTTCTCGTTATATGAGACCAAACGTTTTCAATAGGGTTGGCGTCCGGCGATTGTGAGAGCCACTTTAGTATCTTATGGTGGGCCGGAGCGAGCCGTTTTTTGACGTGATTTTCGCCTAGCAAAGGTTTCGTTAACGTGCTTCGGAATTTGACATCATAAGCACGAAGATGTTGTCGAATGGAATACATTCAAATCCGATTTTTTTGCCGCTCCTTGACGCAGCGTTAATTTCGGGTTCCGTGAAAACAAAGACACGCTTCGTTTTTCGACTTTTGGAGTGACTTTGCCTACCGAGCAACGTTTTGGGAAGAAGTCGGTGCAATGTGTCAATTTAGGCCCTTTGGATGGGAACAAAGAAAGACTGCCTCGAACTGACGCGTAAACAAGTGACTCATTTTGGATTTTACGTGATTTCGACGAAAGTTCGGAATCGACTGATACTTTTACTAAAATATGTATGACGAAGGTTTTCTCTTCTGATTTTTGGTTGAATCGCTGTATCTACCAAAAATAAATTATAGCAAATATGTTTTTACTTGACAGACTGTAACAATCATCCGATGGTTATATACGGAGCTGCAGTATGGTGGACGGAAACAGAGCAGAGAATGACAATCACGGAGTTATCTCCGCTGCAGAGGTTGGCTTACTTATGTTCCATCAGGGCTATGAGTAGCGCCTCCACCACAGTTATGAAAATTACCACCCTTAGATATATATAAAAAGTGAGGTTATTACTAGCACATATCGAATGAAGACAAATGGTAACTGGAAACAACGACCTGTATAATTTGGGCACACAAGGGTTATGGATTTGATCGATGACAAACTCTTGCATATGCAATCTGAACGTTGTATAATTTTGAAAAACCATATAGAATTGGGCGCAATTGTATGGAGGTGAATACTCCGACCGAGGCACCGAGTCTAGTCTATTACAACAATATTTCAGACATAAATTTATGTAATACAAGCATGTGTTCACGAGAATATTAGGCGGGATTACCGCAAAAAATAAATATATATTCTTTTAGACAGTCGAGCCTTTAGATGCCTATCAAGCCAACTCCAAAATCACGATGGAATGTAAATGTGGCCTGTTAGAATTATCCTTCAGGAATAACAAGGTTGAACTACTGTGGGTTCCAGGACATTGGGAGATAAAAAGTAATAAAAAAGAGAACGAAGTAGCAAGACTGGGAGCTACAAAGCTACACAGGGGTCCAGACTTAGTGTTTTGTACGCCAAAGATCTTATGTCAGAAACAAGAGACCTGTACTGTTACAGTGTTGCTGAGCCTAAGACATTTTTTTTATTATTATTATTTCATGCTATAATTAATGAATTGGATTTTACCTATTTCAATTTAGAAAAGCATCTGATGTTGTAGAAACAAACCACATTTGACGTTCAGTGTTTTGACGAAAAAAATATTACACAAAAAAGCCGATATCTAATCTACAAAAACAAATGTCTATTCAATGCCGAAATTTTTAGTTATGCCACGAATCACTATGTTTCCATTAAAAAAATTGTTTAACTTTTATTATAGTTTTATTAATGGACGATACTGTATAAAAAATCCTTTCTATAACTAACTGGTAAACCCTGTAGCCAGTGGCGTATTTACCCTAGGGCCATGAGGGCCATGGCCCGGGGCGGCAGCCTGCGAGGGGCAGCTTGCGCCGCCCCTCGCGCTCTACAGACAAAAAGATAAACAACAAAAAAAGCAGCCACAACGCCGACATGTGAGCTATAACTTAAACTACACTAACTTTGGTAGATTATTTGTTTGCTACATTAATATTTAGATCTTTCTTTCACTTATTTTCGCAATATAATACACATAAACAGTGACGTATTTACCCTAGGGCCATGAGGGCCATGGCTTGGGGCGGCAGGCGGCGAGGCGCGCTCAGCTTTGGGCGCCTTTTATAATAGTTACCTACACTGAGAGAAAAAATAACTTTTATAAAATCAAAATTTCTTTTGCATTAATCAACTATGTATATATATATATATATATATATATATATATATATATATATATATATATATATATATATATATATTTGACTTGAAAAAATATTTTTCCTGACAGAAGAAAGTTTCGTTGTGAAACCGTTGTATCACGGCACCAGTTCTTATTCGGATTCATAACGTCATTTTTGGTTTCATTTCTATCTTTTTATTTAAAATATAAAAACATTTTATTCGTATGCAGAAGTAAATTTTTTACAAATACAATTCGATTTAGGTTATGTGTTGAGACAGACTCGTAAACAGTTATTTTCCTTCTTTCCTTTCAGTCATATCTGAACAACTTAGCTTAGATATAACTGTAAAGTTACGTAAATTTAGTACAATAATTTTTGAAATATGGTAAATGTGGAAGGTCAATAAATAAAATATATTTGATTCAAAATAATTAGGATACGTTTTAGCTTATTATTAAGGCGTGATTTATTAGTCTTGAGACTAATTTCAGGTACGTGTATAGGTGAAATCAGGCAAAATATGTCAAATGTAGTTGCTTATATCGCATAAACTTATTCAAAATCTATTAAATGGCACGTTTATATTTCAGGGAATGGACCATTATCTTCGATTTTACGCAGCTCGCTTGGAACGCCATCCGTCAGGCGTTGGACGACCGAAATGTCGATTTCTTACACTTCCTCTTTATTCTGCCAATCAAGTGCCGGTGGTTCTGTACTTCACAACCATTTTCATAAACTTTACGTGAAAGTATTGCCCAAAATCTTTCAACTGGTTGTGCCTGTGGAATATTTGATGGGTCGTCATTTTGCAGTACGAATTCGATTTTTTGAGTTGCTTGTGTTTTTTTTTTTTGCATGATGATAACGTGTAAGGTCTGGCCACAAGATTATTTTGTCACGCGC
Organism: Pachyrhynchus sulphureomaculatus; assembly: GCA_019049505.1. NCBI lineage: Eukaryota > Metazoa > Arthropoda > Insecta > Coleoptera > Curculionidae > Pachyrhynchus > Pachyrhynchus sulphureomaculatus. The sequence goes on along the minus strand of CM032451.1, from coordinate 52,445,441 downwards.
ATGATTTTCTTTGATAAACTGCTTCAATTTAGTCAAGCATTTATTAATATACACATCATAATTGACTGCAACAGCATGGCTTGGTTAGATATATGGAGCTGAAATACCTTTCGATGAAATGGTAATCTACATCAACACTTTTGGTTCAAATTTCATATTGCAGGTGTATCTGACGTCGTCTGGTGCTCGTTCATAATCGTCAGTGTAGAAGAAATTATTTCCACTGAGAGAATTATTCGAAAATGTGAAGTCTTTTTCATCATCCATAACGATGAATTTCCCATGCTTGAAATGTTTAATGTATGTTTGGTATTTTTTGAGCTGTTTTGCAGTGTATTTCGGCGCCTTTTTACATTCTCGAACTAGCAGGCTATTGGTCTTCAAAATTCGATGCATAATTGATTGCGAAACACCGCATTTTCTCGACAACTTTCTTTGCGACAGCCAAACTTTGTCTTTTGCGCTTGACACAAGATTTTTCGTTGTTCTTCTACTAAGAACAGGTGGCCGACCAGATTTCTTTTTTTTATTTTGTGGTTCTTTGCTAGCACGGCAATCACGCAAAACATGAAACGCTTCGAGAATTTGTTTTGTGGACAGTTGTCCAAACAAGGGAGCAACGTACTTTCGTAAATCCAAATTGTATGACATTTCCAGTACGAATAATTAAATGTTGAGATTCTGAAATCAGAGTCGAGGTACCGTTACACCTTCAGCGTAAACAACATTGTTATCTGTTAATTATTCAGCATTTACCCAAACGCCTAAAATTAGTCTCATGACTAATGAATCATCCTTTAAATAGTAGTATAGTTATATTATTGAATAATACAAATAATTTCTTTACGTAATTTTGGGATATTGTTTTTTCGGTTTTGAGAATTATATGCTTAAACTATATTTCACTTAATATGTTTCATAGCTTTTTTTTTTTTTTTATGGGTCTAGCACACGTGCTGCAGGGAAGTCCCTAAAGCGCTCCAGGAGCGGCACGAGTGCGCAAAAAGCGATTCACGTTGTTCTTGAATCTCTGTAAATTGCACTCGGTGGAAAACACAGCGCTGGGCAAATTATTCCAAAAGATTGCTTGAAAAGCGTTGTACACGGAGTAACAAGCTGAACCTCATACGGATGCGAAGCACCAGCGCGACGTGTATTTCTAACATGCACCGCTTTGGGAGGAATTAAGCGGGCTACATCCTTCGAACACTTTCCATGAAAGTACTTGTAGAACAGACTCAAGTCGCCAACCGTTCTTCGATGTTCCAGCGAATCAAGGCCGCCGGTCAATTCCGGGTCCCCAATCAGACGGACCGCTCTTCTCTGAACAGAATCCAACAAATGCAGTGTATGTTTGGGAGCGGAGCCCCAAACGTGGGAGCAGTATTCCATAGTTGGTCGAATTTGCGCTTTGTAAAGAATTAACAGTTGTTTTGGGGTGTAAAGCTTTCTGGTTCTAAATATTCCCAACTTTTGAGAAGTTCTCCTTGCTATGCCTGCAACATATTCATGCCAAGACATATTTGCTCCCAAACTAACGCCCAACAAATTGAGCGACGATGCTAGGGGAATATAGTGCCCCGACATAACTATGTCGGGCGCAGCAACGTTAACTTTTTTAGAAAAAACTGCCGCTTGGGTTTTTGTAGCGTTAAATTCCACTTGGTTACTGTCACCTCAAGATAGAATTTCTTCCAGGTCTTTGTTAAGTTGAACGTCCTCCTGCTGTCTGCGGATACTCGCCTGAGCAGCCGATGTCCGAGCGTTCAAGGTGAATGAAGAGACAAGCGTACTGTCATCTGCAAAGCTATAGATTGGATTCCCGGTCTTTTCCAGCAGATCGTTAATGTAAATGAGAAAGAGAGTAGGAGACAGTATGGAGCTCTGGGGCACACCGGCGTTGATAGTGAGGGTGTTAGAAAGAAATCCGTCGACCGCCACTCGTAAAGAACGCTCTCTGAGGAAACATGAGAGCCACAAACAGAACCTTTCAGACATATCATAAGAGCGTAACTTAGCCAACAGTCCATCGTGCCAAACACGGTCGAATGCCTTGGATATGGCAAGAGCAACCGCTCGAGATTCTCCAAAGTGTTCAATTGCGCTGTTCCAAACATGTGTTACATAAGTCAGAAGATCTCCTGTTGATCTATGTTTACGAAAACCATATTGGTGATCGCTAATAATATTGAATCGTTCAAGATATTTTAGAAGATGCTCATTGATAACCTTTTCCATGACTTTCGATATTATTGAAAGCAGTGCAACTGGTCGGTAGTTATTTGGCAAGGTCTTCTTACCTTTTTTAGGTATCGGCTGAACCGTAGCACATTTCCAGCAGGACGGAAATATTCCCTTTCTGTAGGATAGGTTAAAAAGTCTACAGAAAACTGGTGTTAGTTCCCATGCACAGTTTTTGAGAACTATGGCAGGTATTCCGTGAGCGCCAGAAGCCTTCTTGGTGTCTAGCTTCATTAAAATACGCTTTATGATGCGCTGTCTGAAGACAACATCGGGCATCCTTGACTACAAAATGGGAATAGTAGGTGGTGTTTTTCCTTGGAAATCGACAGTAGAATGTGAAGCAAAGAGTTCAGCCAACAAGTTCGCTCTCTCAACAGGTGTGGTTGCAATGGAATTATCTGGCCGTGTGAGTGGTGGTATGGTGGATTTGGTAAAATTTTGACTAACTGCCTTAGCGACTGCCCAAAAGGACCTGGAATTGTTGGGACAAGCGAGAAGTTTGTTTCTAATTCGTTGATTGTGTTCAGCCAATGATTGATCTCACCACCTTTTCATGATTTCAGTGATCTTATAACGAATTTTGGTAACGAATGCGTAAGTTTGTGACGGTTGTGCTTTTAAACGCAAACCTATTTACTGACGTGTTGAACTACTTTCCATATATTAGTGTAAGCAGACCTAAAATATCTAATACTGAAACTCACTATGTAGATAAATATAAAACATCTCTATATTTTTCATTTACAAAGAAGGTGTCGCTAAAATTCATTATTACACTAATTAGTCTGAGTTTGCAGCTTCCTATTATTAGTTAAATCTAGTGCATTTCTGAATAATTCTTGTGGTTTATGATTTTTTATTTTAGTTAATAGAACGAAATTTTTTTATATACGAGGATGGATTAAAAAGTTCGCGGCCTAGTCAAGAAAACGAAATAAAATACGTACAAAAATATTTTTATTTTTCGACGTAATCTCCACCTTGCTCTATGCACTGCTTCCAGCTGCTTTCCAAAGCTTCCACATCTGTTTGAAAAAAAAGATTCTTCAAGGTATTCAAAATACTAGTTAACTGCAGCTTCGACCTCTTCGTTTGATGAAAATTTCTGGCCACCGAGATGTTTTTTTTAGGTTTCGAAACAGACGAAAGTTCGAAGGTGCCAAATCAGGAGAATAAGCCGGGTGGTGAGGTAGCAATTCGAAACCACACTCACGAATTTGAGACATGGACAGACGTGTGAACGCGAGCGTTGTCCTAATGGAACAAAACTTTCTTTCTCAGTAATCCTGGGCATTTCTCTTTAATTTCTCGATGTAAACGACGCAAAAGGGAGCAATATTAAGTCGAGTTTATTGTTTCGCCTTTCGGAAGGTAATCCACCATAATTTTTTACCTTTAGCATCCCAAAAAACTAACGCCATCACTTTTCCAACTGACAGAATTGCCTTCGCGTTCTTTGGGGTCGGTTCACCAGATTTTTTCCACTGCTTTGATTGTTGTTTGGACTCTGGAGTATAGTAGTGAACCCAGGTTTTGTCCATTGTCAAAACCTGTTAAGAAAAACTTGTTTCAAACATCTCCAAACAGTCGCGAGTCTAATTCGTTTTTGTTCAACTGAAAGCAATCTGGGGACCCACTTAACCTTAGAAAACCCGAGTTCGTTGGCAATGATGTTTTGTGTTCGTTCATACGAGATCCTTATAGTGTCTGCAATCTCCCTGATAGTTAATCTAGGGTCTTTCAATATGAGATCACACACTTTGCCGATGTTTTCTTCAGTCGTAGTCGTCGTGAGTCGGCCGGAGCGAGGGTCATCTTCAATGCTCTCTCGTCCACGTTTAAATTCTGAGACCCATTTTTTCACAATGGTATATGACGGAGTAGATTCCCCTGGTGTGGTTTGTATATCATCGTGGATCTCCTTTGGTGTTAATCTTCATTTAAACAGATACTTGATGACCGCACGTTGTTCAATTTTTTCCGTTTTTTGAAAAACGCTGCACTTGGTCTAACCTAAAAACCACCAATTCTACAGCAACAAAATTTTACGCTGTGACAACCAAAGAAAGTATGAACTTATTGAGGGTACTATAATAAAAGTAATATAATTATTTATTCGGTGAGGTCGCGAACTTTTCAATCCATCCTCATAATAATGGAAACGAACATTTAATGGAAATTTTATATTTACTCTGTCGACACTTTAACCCTTCCCTGTCTAAATCTGTCTATTACTGTCCAGCTGATTTATCAATTGTGAATCGTATATGTACGGGCGAGTTTCGCGTCTTGCATTTTATCTTCGTAAATTTGTAATACCGTGTGTAATTCTGGGGGAATAACACCGTTGTTTTAGTTTAGGGCTGTCAAGGTCATGCACAGTTCGAGCCAATTTCGGAGGTAACGCCTCCCCGCTGTCCCCACCACTGCCAGACGTTAAGCGGCCGAGCCGCCGATCGCAGCTCGGCAGCTTACCAAATACAGTATGCTCCTCCTATATCTCTCATAGCTGCTCCTGAGACTGCGCGAACGGCGGCGGCAGCAGCAGTGGTGGGGGCAGCGGGAGGCGTTACCTCCGAAATTGGCTCGAACTGTGCATGACCTTCACAGCTCTGATTTAGTTACTTTTTGGATTGATGTGTACTTAATAACAACAGTTTTTTACATCCTTTGAGTGCTTGTTAATAAAGTGTGGAAATCCATATGTACTTTATGTTAACATTGTGTTTTTCATTGGCTTCATAAGGTTACTTTTTTTATTGGAGCTAGTAAACATCCTATATTCATTCTATGTTCATTTTATGAGCATTACGTACCACAATACAATATAAAAAATATATTTTGGGTACAATGGTATTATTTCTAGGTATTTTTTTTACTGATACGAAATTACTTGTTAATCTTAACAAAAATGGAGTGAAATACTTATTATGCATATTTGGTTGAAACAGAAATATGTTTTGGGTTAATATTAACCATTATTATTATATTAACACCACTTTTTTTGTTTTCTCAACTTGAAGATCCCTTTAATTTATAAAAATATTTTTGACGGAAAATTAGGTCTCTTTAAAGGTAAAGGCACATTTGGCAGTTTTTCTTTATAGGCGTTATTGCGAACAGGTGCCTTAAGAAACACTTTCTTTGCTGATGAAATCAGTTTATTTACATTTCCAAACGTGGATCGTACTTCTTCAGCGAGTCGATGGACTCCGTGAGCAAAGCACGTCACATGAATTAAATTTGGATAAAAAATACTTGGAGGACTTTGGCTGCCTTGATCATATAGGAAGCAGCATCTGAGAGAAATATAAACACTCTTTCATCTGCAGAAGATTCAGGAAATATTTCTTTAAATACCCTCATTCACAAATCTGGCGATCGTAGAATGATTTGTCTTGTCAAGTTCTTTGCAGGCCACCAAATAGGAAGAAGAAGGCTCTAATCTTAATGCACCCACAATTAAATTCGCAATATAGCGACCACAACTGTCAGTAGTTTCATCAGCTGAAATCCAAATAATGTCATCCTTAAGTTCATTACGTATTTCTTCCAGAACATGTTGGTAAATTGTTAGTATGAAATTTTTACGCAGTGTTGATTCGTCTGGTATTTTTTGATTCAAGCAATATTTTCGCAGAAAATCTTTGAATGTAGGATTTGTAAGTTTGTGGAGAGGAATATTTCTTGAAAGCAATGCTTCACATAAATACATGCTAAAGTGGTTTTTTTGTTTGCCTATAGAAGTGGAATCACTGCTACTTGCTGCTGTTATAAGTTGTCGTGGGCCTTTTTTTTGCAATCCTGCGATATGAAGACTTGTCTTGCCATGCTGGTCAATTTGAAACTTTTTTGTGCTAGAAACATTTTTCTCGCAAACTCGACAATATAAAACATTTCCGTCGTATGTAAATGTTCTAGGATAATCAGCTACCCACGAAGAGACACTTTTTTTTGCGGATGGCATAGTACATGTTAAACTTTAACACAACACGTTAAAAATTTTAAAAAGACTACACTGATGCAAGCACGTCAACAATAATGTTAAAACTGATATCTTGTTTTAAAATAAAAATTCGTCTTCGAGAAAATTTTTTATTTGATCCACGCTCAAACAAATATTCTTAGAAACTAACTACTTATCACTTAATATCCCGACCAAGAAACAAAGGAATAAAATACCGTCGTAATTTTGGTTATTCCCTTGGCACTATGACCTAATCGATGTTTAGACTATTGCAGGTAATGTCCCGGCGATAAGATCGGTTCCAGACGGCGACATTAACACTACCCTGAGCAATTCAATTGCCTAGTAATACCGAGAAATATTGTAAATATAGGGAAAATATGCATCATTACTATATTTTGGGTAAAATATGCAATAATCGGTGAGAATGGTCTAAATATGCAAATGCATATGGAAATATGCAAATGCATATAATCCGGTCTTTATATAACATTTGTTAGATTATTTCAGTTGAAGTTTCTAAGTATTAGTAATATTTTATACAGAACAACAAAACTGTGTCGAAACTGGATTTTACAGAAATATACAAGAATTTACACCGTAATTAGGACTTTGTTCAATGGTTCGACAAATTCGATTTAAACATCTTTATAGTAAAAATAAATTTAAATAGATGATTGTTTTACTAAAACCTAATTATTTCTTTGCATTAGCTGTATCAAATGTGTTGAAGTGGCTTCAACACATTTTCGAATAAATTAACTATAAACAATCTTGTAATCTTGGCGAATCGATTTTCAATTGATATTGCCAAATCCTTTGATGCGGAAAATAACAAGAATGAAAATTAAATTGTTTTTTCTACATATGTACAGTCTGTCGACCGTTCGCGATGATTCATTTTTGGTAGATGCGATTCCAGCGATTCACCAAAAAATCGGCAGAGGAAACTCTTGTCTACGATGCATTTCAGTAAAAGTATCAGTCGATTCCAAACTTTCGTCGAAATCACGTAAAATCCAAAATGCACTAGTTTGCGCATCGGTTCGAGGCAATCTTTCTTTGTTCTTATCCAAAGGGGCCTAAAATCACACATTATTGATATGCGGCAACAGTAATTATAGACGTCAGACTGGTGTAATAAATGGGAATTTTGCGACCTTTTTAGTTTTTGTGATCCAAAGAAACTCATTTCAGTATATAAAACTATTTTCATAACACTCTATACATACATATATATATATATATATATATATATATATATATATATATATATATATATATATATATATATATATATATATATATACATATATATATATATATATATATATATATATATATATATATATATATATATATATATATATATATGTATATATATATATATATATATATATATATATATATATATATATATATAATCTTTCTAGTAGTTTCAGCTCTATGACGACATAAAGAAAGTATCTATCATATTATATTTGTATAAATGTAGAAAATATCATAAACATTTGAATTGTACTATTCAGTATATATCACCACTATACCAAACACTTTCTTTTTGCACTCGACGCGTGTTTCGCTAACCATGTTACCTTCATCAGGAGCGATGATTGACTATCAAACATCGCTCCTGAAGAACCTAACATGGTTAGCAAAAATAAAGTGTTTGGTGTAGTGGTGATATATACTGAGTAGTGTTATTGTGCCAAAGATTCCACATTCCCAACATATTTGAGTTGTAGTCGAATTTATTAGCGTATTATATACATATACACATAAACTTTAACTAGAATAATATATGTTTATAATTAGTATTACTTTTCAATTAGTATTATTTTTCTATCTTCTTTTACAGCGGAATATATGCCTGTTAAAAGTTTTCTTCCTTACTGCCTGATTCTACCTATTATATTTTTTAACACTAATATAATTTATATGTCAATCTATGTAACAGTTTTTACAAAACGGTTGAAATAACTTCCGCATTTTCTTTACTGGAAGCTATTCTAAATTTGTACTAATAGCAGTAAATATTTCTTAATTAACTTAGAGTTTAAATTAAATTTAAAAAATATTTGATATTTGCAGCAGTGATTACGAACTTAATTAAATTTCGAGAGCTTTGTAACTGAAAAAGCATTTTTAATTATTAAACTGGCTAGATAGATGATTTTAATCAAGAAAATTTTAATTATATATACATATACATATATATATATATATATATATATATATATATATATATATATATATATATATATATATATATATATATATATATATATATATATATTGTTACAATAGAGGTTTTCACGGATCTTCTTTTAGTGCCGTACGCTTGCAGCGTGTAGACGTTCATTTGCCACTTCAATTTATTGTGCGAAGTTCTCGCCTTCTCGCCATAACAAAGATGTCTCCTACACTCCAGATCTCGCACCAGTTCCTGATATCACGCAGCCATGAGTGTTGTTTGCGGCCAGGACCTCTTTTTCCTTCTATCTTTCCCACTAGAATCAACCTCAGCGTGCCATACTTGTCGCCTCTGAGCATATGCCCTAGATAAGAGACTGCTACTTTTTATAATTTGCAGTAGTTCGCGTTCAGTTCCGGCCTTATGCAGTACTTCCTCATTTGTTACGTGATCAACCCAGGAGACTCTCAGCAGTTTACGGAGGGTCCAAATCTCGAACGCTTCAATACCGTCTATTGATTCTATTTTGAACGACCATGTTTCAGCTCCGTATTGCAATATGGCCATACATAACATTTTACCACCCGGAGTCTCAGACTTGACGAAAGCCGTTCTTGCCATTGCTGTTCTTATTTTAATTTCTTCATCATTATCCAGTTTATCATTTATATTACAACCAAGATACTTGAATCTGTTGACTCCCTATATGTGTTGATTATCAATTGTTACCTGGGCCTGACTGTGTTGTTGTCTGCAGATGACCATAAATTTTGTTTTCGTGATGTTGATTGCCAGACCGAATTGTCTGCCTATTCTATCGATAGTTCTGAGTATATCTTGCAAGTCTTCTAGTTTGTCTGTTAGAACTGCTGTGTCATCAGCATATCTGACATTATTTATAGCCACTCCATTTACTTTTATTCCTTTATCTTGGTCATGCGGTGCTACCTGAAAGATCTTCTCCACATACACATTGAAAAGCAAGGGTGACAAAACGCATCCCAGGCGTACTCCCGTTGTTATTTGTATTTCTTGAGTTGAAAATGAGTTGTTAATATACAGTTTTGCTGACTGATTCCAATATAAATTTCTTATAATTCTGAAATCTTTCGTATCAAGTCCAATGTGTTGCAAAATCTTCATCATAGGTTGATGTTTTATACTGTCAAAAGCCTTTTGGTAGTCTATAAAGGCTATAAATACGTCTTTTCGTTGATCATAACATTTCTGTGTGAGCAACTGCATGCAGTATAAACCCTCTCTGGTGTCCATTGCGGTTCTAAAACCCAACTGGGTGTTACCACTAGATTCTTCGCATTTCGTATATACTTTTGTGTGAATAATCCGCAAGAATACTTTCAAGGCGTGGGTCATTGGACTAATAAGTCTGTGGTCGCCGCAGTCATAGGCGTTATTCTTTTTTGGTAAGGCTATAAATGTAGATCTAAGCCATTCAGATAGTATAATTCCACTATCGTATATTTTGTTCAACAATCGACATAGATATTTTGGGTTCATCAACTTCAATATATCGCCGTGGATATTATCTTCTCTCGGAGCTTTTCCATTTTTTAGATTTTTGATCGCATATTCCACTTCTGATATGAGTATTACTGGTCCTGTATGGTTATTGCGCTCCCCTAGATCTGATGTTGCTGGTTGTTCACTTTGGTACAAGGATTTTATGTAATTTTCCCACGTGAGGTGTAGCTTTTCATTGTCTGTTATTATCATATTATTCTGTCGTATAGAGCTTATGTTTCTTTTGTTAAAGCATCCTGTAATTTGTTTAAGCTTTTTATGAAAGTTAAATGTGTGGTGAATTTCATGCAATCTTTCCGCCTCTTGATATTGGTCTTTTAGCCAGTTTTCCTTTGCCTGTTTCATTTTGTTTCTTATGTCTCTGTTTATTCTGTTATATGAACGATGTCATCTTTTACTTTAGCCATGCGCTTGTCTTCTATTTTGTCGAGAATTTTCTGTGTCATCTAGTTTTTTTACTTCCTGTTTACTACATCCTATTACTTTCTCTGTTGCTTGTTTTATATTTGTCTCTATCGTTTTTCAATATCTTTCTTCTGTTTGTTCTTCAGTTGGTTCGTTTGTTTTGAATTGATTGTCGAGTTCTTTTATTAGTTCTTCTTTTTTATTAATTTGCCTCAAATCATTGATGTCATATCGTTTTATTTTTCGTTGAGATCTTATTAACTTTCCTCTAAAATTAAAGTTTCCTATTATAGGGTTATGATTGGACCCAATGTCTGCTCCAGGATATGCAGCAATTCTTGTAACATTGTTTTGGAAGCGCCTTTTGATTATAAAATAATCTATTTGGTTTCTTATTATGTGTTTATTGTTGTCTTTGGGAGACTTCCATGTATTCAAACGTCTTGGATATAAGTCATAAAATGTGTTTTTGATGGTTAAATTTTCTTCTCTACAGAACTGGATTAATCTTTCACCGCGTTCATTTCTATCACCTAGACCAAATTGTCCCACGATACCTTCTATTACTCCCCCTCGACCTATCTTTGCATTGAAGGCCACCCTTACGATTGTTATTTCCTGCTATTTAAATGATTCGAGAACCTTATGCAACTGTTCGTAGAACTCTTCAACTTCATGTTCTGGTCTATCTGTTGTGGGAGCAGATATTTGTACAATGTTGATTGTACACGGATGGTGGAATGTAGTACATTAAAATTTCGGGTTTCAAGCCGTTCGTCTAACAATGAATTTGCACGACGTTTTGCCAAAAACTCATTAGGCATTTTCAAGTGCTCTTGCTGCTGGTGCTAGTCGATACTGTGATCTTGCTGCTGCTACCGCTAGAAGCTAACTCAGCTTCGAGCTACATCATAAATAACAAAAAAGTAATAATTTTTTTTTTAAAAAAGTAATTATTTCAACTAATGTACTAACAAATATTTTGTAATTTAGAAATGCATACATATTTTACGGACTTAACAAAGCATTATCTTGTTTTATATTTACTTAAAACTACCACTGACATAGGTAAGTAGGTACATCGGTAGTAATTAGTAGGGTTAACAATGTTTTTTATTCTGGGTTTATTTTGTTGTTATAATTTTATTTTTAAATATTTTAGACTCGCATTCAATATATTCTGAAAAATATTTACACTGTTATTGATCAAGAAATAGTTTTCAAAGTCTCTCAATTTTTAACATGGATCTGATAAGATTGAGATGTTAGTTGCACGCTCCTCATGTTCACTATGAGATTCAGTGTTTGTATATTTATGGGAGGATGAGTGCAATTGTAGAAAATACGCCTCATACGTCAAAACTTTTTCTTCTTTTTAAGAATTTTAAATTAAGTGTAAATTTTTAGAGTTTCACTGTAGGTAGGGATTCTCTTTTATCAAAAATCTTTCTCCGCTCGGTGAACAACTTTTAGTTTAGCTAAAGCTGTAAGTGCCCGAGGCTCTTAGAGTTCTGGCGGTTTGTTTCCATCAAGAAGTTTCGCTCCCCGATAGTCGGTTGACGCGCCGTCGAGTCTGTAACTAGTTTTTAATGCTCTCTTTTTTTCCCTTACCTGCTCCTTTAACCTGGCTATGATACTGAATATACCAAAATTACTTAAAAATAATAATTTTTATAAATAAGCAAAAAAAAATAAAAAGAGAAACATGCTTACAATCGTTGCTTAGGAGAAAGAGAACAGTGATTGATTCAATTAATATATTCAATAATTATATTTATTTATTTTCTTTCATTGGCATTTTCTTTGTTTTATGGCTTAAGTCAAAAATATTTAAAATTTTGAAAGTTGGGGTATAGCTTAGTACCGTTATTAAAAAAACTTCAATGAAATGGAAATATCTCTTGTTAAGGCATATTACTTAAATGTTTGAATTAGATATAAACAGAGGTTCTAAATCTTATTTTTTGATATAAATAAAGTAGGTTTTTGATTTGTAATAAATTTTGCCATAAAATGCTAAACGGTGTAGAAAAAAAGTAGGTGTCATATTCAGCCAATCCAAGTAACCGAGGTGAGAGGATATTTGATCTCTTCTCCTCAAACCACAAATGGGCCGACCGCAATAGTTCTGGAATAACTTCCGTGTATTTGTACTCAGCAGATCTGGGCCATATATATCATTGCTATAATTGGAGTGCGAATGTACCTGCGATTTACAGAGTAGTGTAAGGCATACTGCATACAATGGAACAAACTCTGGTCGATTCTAATCAGAATGGAGACACATATACATTTTGTAAGCCTTATTCTCACCGTTACTTTTTAACATATACAGTGAACATATAGCGAGGTCTGTTTAGGATGGCTGGAGTGAAAGTGTGACAATTGGAAGAAAAAAGCTAAGTAAACTTAGATATGCGGATGATACTGTTATACTTGCAATTTCAGTAAAAGGCATAGAATCAATTATGGAGCGCCTGGAAATCACTATCAAAAACTATGTATTGACAATTAATAGAGTGAAAACCAAAGTAATGATTGTAAGTCGTAATGAAGATCAGTTAAACATAAATGAAATTGTTGGTTTTACTGTTGCAGAGCATTTCAACTATTTGGAATCCCTCATAACTAACAATGGTGGCTGTGAAGTGGAAGTAAGAAGAGGTTTTGGCTATGGCTAGAAACTCGATGATCAAACGTATTAAGTTTTGGATGGTTGTAGCTTCTACTTGATGGAAATTCATTCTAAATATATAATAAAAGACTGTTTGTAGTCAATTTCCACTAGTTTATTTATAATTGTGATGTCGATGCAGCTTCTTCGGATCTACATTTTACACTGTCAAGTTAGGTTTAATGTTTACAATTTTATATTATTTCTTAATTATAATATTACACTTATTTAAATTATATTGATAGTATTGGAAAATCCACACAGAAACGGTATTAGTTTTTTAAGTTTTTTCCTAACGATGTTATCGATTAAGGCAACTGAAAAACCGTTGTTAACGGCTACTTGTTTTATGTAGTTTAATTCTTTAGTAAAATTGTATTCTGATAAAGGGATATTAGTTACTCTATGTATAAAGTTATGATAGGCTGCGAGTTTATAATGGTTGAGGGTGGTGAGAACTATTGCGAATTGTGATATATTGCAAATTTATGTTTTTTGTCGGTTTTTACTGATTGTTAAGTCTAGGAAGTTGTATTTTCTTTCTACTTCTTCTTCCATTGTAAAACTGACATTTCTATGTAAAGAATTGATGTACTGTAAAAAGCGAGTTAATTGTCTATCCGTTCCTGTAAAGCAAACAATTATATCGTCTACATATCGATACCAGTATAGACAATTATTACTATTATTATTATGGTTGCTAAATATCATTGTTTCAATATTGTCCATGAAAATTTCGGCAAGTAATAGGCTTAATGGACTCCCTATAATTAACCCTTCCTTACTATTGTAGAATTTATTGTTCAATGAAAAATAATTTTGTCTTAGGCAGGTTTCTTAACAAATTAATTAGATCCATTTTTATAACTTCATTTACTTTGTTTTCCGAAGAAGCTGCATCGACAGCGAAACGCGTCATCACAATTATAAATAAACCAGTGGAAATTGACTAAAAACAGTTTTTTATTATATGTAAACTTATTAAGGTCTGGAAAGATCTAGCTGTCACAAAAGACACAAAACTATCCAGCTTTACATTCCCCATAGCAATTTACGTATTGGAAACATGAACCATTAACAAGCTGACAAAAGACGAATCGATGCGCTTGAGATGTGTACATATCGAAGAATCCTCAGAATATCATATACTGAACACCGTACTAATGTATCTATCTTTGACGAGCTCAGTATAAATGAGCGACTTTCAAATAGAATTAATAGACAGTACCTGAAATATTTTGGTTACATTATGAAGAAGCTCGATGCCATGGAAAAGCATGTAGTAACGGGGAAGGTTGAAGATCAAGAGGACGATCTCCAACAAGATTGGACGACCAAGTAAGATCTCTCCTTGGTATGGGTATTGTCGGGTCAAACCAGATCGCTTGATCGAGATCTCTGGAGAGGCAGCAACTGCATAGTGTCACCGATACTTCTGGAGTGAAAGGATTGAGAGGGAGAGTATAACATTTAGTATTAGAAATCTTACAGTTGGAATAGATCATTTTGTGATTAGAAAACGCTCTGTTAGTTGTAGCGTGGTCGGTAAATTTACGTGTAGAGTGGGAAATCATATCTCGATTTTTTGCCTGATCAATTAAAGAATGCCTTGCATTATTAAGAAATACAATATGACCCACCAAACACCTTGGTCTGGCAGGTTCACTAACAAATAGCATAATATGTGATTTATACGGATTCAATTGCAGATAATAATTATTTGAGATGCTCGAGATTTTGATTAATCAATATAGGTGATCGACATCATTTTCATTAAAGGAATAGTAAATTCATATGTCATCTGGTTAGAAATGTAATATACGATAATCAAGTACCTTATAAAATTGAGAACTGTATGACGCAAATAAAGGAGATCTCAATCCAGAACCCTGTGGCACTTCACATGAAATCATTGCAAAATTATATTCTTGGAGTCGAGCAATCTTAAAATGAAGTTTGTTTACTTTAAGAAAAGTATTAAATTACAATCTGAGATTTTTGCTTCTCTTCACGAAAAACATAGTCACTCATCTCCGTTGTTCTGTTTGTACGTCCGTTGGCACGATAATTCTCGAACGAAATGAGATAGCAATTTTAAACTTAGTACATACATAATATCTAACGAAGGGATGGAGCCTATAGTTTTTGAATGATATTGTTTAAGACAAAGGGGGTCTAAAAGGTGGAGGGTAATAAATTTGATAATATTTTAATTTTTTTTTGTTGAGATAATATACAAATATTTTCCATAAATTTTTGTAACAAATTAGAAAAGGGACAAAAGGGATGAGGGAAAGATTAGAGGAGTTATTTCTTATATCTAGCATTATATGTTCTTTTCAGGGTTAGTTATTTTTAATTGTAATCGAAGAAGAGGATGAAATCTTTAAATATTATATAATTTCAATAGTATTTCGAGAATTTTTTCCGGTTTTTTTGACAAATTTTAAGCATATATATATATATATATATATATATATATATAATATATATATATATATATATATATATAATATATTTCAGGAGTTAATGAATCCTTTGCCGGATTTTTGGACAGTGGAAATATGATAATTAAGTTATTTTTTCATTACTATCATTTTACTAGCTGAAGGGGGTGAAAGAGAATCTTGTATAATTTGAATAACATTATGAGAATTTTTTGACGGGACAATGGACAAATTTTAAGGATAATCATTTATAATAAAACATATTAGGTGTCAAAGGGATGGAGAAGAGAGCTAGTGGGGTGACTTTGAACATTACATTTTCTTCTATCATTTTTAAAAGGGGACGGAGGATTGTATTGTTTTAATAGTAATATGGTTTTTGATTTGAATATTGGATATTTAATATAAAATAATTTTTCTATAATAAAATATGTACAAGGCGAAAACTATTAGATAGGGTGCTAAAAGGGTGATAGCATGCATGTCCTAATATATTTTTATTTCAGCATTCTTGATTTTTCATTATTTTAAATTTGAACAAAAATACCATGTAAAAGGGATAGAGATCTGATTATAGAGTAATTTAAGAAAATGTTGAATTGAATATAGAACAAGTTGTAGAAATACAAACGGTAAACTTGGCAGAAATGTTCTGATGGAATAGCAAGTAAATTATTATATTCACTTTCCCTACTAACGGGAGTCATAAATATATTACCCTCTGAGATATTTTTTTTTTCTCAGGTTTTGGGGTTTCTAGATCATAAAAAACATATTTTTTTTTAATTTCCAACCTGATAATAATTGATATTGAATTCTGCAAAAATAATAATCTAACCATACATTACAAAAAAGGTTTATTATCTGGTTTTTTTCTAGCACACCTGACATTCTTTTTTATCTATATAGTTCACTTTTGAAGTTCATTCTTTAACGCGCGCACGTATTTCGTTGACAGAGGATTGTAGTTTTTTTTATCAGTAAATACTTTTTTCAATATTTATACAACGTAAATTTCTACTGTTTTTTTTTATTAATATTTCATCATAAAATCTAATACGTTATCCTTTAGTGTGAGATAGTCAAACTTAGTGTAGTGTAAATCATTTTATTACTCTTGCATCGTTTCTAATTTTAAGAAGCCCTCTTTTTGTGCTTTATTTTAAAATTTTAAGTCGTAATGCTTGGTTTGCTTTTCTTTAATACGAAAAAGTTTTATTTAGTATTTATTTTGAAACTACGTATTTGCAAGGGTATTTTTAATCTACAAACGTAAAAAAGTTATAGGGATGAGGAACATTTAGTAATCACCCAGTACGTATATGTATCTTTTATTTACATACTTTAATATGATTTTAAGGGTTTTTTTTGACATAACTGAACATAAATTCAGTTTTTTTGACATAACTGAACATAAATAAAATAATAAATAATAATGAACTTGACTCATATAGAAGCACTTTGTCAGAAAGTTTCTACATTTATTACTAAACTTTTTCACCTTTTAGAAACTTCTTAATCCATCTACATATATGCGAAATTTGCACGAAATGTGGAAAAAAATATTGATAATTATCCAATAATAAATTTAATATGTATTTACACTGATACCTGGATAATGTATGTCAATTAGATTTAGCTGAGTATTATGAATCTAAACCTTTTATCGTTCCATAATCGATTGACTAAGTAAAAAATATGTCTTTCATTTTTATTTTGGAAATGATCCAATAAAAATATCAGGACATTGTACAATTATTACACCTAAAGATGTATATATATATATATATATATATATATATATATATATATATATATATATATATATATACATCTTTATCTCTAATATATATATATATATATATATATATATATATATATATATATATATATATATATTCAAATTGTGTGTACAATTAACATAACGAATCAAAATAATAATAGATAATACACGGCACACGTAGTAAAAATAATGTTTAATCATAATTTAATCTATTGTATCAAAATTTCCTTGATTACAGGCGAAAGCACGTTCGTAATTGACTTGATCATTACTTGATGAAAATCTATCTTATTCAATTCTGATAGGGGAAAAAACAAAACCTGTCATGCACTATTCACCAATATAATAATGAACGAAGTTTTTTGCAAGTGAAAATATCAAACAAAAAATTCACTATTAGAATTGAAAGCAAGTTCGTTGATTCTCGGGTCACTGCCCCTTAACGGGTGGCTCTGACCTTTAAGTGAAGTCATCTATTTTATTTTGATGTATCTTAAATTTGCGATTGCTCCCCATATAAAATATCCTAGGTTGTGCGAGATATAGTCACTAAATGAACTAAACACCACGTTATACTGCAATTTTTATACGTTCACAGTTTTTTTTATTTATAATTTTATATTATAAAGTCTCGTCTATGCAATTTTGACCTTTGATGACAAGCTATTTTTTGTGGATTCTGCTTTATAGGCATTTTTTAGAATTTCTATTTGGTAATGATTATGATTTAAACTACAAGCAATATATATTTACAAAAATAGTCAAAAAAAAAATTAAGAAACGAATAGCCCAAATAAAAATTTGGAAAAGGTTATTTAAAGTTCGTTATTCTTATCGCTATTATGTTAGGGTCTGTTTAAGAATTAAACTAGGGGAGTATTGGATTTCAGAAATACAAGTGGGTGAGAATTGAGAAAACTAATGATAGAACGGAGGATGGTCTCAAGTACCTACTCTCTCCCCTCACAGTTGCATTTTCTGTAAAAGTACTAGTTGTTATCCATCAAGTATATTGCACTATTTAAAATAAAATTATAGTTTATTGTCATTACAATATGAAAATTTTGATATCTATTGAAGCTAAGCTAAGTGATACATACCTATTTAAAATGTAATCAACTACCAAAAAAACTATGGTTCTAAACTTGGTTTACCTCCATGCGCTATGTAGTGCTTACAGTAGATAATATCTTAGTGAGAATGTAAAACATATAAATGTCATCATTAACAGTACAAAAAATGGAAAGGCTTCAAAGCACCAGAGAGCCACTGAAGCACGCTTCTCACACGTAGTTTTACTACTTACATTTAAACCAAAAACAACCGGTTGATCCGGTATGGTAATTCAACGGTACGTGACTAATTTATAATCATCGTGAAGACACCCTGAGAAATAGTTGTTTCCCACGTGAAAGACATTTGACGTTTTCCGCCCCCAGTTCAATATAACAGTCAATATAACTTTTAACATCTGTTAAACAAGTGAAAATACACGAAAACCATATAGTAACTGTCCAAAATATAGTCCGGAAGAACTTCAAAATAATTATGCTAAAAAAAATGATAAATTAATTTCCCTTTGAAAAATATATTATTTCAAAAAGAAATGGAGGAAAAAACAACTTAGCATAGCTAAAAAAAGGTATTTCAATTTATGCCCTAATTAAAAAAACATTTGAATATTTTATTTTCTTATCGAGGGCCAATTTGACCACAAGAACTGGCTATATTGACTCAAATAAAACAAATAAAGAAATTAAATTTTACTGGATTATATGTGTTAAAATTTTTACATTCTAAGCGAAGTTTCAACAAAATTCAACTTCGGATTTGGAAATAATTAAAATTTTTACAATGTTTCTCCATTGAAATGTAAAACTTGTGTAATTAATTTGTTGGTGTCACGAACGGATTATTTTAAAAGGTAAAAATTTTATATTTTCTGACTGAAAAAGGATTAATTTTAAAACGTTTCTAATCCGGTAAATTAGAGGATTTAGTTGATGAGTAAGCCAACTTGATTTATAAACCTGAGGAATACAAGACGAAAAATGCTTTTTGATTGATGATTGAACTGATATAAATCAAAAACTACTTCAAAATGTTATGAAAACCGCGTAATTTATTAAAACCGTTTACAAAAACAATTGTAGAGAAATATTAATAAAAAGCTTCCGTAGGGTTCAGTCCTCGAGCCATCTAAGTTCGACTTCAGATATTCGTCGTACCCGAGAGCAAAGCAGAAAGGACACTGTCTCCCTTATTAATCATTTTCGGACTGAACGGCTTCTCACCAATAACATGCGTTTACAGTAATATTGGCATCGATAGCTTGTTGGTGTTTGCTGGGTGTTTACTAAACTAAACTACCGAAGATTGAATCGAGATCATACGCATGGTAAACTGGATCTATTTCAGGGCTAGGGCTGCCACGACTCTCGACTGTATTGGTAAAGTAAATTTAAAAGATTGATTGTTCCTATATTAATTGATATACCTATATCCACCAAGATTTGTCATAAACAGGGTCTGGAATAGATTTATTTTTAAACCATCCTTTCTTGAAGATTCTTGAAGCATGTGCAGCATAGATTGTGCTTCTTGCACATTGTTTGTTATTAAGACAATTTCGTTGGTAAAGCAAACGTGATTCAACTTTTCACCGTCAATGTTAAGTCTTATTTTTTCCCAGTTTACTGATTGTAGCATACTTTCTAGAAGCATTACAAAAAGCTTGGGAGAGAGCGTATCATCTTGTCCTATTTGTTTTTGAATTGGTTAGTTTGTGTTTTGACATAAGCTATGGCATGACATTTGGACAAAAAGAATTATAAAGTGGCGACCAACATCCCATACCTATTGGAATAGAGGTAGACCAGCAAGTCGGTAGACTGATGTACAAGTGACCCAGAACAGAAAAAGGGGGCAAGACCTTAGGGAGACTTTGATCCGGCAGCTGCTGATGATGTATATATATGTATATATATATAATATATATATATATATATATATATATATATATATATATATATATATATATATATATATATATATACATATAACAATTTAGTGCAAGATAATGTGTCTAGAACTGACCTAACCTGGTTTAACAGGCCGCCTAGTTTCATTTAATATAATGCCGTAAGGAAGAATAAACGGATTACATAAAAATACCGGACAAAAATTGGAAAAACTCAACTAACATTGTATATGATATCATATCTCTTTTCTACCCAATTACAGCAAATCATCATTCGCCAAATTTGCCGTATTTTACATCTTGTAATTTTTTTTTGTTCGACAATTAACGAACTTACTAATAAAAAACTTGCGTGTATGCCTAATATTAGGTATACACGACATTACATCCGGAGTTTTTAATAAAACAATTCATGTCTGAAGGGGTACAATTTAGCGTGCAGACTCAATTCGTAAAGCTAGATACACGCGATTTACGTCAAGATGTTTTACATGCATCCAGCATATTCAACTTATATGTATATACATATATTTAAGCGTGTCCTAAGTTATAGCGTTTTCCAAAACGTATGATGTAGTGAAGTGATTTAGACCTAAAATATAAATTAAAAAAATAATCATCTTCATCGCTAATAAATCAAATTAGTTAAATTTGGCATAACAGACATGTTACATATTAGGGGCAGAAGCTATTAATATAAATCTAAAATGCCAAATCAATACGTATACGATCCTCTAGAATTTAATCTGCTTACTAATTAATTATATTATACAGCAGGATTTTAAAAACAAGCTGTATTCAATGTATTTTTGGAAATATATTCCGCAAACGTAAATTAACAACGAAACATTTATCATAAATTCTTGAAAAACAATTTAAAAAAACTGGAAATAATGAAAAAATAACAATTTCTAATATCAAAGAGGCCCGAAGGTACATAAAACACGTGATATATGAAGCTACCCCGTTAATATACTCCACCAGATTTAAAAAAAAAAGAATGAAGAAAAGGAAAAAAGAAAAAAAAAGGGAAAAAGAAGGAAGAATTAAAATAATAATAAAAAAATAAATAAGGGGAAGAAAAGAAAAAAGAAAACGATTAGACAAATAAGATACATTTGTATGCAGTGAGAGAATAGCCGAAATTTCTTTTTGGTTTTTATTGAAAAACGTAGAAAAGCTGGTCAGTTGGTTATAGCTAGTGCTAAAACACTTACACACAAAATATACACCACTGCTCCGTTAACCCCATTTTATGAGTGACTTTTAATAATTATGCTTCGCAAACCATCATACTGAAATTATGTAAGATTTGTCGACTTTACCCCCCTTTCAGCTCCGTATTCTGAAGCGATATCGTTCAAAAACTATACATTACTTTCCCACACCAAGTACTGTATATGTACGTAATTTGAAATTGATATCTCATTTTATTCATAAGTTATCGTGGCAACAGACTGACAGAAATGGGAAACCATGTTTTACTTGATCTAGGAACCTTAAAACACAACTGCAAACATCTCGGAAGGTAATCTTTTCACGAATGAATACTTCTCTTTAGTAAGCAAGGCCGCAAAATAAGAAAAGAGGGCGAGTTCTGCCCTGAGAGTGTAAAATATTGCTTCTCGTTGTTCAAGCAAGATAAAGTTGAAGTTATGGTTTTAATAGAGAAGCTCTTTTTTGTTTATTTCGATATGTTTTTTCAATATTTTGTAATCTTAATAACAACTGAAAGATACTTATGTCATGATGGTACTGTTGCATGTATAGTTCTCATTAATAATACGAAAACGTTTATGTAAATGCAAGTAAGTTTTGGTGAAATGACTTTTTGCAGTAAGTCGCTACTTTCCGGACTATTAATTGTTTGTGATGAATAATCTTAAAGATGAACTGTGTCAGGTCGGTTTAATGATATGACATTTTTGTGATACAACCGTAATTATATCGCTGATTTTTAGTTAATAAATCGAAAAAAATCTTTATTAGTGTTCCGTACGGAACACTTATAACATCACTTCGGTGTCTGTCTGTCTGTCACACCCGACACTACTTGACATAGTAAGTTGAAATTTGGTAATAATACAGGAATTGATGGCCTCATCAGAGCCGTGTAGTTTTGAAAGTTAAATTTAGACTTAAGGGGTTAGATTCGGGGGATGAAATCGAAAGTGAATTTTTTTTTTACCAGGTCATCGAGTGGGAGTGTTAAATGAGAGCCTGTAAAAACACGAATTCAAAAATATATGTAAAGTAATACTTGCGCACACTTTTCTTCGTATTATTTTTAAAAAATTGCGAAAAATCGCTGCCCCCGCCTTATTTCGAAAAGCACTGATCAAAAAATTTTGAAAAAATCCTAGGATATTCTCCACAGGGTGTAGATTGAATGAAAATTATCACGAGTGCATTACCTTTAATAATTTATCTGGTATATAAAAAAATCAAAAATTTCAAGGTTGTCAGTTTTTAGTAAAGATCGGAAAAATACTTTGCTGAAAACTCATTTGGGGTGTGTTTCATGAAGTCACTGATCATTTTATACCTCCGTAGCAAAAAATTTTATTTTCAAAGCAATCAACCTGTGGAACACTAATTGCGCAAGTTCGACTTACACTTGACCAATTATTTTGTACTCGTATCAAACTACAATCTAATTGTATTTCACAAATAATGTTATTTATATCTAGATCGCTATGTTCTTGGCAACCTTCTAAACGAGAGGTGATATATCGCCGTCCTTCTTTCTCGGATATTTTCTTTCAATTGTTCCCGAGACCAAAATTTGTTATTGTAAACTTTAATTTTGATGAGAAATTAGAAAAAATCCATCAGCATCAAATGCGTCAGATCGAGACCGACTTATGTAACATCTACTGAAACTTGATTTTCTTAGTGTAACCAGGGCTGGGAAGAGGAGAGGGAACGGGATGATTCTTCGGGCACTGCCTTTCCAAGCAGTTCTGGTGCCGATCTAGGGACCTATTTTTCTTGGTGGTAAAATTTTTTAGAAGTTTATTTGAGAAATATTCCCGCCTCTGGGTAACAATTTTATGACGTGGTAAAATTTTAATATATAGGATGGTTCTTCTTGCTTCTCCCCAGTCATCATTTTAAGAAGGTGGAATTTGAAAAGAAGAATTTTTTTTATAATAGGGGGCTGTTTTTTTTTTGAAATGTCTTCTCTCCCGCCCAGTCATCGATATTTGAAGTATCAACTTTAATTAAGGAAAGAACTTTTGTTTTCAGGAAAACTCTCTCCTCGATCATCTTTCCAAGTTCCATTAAAATGGAAAGAACGGAAGGTTTTTTGGAAGGGGTCCATAATTTCCCTGGGCGCGTATTTTTTTTCATTGCCCAAGTTATAACTAATAAAATCTTGTAAAACAAGTTCTGAATCAGCAGTTGTTGTGCAGCCTGTCATCCTCAAAGAAGTAAAGGTCATTTATTCCCTGGGCTTTAGTTGTTTCACTAGCTGTATCCTGGAGGGATGTAGACATTCATTTTGTCTATGTTGTAATGAAGTCTTGAATACATTTTTGGCATTTTTTTTTTGACATTCAAAGGTTGGGATTCTCTCGAGCTGATATTCGAATGCATTCCATATTTACATAGCTTCTTGATATCCTTGGTCGGCCTGCCTGTGTTTTACTTAAAGTCGAACCAAGTTTATTAAATTTGAGCACTCATTATATTTAATCAGTTGAACAAGCGGGACTTCATTTACGCTGTATAAATGGTATTGAACACGGAATTTGGGCAATATTCCATTCCAGCTGAATTTTCAAGCACTAGGGATACGTTTTATGCTTTCAACTTTACCCTGAATGCCCGTTGGGTTCGTTCAATAAGTTAAATAAATTTGAACAGATTTATGGGACACTCCGTACTAAACAAGTACCAAAGAAACTACGTCTTTTTTATATATATTTCTGTCTGTGACCTTCATTAGAGTATTTTCGTTCGTATAGATATGAATATTAAACAGATGTGTTAATGTTTCGTTATTGATTTCGGACATATCTGTAATATGTAAGTACACATCATTTTAGAGATAATATATTTAATCTCGTTGAAATTACGAGAATGTTTTCGAGAGGAAATATTAAAATACAGTGAAAACCAAACATATTTAGTTTGTTTAGGCGTCATCGAATCGGATCGTTTTTCATTAAAGTCAGTTATGATGGGAGTTTTTATATTTTATTTACTTTGTGTCAAAGGAATTTTGTCTGCTTTTAAAATCATTTGATAGGCAATTTCTTTTTTTAAAGCAGGGTAACAGAGCTGCAATTGACGTATAATTTCGTTTGATATAAGTTGAAAAATTTCAATGTAGGACAATTTCGTATGTTATTTTGTGATAGCACTAAAAAATTTCGTTTCCAGAACCTCATGTAAAAGTTTTGGACACTTCATTCATCCGGAAATGAACTGAAGCTAACCAGGTTTGTGTTAAGTAAAGCCAGTTTAATAGATGTTATCATAATCTCAAACGACAATTTATCATGTGGACAAGTTTGCCACCATGATGATTTGCAACAAGTTTCGGATCATTTATTGCTCATTAGATATTGTAGTACCCGACGTAAAGTCAAAATTTGTCGAATTTCGTGATTTTAAATATTTTAATAAAAGAAATTTTGATACTGACTTATATAACTTAAATTGGGGAACAATCTTTGATCAGGAGAATTTAGATGATAAAGTTCGTACATTTACAAGTCTTTTTTTGGGTCTTTTCGATACACATGCTCCGACGTGCACAGTTCGAATGACTAAGCCTAGAGCACCATGGTTTACTGATGTTTTGCAGATTACGAAAAGGCAGAGAAATATGCAGTTCTCGAAGTTTAAAAAAACTAGAAGGGTTCAGGACTGGGAAGCATATAAAACGGCGAGAAATATGTTTACACAAGCAGTTCGTAGAGAGAAGAGAGCTTATTTGGATTTTGCCAGTGGAAATCAAAATAGTAAGTCTATGTGGCAAAAACTTCATAATATGAATGGCTATAACCAGAAGAAGAATCACAACTCCTTCACATCTACAGGACCCCGACAAAATCAATTCATTTTTCATTGATTCTGTGCTACAGATTTGCCCGGATGTTAATCCGGATACGATTCGGATAACAAAGTTACCGATAGTGTGTTTGAAGTCTCATTGGTTAGCGACGGTGACGTCATTTCTGCCATCTCTGATACAAGCTCGAATACTTCTGAAGCTGATCAACTTACGTTGCAGATGTTAAGACTTTGTTGCTCTCTCATCGTACCATTTCTCACTCATATTTTCAATATATCTTTATTAGAGTGTAAGTTTCCGTCCGATTGAAAGTTGGCCTTAGTATTGCCTTGGTCCAAGGTGTCAAGTAATAAGGAATACTCTGAACTGCGTCCAATTAGTCTTTTGAGTATTATGTATAAGATTTAGGGAAAAATAATTTTTAAACAGATTGTTAACTATTTTAATAGTAATAACTTATTCTTTGAAGATGGGTTGGGGTTTCGCAAGGGTTTTGGTACTGCAACAACCTTGCTAAGCATTTTAGAGGATATCCTCGGGACGGCGGGTAGAGGAGGGACAACTGCCTTGGTTCTTCTCGATTACAGCAAGGCATTTGATACGCTGGATCTCCGCTTGCAGTGTGCCAAACTTCACTATTATGGTTTTAAAGAACGGACAATAAATTTATTAAAGCACTACTGGCGTATAGATCACAGCGTGTGCTGATTAATCGCCGAGTATCACAAAGTTTGGCTTTGGATGAAGGCGTCCCTCAGGGGTCTATTTTGGGACCATTGTTGTTTGACATTTATACAACGGATATGCACTGTTATGTTAAAAATTGTAGGCTAATACAATATGCAGATAACAGTCAAATTTTAAGGAGCTTTAATATGCTTAACGTGTAACGGGCGGAACAGGAAATTAATTACTGTTTAAATTCGGTCTTTACCTACTCTAATAACAATGGGTTGAGGATAAATCCGAGAAAGTAAGCAGTACTGTATTTTGGAACACACAGTGAATGAGCTTCGACAAATCTCAATTTAAATATGGCCCAGGAGAGAATTCCGGTTGTTACTGAATATACAAATTTGGGAATATTATCTGATAGTAACTAAGTTGGGAATGTGGAATCTTTGGCCCAATGATACTACTCAGTATATATCACCACTACATCAAACACTTTATTTTTGCACTCGACGCGCGTTTCGCTAAACATGTTAGCTTCATCAGGAGCGATGATTGACTAAAGCTAAACTACAAATCTACCCTATTTATACTTACCTTAACCCTTGAATTACTCAGGCGGAACTAATGGCATAGGTAAGGCCATCAGTTCCGGTCAAGTAACCAGTAGAGGGGAGTATAACATGATTAACAATACAAATTCTAATTCACAAAAAAACATAAAAGTAGTTAAAGAATTGAAAAAGAAAGATGTCTTCTACTTAAAAGCGGATAAAGGAAATAAGGTTGTTATATTGGATAAGAAAGATTATTTTGAACGCGTAGATAATCTTATCGAATCTGGCCCTTATGAAAAGGTAATAAAAAATCCATTACCGAGAATGATAACAGAGGTTAAAAATTCTTTAAAGAAATGTAAGAACCTTCTCTCCGATTCGCTAAAATTTAAATTAAATGTGGGTAATCCGACCATACCAAAGTTGTATTGCTTACCCAAAATTCACAAACCTGGAAAAACAATGCGACCCATTGTTTCATCGGTCGGATCACCCACATATTTAATATATAAATGGTTATCCAAAGAACTTGAGAATTTACCATTAAATACTTTCGCAGTGAAGAATTCGTTAGAATTCATTAATAAAACAAAAAATCTAGTTCTTAATGAAGGTGAAGTCTTAACTTCTTTTGATGTCATTTCTTTGTTCCCAAGTGTGCCAATACCACAAACTTTACAATATCTCGAAGAATTACTTAGAATGAATGACTTTGAGGACGAAATAATTCGTGAATACTTAACATTATCTAAACTTTGTATGGAACAAAATTATTTCCGATATAAGAGTCAATTTTATGTTTAGAAAGAAGGAACAGCTATGGGTAATTGCTTATCACCTTTCATAGCCAATTTATTCATGAGTAAGTTTGAAACCAAAGCCAGTCAAGAATTCGAATATTTCCCAAGGGTATGGTATAGGTATGTGGATGATATTTTCGCGATTTTTGATACAAGAAGAAATAGATGAAGTGATGCATTCTTGGAGTGGAGTAAAGAAGGAAGAAAGAGCAAAGGCCGGAGTTGGAATATTGGTAAAAAAGAAGTGGAAAAAGAAAATAACATCTTGGGAACCCATCAATGAAAGAATCATAAAACTAAATATAACAATGCTAGGAAAAGACATGGTAATATTGGGAGTATACGGCCAACAGAAGACAGCACTATAAGAGAGAAAGATAATTTCATGGAAGCACTAGAAATAGAAACATAAAAAGTAAAGAAAAACAAAGGACAATACCGTAGGACCATTCGGAGAAGACATTACTAACGACAACGGAGAGAGACTAATAGAGCTGTGTGAACTAAACGGCCTCAAAATAACAAACGGATTCTACAAACATAAAGACATCCACAAATATACTTGGATACAAGAAACACGAAACTTAAAATCAATAATAGACTACATTATAATTAAGAACGATACCACTATCAAAATAAAAGACGTAAGAGTAAAGAGAGGGGCAGAATGTGGAACAGACTATAGACTATTAATAGCAAATATAAAAGTACCGTGGTACAAGACAATAAAGCAAAAAGAAACAATAGATAAAGAAAACAGAAATACTAATGAGATAACAGAAAACGCAGATAAAGAAATAAAATACAAAATACACTTACTGCAAGACGAAACGATAAGAGACCTATATAGACGACGATTAGATCAAAAATTAAATGAATTTAACTACGACAACCTCCAACAGATGTATGACCACATAAAAGAATGCATCAAACAGGCGTCCCTAGAAGCATTAGGTAAAGAAGACAACGAGACGACGACATAAAATTAGAATCTGTGAAAAAACCAAAGAATCTATAAAGGAGAAAAAAAGACTATACGAAAAATGGTTGAATACAAAATCAGAAGAAGACCTACAGAAATATAAAGAGAAAAACGCAGAAACGAGGAGGATGATAAACAAAGAAAAGAACGAGAGATGGGAAAGATCGTGCGAACATGTAGAACAGTATATAGGAGGAACTAGAAGTACAGAGTCATGGAGAATAATTAAAGCATTAAGGACTAACAATAGAGAGAAGACGTATATAGAGTACATCCCAGAAAGCGAGTGGGAAGAATATTATAAGAAGCTGCTAACAGAAGATAGACAAGAATTCCAAGAAGAGAATCCTGAAGAAGAACAGAATAAGGAAATAAAAGAGATAGAACTAAGCTATGAAGAAGTAAAGAAGACAATAAAAACACTCAAAAATAATAAATCTGCAGGGCCTGGGGGTGTGATAAATGAAATGATTAAGTACGGGTCTAATAAATTACATCGAATGCTGAGAAACATGTTCCACAGAGCGATAAATGGAGAAAAAATACCAGAGGAATGGTCAAAAGCTTATATAGTACCGATATTTAAAAAGGGAGACCGCAGAAAATGCACAAACTATAGAGGCCTAAGCATAATATCGAGTATGGGACGTTTGTATGGAAAAATTATTAAAAATATCATGGAGGAGAATATAAAAGGAAAAATTGGAGAAGACCAAGCAGGCTTTACGGCCGGAAAATCATGTTTAGACCACATATACACTATAAAACAAACAATGGAAAAAAAAACTGGCAAAGAATAGAGAAGTTCATCTAGCCTTCATAGACATAAGAAAGGCCTATGACTCGGTACCAAGACAAAGATTATGGAACGCAATGAAAGAAATAGGCACTGACAAAAAACTAATATACGCAGTAAAAGCAACACAGTGAACACGAAAATAGGACATAAAATAGGGAAGAGACTCCAAACATCAAAAGGCCTATTACAAGGATGCTCTACATCCCCAACACTATTCAAAATATACCTCGAACAAACATTAAAAAAATGGAAGCAAAAATGTAGTGGAATGGGAGTCCCAATACGAGAAGATTACTTATATACTCTAAGTTTCGCAGACGACCAAGTAATCATAGCGCAAGATGGGGAAGACCTCAGTTATATGGTAAGAAAACTGAGAGAAGAATACACTAAAGCTGGATTAGCAATAAACTTTGATAAAACGGAATATCTAACAACAAAGGAGGGAAACGTGGAGAATCTAGAAGTAGATAACGAAACAATAATCAAAGGAACCGATAGATTTAAATATCTAGGAACCATCATTTCAAATAACGCAACATCAGAAGAAGAGATTAAAGCTAGATTAGGACAAACGCGAACTTGCATAAGACAATTAAATTCGATCCTGTGGGACAAGCATACTACAAAGAAAAACAAAACATGCATATACAAATCAATAATACAAAGCATAATGACATACGGGTCAGAAACATGGAAGAAATAAATCTAAAATTAACGCGGTAGAGATGGAGTATTGGAGAAGATGTTGTAGAGTGACACGTATGGAGAGAATAACCAGTGAAGAAATAAGAAGCAGAATGAATATCAAAGAGAACGCAATAAATACCATTGAAGAAAAACGATTAAAATGGTATGGACACATAAGACGAAGCGAAGATAATAGGTGGATAAAGAAAATAACGGAGTGGAGCCCTATAGGAAGAAGAAAAAGAGGAAGACCCGCGATCGTGGAGAGACGATGTGGATGAGGCTATGGAGGACAGGGGTCTAACATATGGAGACTGGGAGGATAGAAACGGATGGAATCAAAGGCTGAGAGAAGGAAGGCGGCGTCAGCTGTAGAAAATCCTTGTTATATATCTATCTGATACAAAGAAAGCAAATATTGATGATTTTGTTTCTAAATTAAATAGTCGGTATGATTCCATTAAATTCACTTACGAAGTTGAGAACAAAGGACAATTGCCTTTTCTAGATATTTTAATTATTAAAAATAGAATAGAATTTGATATCTACATGAAGGACACAATAACAGATAGATATATTCCTAATGATTCATTTCATTGCAAACAACACAAATTAGCCTCATTACATTTTTTACTTCATCGTTTGGTCACTTTCCCTCTGAATAGAGTAAACTTTAATAAAGAAAGGAATCGTATTAGAAATATAACTAGAGTTAATGGTTATGACGATGACTTAGTAAACAAGCTAATAAATAGACATAAGTTTAGGTTTAATATTCAGAATTTCACCTTTTTTACACGCGAAGAAAATAACACCAAGTATGTCTCCATACCATATAATCCGAAATATAGCAAGGGACTCAATAAGGTATTTAATAAGGTAGGCCTCTCCTTAGTCTATAAGTCATCAGACAATCTGAGGAATATCTTAAGAAATCCCAAAGATAAGATTCCTAATTGTGAGAAAAGTGGAATTTATGAAATTAGTTGTAATGATTGAGACAAAAAGTATGTTGGGCAAACTAAAAGGTCAATTAAAACACGATTTAAAGAACATTTAGCACACCTAAAATACAGTAGAACAGAAAAGTCTAGCATTGCCGAACATGACCTTGAAGCGGATCATATTGTAAGATTAGATAATCTAAGATTAATTAAAAATGTATCTGATAGGAGATTGTTGAACGCATACGAAAGTATGAAAATTATAAATTGTAAAAGTAGTTTAAATAAAGACAGAGGGCCTATTCCTTATAGTCCCCTCTACTGGTTACTTGACCGGAACTGATGGCATTACCTATGCCATTAGTTCCGCCTGAGTAATTCAAGGGTTAGGCTAAGTATAAATAGGGCAGATTTGTAGTTTAGCTTTAGCCAATCGTTGCTCCTGATGAAGCTAACAAGGTTAGCGAAAGTGTTTGGTGTTGTGGTGATATATAGTGAATAGTATTTGATAGTAAGCAGGTTCCTCTAGTAGCTCAAAGGAAATTAGTTATAATGATTGCTACAAAAAGTATGTTGGGGAAACTAAAAGGTCAATTAAAACACGATTTAAAGAACATTTAGCACATTTAAAATATAGTAGAACAGAAAAGTCTAGCATTGCCGAACATGCCCTTGAAGCTGATCATACTGTAACATTTATTATCTAAATAATCTAAGATTAATAAATGACAGGAGATTGTTGAACGCATACGAAAGTATGGGAATTATAAAATGTAAAAGTAGTTTAAATAAGGACAGAGGGCCTTTTCCTTATAGTCTCGTCTACTGGTTACTTGCCCGGAACTGATGGCCTCGCCTATGGCATTAGTTCCGCCTGAGTAATCCGGGTGTTAGGCTAAGAATAAGAAGGGTAGATTTGTAGTTTAGCTTTAGTCAATCATCGCTCCTGATGTAGCTAACATGCTTAGCGAAATGCGCGTCGAGTGTAAAAATAAAGTGTTTGGTGTAGTGGTGATATATACTGAATAGTGTCATTGTGCCAAAGATTCCATATTCCCAACATAACTAATAATTATATATAATAATAATAGCTTTGTTTTTTAGTTTCTGACAAAGCAAATAAATGAATACCTAGAAGTTACCAATATATGTCTATCCTATATTATTGTTAGTATTAGAAACTTATGACACATACTTTAATCAATCAAATTCGTCAAATTGGCGTATGAACGACGTGTTATTAATCACACAAAACATAAACTATTAATGTAAATTTATATCGATTCATCATTCCCTTCAATGCGGTGCAGCGAAATCTGTCAGTCACAAATTAATAAGCTAGATGTACATACACTACAAAGCTATCGAAAAATTTTATGTACACATTGTGGATGTTCATTTTATACGTAAATTTCAATAAATACTGAAAATGTTTTTAGAAATAGTAAAAATATAGCTAATTTAAGATTAAAATAAATAAATTTATTTATTTATATATATATATATATATATATATATATATATATATATATATATATATCAAGGATTTTCTACAGCTGACGCTGTCTTCCTTCTCTCAGCCTTTGATTCCATCCGTTTCTATCTTCCCAATCTTCACCTGTTAGACCTCTGTCCTCCATAGCCTCGTCCACATCGTCTCTCCACGATCGTCTGGATCTTCCTCTTTTTCTTCTCCCTATAGGGCTCCACTCCGTTATTTCCTTTATCCATCTATTATCTTCGCTCTGTCTTATGTGTCCAAACCATTTTAATCGTTTCTCTTCAATGGTGTTTACTGCGTTCTCTTTGATGTTCATTCTGCTTCTTATTTCTTCATTTGTTATTCTCTCCATACGTGTCACTCTACAACATCTTCTCCAATGCTCCATCTCTACCGCGTTAATTTTAGATTTATTTCTTCTGTTGATCGTCCATGTTTCCGACCCGTATATCATTATGCTTTGTATTATTAATTTGTATATGCGTGTTTTGTTTCTTTTTGTAATGTGCTTGTCCCACAGGATCGAATTTAATTGTCTTATGCATGTCCGCGTTTGTCCTAATCTAGCTTTAATCTCTTCTTCTATATACGTCTTCTCTCTGTTGTTGGTCCTTAATGCTTTAATTATTCTCTATGACTCTGTGCTTCTAGTTCCTCTTATATACTGTTCTACATGTTCGCACGATTTTTCCCATCTCTCGTTCTTTTTAGTGTTCCGTACGGAACACTTATAAGATCACTTCGGTGTCTGTCTGTCTGTCTGTCTGTCTGTCTGTCTGTCTGTCTATCTGTCTGTCTGTCTGTCTGTCTGTCTGTCACACCCGATTTTCTCCGAAACTATTTGACATAGAAAGGTGAAATTTGGTAATAATATAGGAATTGATGGCCTCATCAGAGCCATGTAGTTTTGAGAATTAAATTTTGACTTAAGGGGTTAGTTTTGGGGGGTGAAGTCGGAAGTGAAAAAAAAAATTTTTTTACTAGGTCATCGAGTGTGGTGTCAAATGAAAGCTTGTGAAAACACGAGTAAAAAATATATATATAATATTATACTTGCGCGCACTTTTCTTTGTATTATTTTTAAAAATTAGCGAAAAATCGCTGTCCCGGGCCTTATCTCGAAAAGTACTTATCAAAAAATTTCGAAAAAATTCTGGAATATTCTCCACGGGGTGTAGATTGAACGAAAATTATCACGAGTGCATTACCTTTAATAATTTATATGGTATATAAAGAAAACAAAAATTTCAAGGTCATCAGATTTCAGTAAAGATTGGAAACAAACTTTGTTGGAAACACATTTGGGGTGTGTTTTGTGAAGTCACTGATCATTTTATACAACCGTAACATAAATTTTGACTTAAGGGGTTCGTTTTGAGGGGTGAAATCGGAAGTGAAAAAATTTTTTTTTACTAGTTCATCGAGTGTGGTGTCACAGCTTGTGAAAACACGAGTAAAATATATATATATATATATATATATATATATATATATAATGTAATACTTGCGCACACTTTTCTTCGTATTACTTTTAAAAAATCGCTGTCCCCTACCTTATCTCGAAAAGTACTGATCAAAAAATTTTGAAAAAATTCTGGAATATTCTCCACGGTGTATAGATTGAACGAAAATTAACACGAGTACATTACCTTTAATAATTTATCTGGTATCTAAAAAAAAAAAAACAAAATTTCAAGGTCACCAGTTTTCAGTAAAGATTGGAAACAAACTTTGTTGAAAACTCATTTGGGGTGTGTTTTGTGAAGTCACTGATCATTTTATACCACCCTAACAAAAATTTTTATTTTAAAAACAATCAACGTACGGAACACTAATTGTGCAAGTTCAACTTGCACTTGACCGGTTTTTTTTTGTTTATCATCCTCCTCGTTTCTGCATTTTTCTCTTTATATTTCTGTAGATCTTCTTCTGATTTTGTATTCAGCCATTTTTCGTATAGTCTTTTTTTCTCCTTTATAGATTCTTTGTTTTTTTCACAGATTCTAATTTTATGTTTCTTATTCTCGTTGTCTTCTTTACCTAATGCTTCTAGGGCCGCCTGTTTGATGCTTTCTTTTATGTAGTCATACATCTGTTGGAGGTTGTCGTAGTTAAATTCATTTAATTTTTGATCTAATCGTTGTCTATATAGGTCTCTTATCATTTCGTCTTGCAGTAAGTTTATTTTGTATTTTATTTCTTTGTCTGCTTTTTCTCTTATCTCATTAGTATTTCTGTTTCCTTTATCTATTGTTCCTGTTTGTTTTATTGTCTTGTACCACGGTACTTTTATATTTGCTACTAATAGTCTATGATCTGTTCCACATTCTGCCCCTCTCATTACTCTTACGTCTTTTATTTTGATAGTGGTATCGTTTTTAATTATAATGTAGTCTATTATTGATTTTAAGTTTCGTGTTTCTTGCATCCAAGTATATTTGTGGATGTCTTTGTGTTTGTAGAATCCGTTTGTTATTTTGAGGCCGTTTAGTTGACACAGCTCTATTAGTCTCTCTCCGTTGTCGTTAGTGATGTCTTCTTCGAATGGTCTTACGGTATTGTCCATTGTTTTCCTTCCTATTCTCTCATTCAGATCTCTCATTACACAGCCCCACAAAAAAAAAAAATGGGGTATACTTTTGATGCGATATATCAGATCCGTAGTATTTTTGCCCGCTGATCACGAATCTGACGTCAGAATATCGCCATCACATCTCAATTTTTTTCTAACCTCAAAAAATAGGTAAAAATTAGTAAAAATTAAGAAAAATATACTCCTAAAAATTCATTCAAGCTTTTTCATGAATCCAAAGATGTATTAATATGTATTCGGACACGCTAAGCTAATATTCATCGGTTGGATTGAGCCATACAGTTCTGTTTTCTTTCTAACCTCAATAAATCAGACAGATATAGTGCTTCTCGAATGCAAAAACGAATTCAAATTAAAATTCAACCGATCCTTACCAAATTTGGTACACGGGGGTTTTTTGGGTCGCTGATCAAGAATCTGAGGTTGGATTTGCAAAATTCAAGATGGCAGATGTTTTCGCGCCATTTTGAACGCCGAGAAAATTCATCGGTCGATTTTTATTCTTCTACCTGCATCCAGGGCACCTCCACGTGGTGACGGTGGGCAACGGTGTTACTCCACTAGCCGGCAGAGTCCCTGGATAACGGCTTAGATGCCGTCATGGCAGGTAGAAGAAACCCAGTATCGGCGGTTGGTCAGGGTGGGAAAGCGGGCCCGCAGCCGTCGTCATCCAGCGACCGTAGCTCTTCATGTGTGGGTGACTTGGCTCATGTAGAGTATAATGCTACAAGAAAACGGTCTCACGGTACAAGGACTTTTCATAAGTGCGATAAAAACAGTGATTCATTTTGTTATATTTGCTGTCAACACGTATTGAGTAAAATGGGGTCACCGATAACGGATAAGATTAAAACCTTATATAAGGATTGTTTTAACATTGAAATACAGCACCAGGATACAGATTGGGTTCACCACATCATTTGCAGTTCTTGCAAAATAATGTTGTACATCAATAAGAAGGCGATTAAATATTCCAGACCAGCAATATGGAATAGACCATACAGTGAAAATGATTGCTACTTTTGTATGAATGTTGTATCTAGGCATAACCGAAAAAATAAAAGCACTATTACTTATAACGATGTTTCGACAGTAACAAGACCAACTAAACTAATTCCGCCTCCTGAACCACTTGTTGCTGATGTTATGGAAACAAATGATTTCACCTTATCAGTTCATGCCGAAAACATTGAGACTGTCGAAAAAGATTCAAACACTGTTACTAATGAATGTTCTAGTGACAACCTATCATATACTAGTGACACAGATAAAGAATTTCTACCATACAACCGTAAATCAGAACCAATACTCGTATCACAGTCAGAACTTAGTGATCTAGTCAGAAATTTAGGCTTATCCAAAGATGGTTCAGAGCATCTTGCTTCCTTTTTAAAGAAAAGACATTTACTTAAGCCAGAAGCTATGATTTCTTATTATAGAAACAGAGATGAAGAATTTCGAAAATATTTCACAATGGACGAGGAATTGTCACTTTCATATTGTACCGATGTAAAAGGTCTAATGGATGAATTTCAAAATAACTCATACGATCCTGAAGAATGGAGACTGTTCATTGATTCTTCTAAACGGAGCATTAAGGCAGTTTTGCTGCATAATACCAATGTTTACGCTCCCATTCCGATTGCTCATTCCACAGTTATGGAAGAGCAATATGAAAAAATGAAGCAGCTTTTGATAAAAATAAAATATGCTGATCATAACTGGAAAATTTGTGGAGATCTGAAAATTGTAACAATATTGCTTGGCCAACAGTCAAGGTTTACACTTTATCCCTGTTATAAATGTCTGTGGAATAGCAGAGACAGGGAACGTCATTATAAGAAAAAAATTTGGCCAACAAGAGAATCGTTCACTCCTGGTGAAAATAATATATTGTTTCCACCATTGGTAGATCCAGGAAAAGTTCTTATTCCTCCGCTTCACATTAAGCTTGGACTTATGAAGCAATTCACGAGAGCATTAGATACAAACGGCCCATGTTTCAAATATTTGCATAAAAAATTTCCGAAATTTTCTGAAGCTAAAATTAAGGCAGGCGTATTTGACGGTCCACAAATAAGAAAATTGTTTCAAGATTCATTATTTGTTACTAAAATGAATAAAGTTGAAAAAGCTGCTTGGCTTAGTTTTAAAGAAGTTGCAACAAACTTTTTGGGAAATAATAAAAGGCCTAAGTACAAAGAAATAGTCGAGAAAATGGTAAAAAATTTTCAAACATTAGGTTGCTTAATGAATCTAAAATTACATTTCCTGGACTCCCACATCGATGATTTCCCAGATAATCTTGGTGACTACAGTGAGGAGCAAGGGGAACGTTTTCACCAAGATCTGAAAATCATAGAAAATCGGTATCAAGGACGATGGGATGACCATATGCTAGCGGACTATTGCTGGTCGCTAAAAAGAGAAACAAGTCCTCAAAAGCGTTTGGGCAGAAAGCCTTTGAATAGGTCATTCGCGGAAAAAAGAACAAGATACAGCCAAAAAAAGGAAAGTTAGGCGCGGGTCTAACCTTCGCAATTCTAGGGCTTAAGGGTCTACTATTTGAGAGTATATGGTTTAAAAGTCCTGGTTTTGAGTTTATTGGGTATCATTTTTAAAGTTACAGGGTTATTGAGGTCTATTTTTTGAGGTTACAGGGTGTGGGAGTCTAAGGTTTCAGGGTTTAGGGTTTAAGAGTATCAGGTTTGAGGATTCCCCAACTGTATACCAAATTTGGTAGGAATCGGTTGGTTTTCAAAAATTTTGTCCGCCATCTTGGATCCGCCATTTTGAATTTTGCAAATCCGACCTCAGATTCATGATCAGCAACCCAAAAAACCCCCGTGTAGCAAATTTGGTAAGAATCGGTTGAATTTTAATTTGAATTCGTTTTTGCATTCGAGAAGCACTATATCTGTCTGATTTATTGAGGTTAGAAAGAAAACAGAACTGTATGGCTTAATCCAACCGATGAATATTAGCTTAGCGTGTCCGAATACATATTAATACATCTTTGGATTCATGAAAATGCTTGAATCAATTTTTTAGGAGTATATTTTTCTTAATTTTTACTAATTTTTACCTATTTTTTGAGGTTAGAAAAAAAATTGAGATGTGATGGCGATATTCCGACGTCAGATTCGTGATCAGCGGGCAAAAATACTACGGATCTGATATATCGCATCAAAAGTATACCCCACTTTTTTTTTTTCTGGGGCTGTGTTATTATTAATTCTTGGTTTTTCGTTACCTTTTGTGTTTCTATTTCTAGTGTTTCCATGAAATTATCTTTTTCTCTTATAGTGCTGTTTTCTGTTATACATATACTCCTAATATTACCATGTCTTTTACTAGCATTGTTATATTTAGTTTTATGATTATTTCATTGATGGGTTCTTCATGTTTCAGGGTCCGTAGGTCATGAAAAAGAAAAATATAGTCACTTCTCTCTCTCTATTGTTTTACGACCACAGTTACTAGGACTATTCGGCCGAGTGTCGGTTTATATTTCAAAACCCTTATTTTTCTGTTATATTAAATGTCTCCCAACAAAGTCCACAACAAAGTGAGTCTAGATTCTATGTCCATAATCTTGTTGAGATTTTATATTTTAAATATTTAGCTTAATAAGAATGATCAGAGAAAGGTTGCCTAAAGATGAAAACCCAACAATAAGAAAATACAAATCAATAAGGACATATAAACTAAGAAATGAAGAAATCATGATCAAATACCGACAAATAACTGATGAGAAATTCGAAAAAGGATACAGAAATATAAAAGATGCAAGTTTGAAAGAAAAATGGAGCATCTTCAAGAATATAATCCTGGACGGGGCTACCAAAGTATGCGGAGTGTGCAACGCAAAGAACACTAAAAGACAAACAGCTTGGTGGAATGGTAATATCCAAGAAGAAATTATTGCAAAGAATAATATGAACTATATACATGAAAAGGAAAATAGTTGGTAAGAGAAGCAAAAGAACAGTCATGGAAAGAATTTGGAGATAAAATGGAAGAAAATAGTAAAGAAAATCAAAAGCTATTCTACAGAGTTCTTAAATCATTTAGGAAGGACCAACCTATAACCGAATTATATGTGAAAAACAAAAACCTAGAAATCCTAACAACAGAGAAAACAATAATGGAAAGATGGAAATAATACTTTGAAGAACTACTAGGGAGTAATGAAGAAAAAGATAATGAAAATTATGAAGAATTAGAACAACAAAATATGGAAGAAACAGAAAATAGGGAACAAATAGAATGAAAAGAGGAAGTTATAAGAAAATTGAAAAATGGAAAAGTCTCAGGCAGCGATAAGATAACGTCTGAAATGATTAGATACATGGGGAAGAAAGGAAAAACAATATTGTTGGAAATAATTAATAGTGCATGGGAATATCGTTTATTACACCAATCTATAAAAAGGGAGATCACAAGGATTGCAATAATTACAGAGGAATTACTATACTGAACACAATTGTCAAAATTTCATAATAGGATAAAGAAAGTAATAGAACCACAACTATCGGAATCGCAAAGTGGATTCAGACCAGCAAGAAGTACACAAGACCATATATTTACACTATCAAAACAAAATAAAAGTCTATACCTTGCTTTCATAGACCTAGAAAAAGCATTTGTCAGTGTGCCGAGAAATAAAGTGTGGAAAAGCCTAGAAAACAAGGGAATAAACAAA
The DNA here is from genome assembly GCA_019049505.1 of Pachyrhynchus sulphureomaculatus. Classification (NCBI taxonomy): domain Eukaryota; kingdom Metazoa; phylum Arthropoda; class Insecta; order Coleoptera; family Curculionidae; genus Pachyrhynchus; species Pachyrhynchus sulphureomaculatus. The sequence continues at coordinate 52,405,936 of CM032451.1, read as the reverse complement.
AAGACAATAAGAATCATAAAGGGAATATACAGCAACAATGTGCAGTATGTAATAAAAAACAACATGAAGTCGGAGGGATTTACAACACAGGAAGGTTGTTCACTGTATACATGGAAGAAATAATCAAGAAATGCGAAATAAAAGTGAAAAAATGACAATTGGATACTGGAAGCTGAAAAGAATAGAAATATCTGAAGCGGCTTTTGCTGATGATATTGTGCTAGTGGCGGAAAATAAGAGACAATAACAAGGAAACCTCGATATTTGGAATAAGGCGTTTAAAGAGGAATGTATGGAAATTAATATAGATAAAACTAAAGTAAAGACAACGAAAAATCAACAAACAAACATTTACATAGAAGGGAATAAAATACAACAATAGGAACAATATAAGTATTTGGGAGTGATAATGGATGGAACTGAAAAACAAGACAAAGAAATTAATGAAAGAATCGAAAAAACGAACAACCTTTACTATGCAATAAATAATAAATTCATTAAGAAAGTGATGCAACAAACAGAATTAAAAGTGTTCAAAGCAATTTACAGGACAATCCTAACATATGGATGGGAATCATGGACCCTAGCAGAGAGACAGAAAAACAAGATACAAGCCGTCGAAATGACATACCTGAGAGCAGTAACGAGTTACATGGAAGGACAGAATAAGGAATACAGAAATAAGGAGAAGGCTGAGAGTACAAGCAATTATGGAATATATACAACAGAGACAGCTGGGATGGTGGGGACATATACAGAGAATGAAGGATGATAGACAGGTGAAACAAGTGTATGACGCCCGGATACAGGAAAATAGAAGCGAGGAAGACCTAGACAGACCTGAAATAGGAGTATTGGAAGTACTTAAGGAGAAGGGAAAATCCTGGAAAGAAGCAGTGAAAATGGCAAAGAATAGAGACAGATGGAAGAAGTTTATATGTAGAGATTGAGAGGGAGAAAAGGAGAATATATAAATGCCCTACACCATATGGTAGAAGGGATGAACGATTTTATATATATATATATATATATATATATATATATATATATATATATATATATATATAAATATAAATATATATATATATATATATATATATATATATATATATATATATATATATATATATATATATATATATATATATATATAGGCTCTAATAAAGATTCTCCTCGGGAAACTGCTACTGGTTTTGGATATAACCGTTTTCTGTCAGCCCGATTACGCAACTTTCACAAAAAGTACGGCCACACGTGCTCGACCACCTGCTCAAATCACATAACCTCAAACCGACGTTTTAGGAATCAGTCCGCACACCGCTTAGCAACCCTTTGCTATTAGAACCCCTACTAAGCAATTTGTGGGCCACTGTTCGACACTCCGGAGCTCCAAAACGCACGAATTTCGCCTTCAGAAGCCCCAAGCGGAAACACACGTCCTCGTGCTTCAAACTGTCAAACGAACGTCTATACGAGTATAGTCACTTATTTTCATCAGTCTGACTGTCGGTCTGTTGACACGATAACTCCCTAACGATTTCAAATTTGGTATCTATAAAATACTTGTGGTCAGAATAGAACTTATAGTTTTTGGGCAACATCGTTAAAGGTGAAGGGAGTGAAAAAGGTGGGATGAGATACTTTTTGTTCAATTTTTAAATCATTATGAAAATTTTTCCTAGTTTTTGTTGATATAAAGGACAAATTCTAAGTATAATTATTTATAGTCAAACATATAAGGGTTTGGGGTGAGTGTTACACGTTCTTTTCACGGTTCTTGTAGGCGAAAACTTTGAAAATTGTGTTATTGTTTCACTAGTTTCAATTATTTATGATTATATATTTACGGAGTTAATGAGGTAGCAAGAGGGTTAGGGAGGCTGTTTCGTATATGTCCACCCCTTGGGGTGCGCGATAGAATATCACTCCTTAGGCGTTCTGCCTGTTGTAGAAGGTGACGGAAAGAACAAACCAGATGGTAATTGCCCAGATTCCACTAGGCAACACCCGGTGTGATACCGTCGCCCCACTTAGGCTGCATGAAGTTGCTTAACGTTTCGTGGCTGTGCCGATAATGTCGGATTTCGTGTTAGAAAAGAATAATCAGTTCCCCTGGTCCTGGTAGAATACCTGCCTTAATACTCAAAAAATGCGTGTGCGAACTAACATCACTTTTCTGTAGGCTTTTCAACCTATCCCACAGGAAGGGCATATTTCTTTTCTGCTAGAAATGTGTTACAGTTCAGCCAATAAATAACTACCGGCGACTTGCACTGCTTTCAATAATATAAAGTTATGGAAAATGTTATTAATTAGCATCTTCTATAGTAAAATATCTAGAGAGATTTAATATTATTAGCGACCATCAGTCTGGCCTTCGTAAGCAAAAATCAACAGGAGATCTTCTCACTTATGTCATACATCTTTGGAATAACGCAATTGAACATTTGAAGATACTAGAGCAATTGCACTTAATATATCCAAGGCATTCGATCGTGTTGACTAAGCTACGTTCTTATGGCATGTTTATGACTCTCGTGTTTCCTCTGAGAGCGTTTTTCCACCAGTGGCAGTCGACGGATTTCTTTCAAAGACCTTACCTATCAACGCCGGTGTGCCCCAGGGCTCCATACTGTCTCCTACTATCTTCCTCATATACATTAACGATTTGCTGGAAAGGAGCAGGATTCCAATATACAGCTTTGCAGATGACAGTTCGCTTATCTCTTCATTTTTTTACTTTGAACGCTATCCTCAGATAGCAGGAAGTCGTTTAACTTAACAAAGACCTGGAAGAAATTCTATCTTTCTCCTCTATACTGTATTCGCTATTAAATTTAATATACACTTGAGGAAGACATCTAAGTTTCTTCTATAAACTAAATAAAAAATCTTCTGATCTAATATTTTTTTTCACTTTATTCCATTGCAAATACAACTGTAAGTTTCAGAAGTTATGTATAACACAAAAAACTTTTAAAGCTCTCAACATGCGTCTCGGGCTCTTATCGTCAAATTATGAAGTTTCGGATATCTTAAAAGCAAAATTCACGAGAAAAATAGCGACAGGAATTATACTTGGTAAAACTCGAAGCTCTCGTATATATTCAATTTATATTTTATATAAAAAATCAAAATATACACCAGAGTACCTATTCAACTGTATTTAAACAGAAGGATTTTAAAATTATGAAATCGCGCTGGTGTTATGTGCCAAACTTCATTATTATAGTTTTAAAGAACGTACAATAAACTTATTAAAGGATTATTTGGCGGACAGATCACAGCGTGTACTGATTAATCGCCGAGTGTCACAAAGTTTGGACTTACATAGTGGCGTCCCTCAGGGGTCGATTTTGGGACCACTGTTGTTTGGCATTTTTACAACGGATATGCATTGTTGTGTTGACAATTGTAGGCTAAGACAATATACGGATGACAGTCAAATTCTTAGGAACTTTAGTAGGCTTAACGCATTACGGGCGGAGCAGGAAATTAATTACTGTTGAAATTCGATCTTTACCTACTCTAATAACAATGGTTTAAGAATAAATCCAAAGAAGTCGGCAGTAATGTATTCTGGAACAGTGATTAATCTTAATTTAAGTATGGCTCAGGAGAGAATTCCCTTTGTTACTAAATATAAAAACTTTGGATTATTTGATAGTAAACTCACATTTAGAAAGCAGGTTTCGTTGGTGGCTCAAAAGGCGTATTGTTCATTACGAAATTTGTATAAAAATCGGCGTACCCTCAATTTGACGTTAAAAAACTATTTGTGCCAGACTCTTGTCCTTTCTTACTCTAATTATTGTAATTTTGTTTATGATCCGTGTGTGGATATTATGTCGAGGAATAAGCTGCAGAAAGTTGAAAACTCCTGTGCTCGTTTAATTTTTGGATACAGGGGGAGGGATCATGTAAATGGCAGGCTGAAAGAGTTGAAATAGTTGCGTATTAAGGATAGAGAAATGCTACATCTGGGTTGCTGTTGGTATAGACTGTTGAGGACCGGAGTGCCGGAGTATCTGTTTGGAAGGCTGCATTATCGAAGCTCGGTACATCAGCGTAATACTAGACACAACGACCGCTTTCAAATACCTAGGCATCGTACAAGTGTGTTTAAACAGTCTTTAGGCTGTACGTCTGCTAAACTTCTGAACGAGATTCCCAGAGGTTGATTGTTATTATCATGTCTTTTTATAGGGTAAGTTGGGGATCATGGTTTGTTTGTATATGGGTATTGTGGTGACGTAGTGCTATGAACGGGTATTTTTCTTAAACTACAACATGTCTATAATAATAAAAACAATTTATTTTCCAAAAAGTTCCAGAATATTCTTCCAAAACATACTTTAAAACATAGCAGTTTTATCTTCAAAGATTTTAACATTAAATGTATCTATTAAGACGAAGGTTTTCGGTTCGTTATCTATTCTGTGCTATGTATTATTTATGCCAACAGAAAAGCTTTCTCTTTATTTATATTTTAGCACACATTAAATAAAGGATGTTACGACAAATTGTTGATAAAACAGCATTTTTTAAATTCCACTGTCGGTAAAATTTGAGCTAGAATTAACGGTTGTTGTGGAGTATAAATCTTTTTAGTTCGAATAATATTCCCAGCTTTGCCATGCTTCCAACATATTCGTGAGAAGACATATTCGCTTCCAAATTAACTCCCGTTAGAAGAATGGAGCGCCCCGACATAACTATTGTTGAACGACTTCCTGCTGTCTGCGGATATTGGCATGGGTAGCCGGTGTTCGAGCTCGCAAAGTGAATGAAGAAATAAGCGTACTGTCATCTGCGAGGTTGTAGCTTGGATTCCTAGTCCTTTTCAACAGATCGTTGATGTAGATGAGAAAAAAGTAGGCGACAGTATGAAGCCTTGGGGCACGCTGGCGTTGATAGTGAAGGTGTTAGAAAGAAACCCATCGACTGTCACTCGTAAAGAACTCTCTCTGAGGAAACCCAAGAATTATAAACAGAACTTTTCAGACATACCAGCAGAACAACAATCCGTCGTGCCAAGTGCAACCGCTTCAGATTTTCCATAGTGTTAGATGGCTTTGTTCTAACCATGTGTTACATAAGTTAGAAGATCTCCTGTTGATCTTTGTTTACGAAAGCCATATTGATTGTCGGTAATAATATCCAAACCTTCAAGATATGTATTTTAACATGTGCTGATTACTCTCCTTTTTCATGACTATTATTAAAAGCAGTGCGATTGGTCGGTAGTTGTTTGGCAAGGTCTTCTTGTCTTTTTTGAGTATCGGCTGTCATGAAGCGCACTCCTAACAGGAAGGAAATTTTTTACTTTCTGTAGGATACGTTGAAAAGACTACAGAAAACTAGTGTTGGTTCTCTTGTGAATTTTCTTGAGTACTATGGCAGATATATCGTCAACGCCAGAAGTTCTTTTTGTATCTAGCTTCATTTTTCTATAGATATTTGTCAGGTAGACGGCAGAGGGTGCGAATGAATGATGTTTGTTGAATTGCTGGTAAAATTATCTTGGGAGTGCCTCATATAAACTTTTGATATATTTCAAACTGCTGCATATTCATCGGTTCAGTCGTATGCTGATGACACACAGTTGCTTCGTTTCTTTGAATCATCAGATCCTGAGTCTGCAGAGGAAAATTTAAATCAGGATCTCATGGCTTTGTCAGTTTCCTCGGATGAACATAGTTTGAGGCTAAATCCAGTCGAGACGCAAGTTTTATTGTTTTGCAAGAAAAATCGGCGACCAACTTGGAACATGGCTTTGAAACTGAGGCTAGCTGATTAAAATTTGCTGTTTTCTGACTGTGCCAAGAACTTGAGTCTTTGCACTGATACACATTTTAGATTCAGGGAACATGTTAAGGTACTCCTACAAAAAAAGTTATGCAAAAATTAAGGGTTTATGTGCAAATCGTTTTATCCTTAATTTTAAGATGAAAAAAAAATTGTGCGAGTCTTTGGTCTTGTCTTCACTTCATTATGGTAGTATTGTGTACTATCCTTGCTTGAATGCGCTTTCAAGGAGACGATTGCAGTATGTACAGAATGTTTGCTGTAGGTTTATATTCTATTTGAGGAAATATGATCATGTATCTTTAAAAATAAATGAGTTAAAATGGTTAAATTTTGCAAACACTGTGGAACTACACTTCGTAATATTTTTAATGAAGCTCTTAGGAACTTCAGTCCCGATTTATTTAAGGGAGAAGCTAGTGTCCCAAAATTTTGTGCATGATAGGTATATTAAACGGCCTGATCGCTTGACTATGTCTCAGCATCGCACTGCCTTGTTTTAACTCAGTTTTATATATAATGCAGTAAATATATACAATACTATGAATTCAGATCTGAAAACGTGTACTATTGGCCAACTTCGTCGATCATATAAGGAAGCAAAATAAGCAGAATTCTCAAATGTAGTTTATTTGCATTTTAATGTCTCTTCTGGATTATTAATTAAGATTTACTATGTATCCAATGGTTAAATCTCCCCTCTTCTACCACACAATGTGTGTGGGTAATATGTACTCACATCACATGTATTCACATCTTAATAAAGACGATATTTATTTATTTTATTGATTTATTTATTTATTTATTAAAATATGTTTTATCAATAAAAATATCGTTTATCCTTGACTGTACTAAGGGAATAGGTGGTGTTTTTCCTTTCAAATCGGCAAATAGAAGCAAAATAAATGCTCTACAGAATTTTGCTGATATTACGTCAAGGTCTCCTTCGTGATTAATGGCTTCAGCTCTTATCAACACTAAATAAACCGATGTGTCCAGGATTAATTCCGCATATTTTTCCATTCGTAAATCGGTATGAATTAACGCATACATATGTAACATAGAACGAAAGCTTTCATGGTTTTGGCTAGATGGGAAATCATGATTTTTGTGATTCAATATTCTATCAAAAATACGTAAAGATGCCTTGTGCGATCGTAGGCGAAACGTCGAAACTCGTTACTTAGGTTTAACACTTATACCCTGAATTACTCTCATGCCTTTTTTTGGATTAACAAATAAAATATAGCTTTTAAAATGTATTGAAAACATAAAAAAATAGAAACAACTTGCTCACATCTGAAATGAAAATAAATCCAGTTTGTTGGAGAGAAACGTATACTTTAAAAAAGTAAACGATTAAAAACACAGCAATGAACCAACTGAATGAAATACTCTTCTTTTTACGGCGCCATCTTCTCATTAAGGTTGGCGACCCTAAACGAATATTAGAAACAGCTGCTCGAAAAATATCGCTCGAAGTACATCCAAGCCCTTCTCCGTGCCCTTCAGCCAAGAATTTTGTCGTCTTCCAATCGATCGTATGCCCTTTATTTTGCCTTCATTGTATGTCCGAAGTATGAAGTTTTTCCTATTTTTATGGTTGTTAGTAATTTTTGCTCATTCTTTCCAGTATTTCTATGTTTTTTATTTTCTGTACCCAGGAAATGCGAAGAAGGCAAAGCAAATGTAAGTTTCAAAAGATTCCAGCCGTTTCTCTGAGCCAGGAACATGGGTCCAGCACTAACATCCACACAATAGCATGGCGAATACATACGCTCTCACCATTCTCATTCGGAGTTCGAGACTGAGACTTGTGCGATGGAAAAATGTATTCACATTCGTGTATGTTACTTGGGCCTATTCAATTCCGGAATATATTTCCTTGCTTGGATCCCACTTGTCCTTTATATTGGTGCCCAAATATTTAAATGTAGAGACCTATTCTACGGTGTTGTTCCTGATTTTCAGGGATTCTAGTGGCAGATTTTTCTTTGTTATTACCATCCATTTGGTTTTTCTTATATTCATAGTTAATCCAAATCTTTCGCTGACTGTTACGACTCGATTGATTAGTTGCTGGAGATTTTTAATATTATTTGCTATAATAGAACATGTTGTGCAGTGTACTCCTATTAACTGGTATTCCTTAAATAGATTCATAGATGGTCTCATTAAACACAGTATCAGAATAAAGATTGAACAAAAGTGGTGAGAGAATGCATCCCTGTTCTACACCTTGGGTTATTTTTATGCTTTAGGTCTTTTTCAGCCCAATATTAACTTCCACTGATTGATTACAGTACAGATTTTTAATAATATTTAGATCTCTTTTGTCTATATTTCTGCTTCTAGAATTTTTATAAATTTCTTGTGCATCACACAGTGGGAAACTTCATTGTTATCTCTCATCTACATTCATATCTTTACAACGCTGGACCAGTACATTTAATGAAAATAAAGCTTCCCGTGTACCCATGCCTTTTCGGAATCCGAATTTTGTGTTATCTATTTCTGCGTCACATTTTCTATATATTCTGGTACAGATGATTCTCAGGAATATCTTAAGAACGTGACACATTTCATTGATTTTGACTTTTTAGGAATTGGGATGAAAGTGGACTTTAGCCAGTCAAGAGGGATTTGTCCAGTTTCAATCAATGAAATACAATAGATAAAACTATAAATTTTTCTCACAAGAGATGGTGTTGATTTGTTCCTTATGTAAAATCACTGTGAAAAGTAACAAATTGGTGATTTTATGAAAATTACAGGATATATAAATTTGAATTCTATAAAAAAACGCACTCTAATACTACATATTTATTAAGAGTATGTGGGTATGCTGTTATAAATCTGTATGGACTATACTATATATTAATAAAACTATATTTTATATATATATATATATATATATATATATATATATATATATATATATATATATATATATATATATATATAAAATATAGTTTTTATTTCTAGATTTCATTTTTAGCTATAACACCATCATCGGACATTTAGCAAAAGTTATAATCATTAAAAACTCAATTAGCGTTTTTATTAATTAAAAGGTTGTTTCTTCTACTGAATTTCTGAAAAGTGAGTTTACGATTGTAAAAATAATAAATAACAGCAGTTTTGTATACCGTGAACATATCTGTATGTTAGCCATGGGAATTAATAATTCGTTTTCATGAAAGTTCAAAAATTTATAATCCAGTTGAGTGATATTTATACTTATTTTTATTTTGACATCAGTACGGTACAAAAAAAGTGATTTCAATTTAACTTACACAGTAAATTTTTGACACCTTTGCATCAAATGTAACAGAACTTTATAGTAATGTTTTTGATTTTCTTGGAAAAAAAAATAAAACCACGTCAAGTCAAAATTTGGCCCTTCTTTTTTATTCATATTTTTAGTGTTCCGTTCGTCTGTCTGTCTGTCACAACCGTTTTTTTTCTGAAACTATTTCACATAGAATGTTAAAAGACGTCGCAAATATAGAAATTGATGGCCCGATCAGAGCCATGTAGTTTTTGAAAGTTAAATTTTCACTTAAGGGGTTAGTTTTAGGAGGTGCAATCGGAACTGAAAATAAAAATTTCAATGTTAACGAGTGGGGTGTCAAATGAAAGTTGATGAAAACACGAGTTCAAAAATATATAGGATGTAATACTTTACATTTTCTTAAAAAAAGTTGCCAAAAATCGCTTTCTCCCCACCCTATCTCTAAGAGTAGAAATCAGAAAATTTCGAAACATTCTGAAATATTCTCTATACGGTGAAAATTATGATGAATATATTACCTTTGATAATTTATCTGGTATATAAAAAGAAACCATTTTTTTCAAAATCATATTCATATGAAAGCTAAAAATTGTCAAAAAGTGCGGTACCCAAGCCTATCTCTAAGAGTACTAAACAAAAATTTTCGGAAAAACTCTGGAATATTTTCCATAAGTTTAGATTGATCGAAAATTAGAACCAGTGCATTATCTTTGATAATTTTCTGGTACATAAAAACTTTGTCGAAAACTCATTTGGGATGTTTTGTGAAGTCACTTTATATCTCCGTAATGTATCTCAATTTGTATTTCCGCAACAAAAATTTTTATTTCAAAAGCAAACACCGTACGGAACACTAATTGTGTAAGTTCGACTTGCACTTGGCGGGTTTTTCTATTTTAATAACTCCATAAGCCATCCTTTACCAACTAAAAAAACGAAGGAGAGGTCAAATTTTTGCCTTTTCAATATTTTATAGTCAATTAAGTATGGGTAAGAAAGCGATAAATTTATTTTTCTATGTATATTTGATCAAAAATTAATCGTCAGACTCTGGAACTATAAAATCCAGCTCCTGATCCTGTTATTTATCTCAGGTATGAAAAATCCCCGGGATTTATGTTAATCTAATTTTGAACTATCTATATGTAGGAACAACAATCACAAACAAGACATAGTCAACTAGCGTTGTATCACCTAAAATGGCAGAATATTGCCAAATTTTCAACAATAAATGTCTAAATACATATGGCAACTTCAGAAATACTTATTTTTTCCTTTTAAAAATCTCGATTATTCTTTTTTTTCTACTTTAGGAAATAAAATGCCCCTGTGGAGAAAATAAATTGACTTCTTTATATTTCTAAACCATCCGAATACACAATACACAACCAATAAATATTTCGCCTATACTTTGTGATGTAGATGTAGTCATGTGTATAGGACGAGCAAGCATTTCAGAGGAAGGCAGCAAATTTTATTACGGCAGCGTCCAGAAAAAATCACTGAATGGAAAAATTATGTTGGAAATGTTATGTATTTCTACAGGAATTTAGTTTAACTTTATCTTGCCAGAAAATGATACAAATAAATAATACATAGACAGTCCTTAATTGGCAATTGTATATATTTATTTTACTATAGTTGTATTCATACTGATGTGTGTAATAGGATCATTAAATTTATTTGTTTTCCCCAAGAGTGTAGGATATCATGATGATCCATAAAATTGGTATATCAACGTAACAATTTCGTGCTAGATTCCGAAGAAGTCGGTTTTTGGAAAAAAGTCGACACAGGAAAAATCCAGAAGAATCACATCCATATGTTTCTGCTTCTATGTAATTCTTCTTCTTACGACGCTGTCTCTTCACGAAGGTTGGCGATTCATATAGCTAAACGAACTTTAGAAACACCTGTTCGAAAAATATCACTCGAAGCACATCCAAACCACCTTTTCACATTCTTCAGGCAAGAATTCTGTCATCTTCCGATAGATCGTTTGCCCTCTATTTTGCCTTCAATAATTAGATGTAGCAATTCGTACTTTAGGCTCCTCATTATATGTCCGAAGTATTGAGTCTTTATGGTTGTTAGTAATTCCTTCATATTGGTCATTTTGTCCAGTATTTCTTTGTTTTTTACTGTCTGTACTCAGGGGATGCAAAGAAAGTATATATATAAATGTACATTTCAAAAGATTTCAATCGTTTCCTCTCTAAAGGGTACAGCAGTAACATCCATACAATAGCATGGAGAACACATACGCTCTCACCATTCTCATTCAGAGTTCGAGACTAAGACTTGTGCGATGAAAAAATTTATTCATTTTCATGTATTTTACTCGGGCATGTTCAATTCGGGAATATATTTCCTTTCTTGGGTCCCAATTGTCATTTATATTGATTCCCAAATATTTAAATGTGGAGACCTGTTCTACGGTGTTGTCCCTGATTTTGAGGGTTTCTGGTGGTAAATTTTCCTTTGTTATTATCATCCATTTCTTCTTCTTCTTCCTACGTTAGGACCATATCCTGTGTTCACTTCAAAGGTTTCCCAGAACAATTGCGATGATGAAGACCAGCTCTCATACCATCTTATTAGTGGTCTTCCAAGCGGTCGAGGTATGTTTGGTCGCTTCTCTATTGCAACCTTAGCCAGCGGGTCATTTGGCATTCTCTTCACATGGTCTCTCCATTCTCTTCTCCTATTCCTTGCCCATCTCACCACATCCTGTATTTCACACATTTCCCTTATTTCTTTACAATTCTTCCGGTCAAATAAGGTATATCCTGTCATCGATCTAAGTGTTCGCATTTCTATTGTTCTTAGGAGTCGTTTTGTTATTGTGTTCTCCGCTCTGGTTTCTATCGCGTACGTCATGATCGGTCTTACGTATGTTTTGTATATTCTTACTTTGTTCCTGGTGCTCATATATTTGTTTCTCCAAATTATATCTCTTAAGTATCCTGATATTAATGATGCCTTTGTTGTTTGAGTTTTTACTTCCTCCTTAAGGTTCCTGGTACTTGTTATGTTTGTCCCTAGATATCTGAAGGACATCACTTGTTCTACACTCTGATCATAAATCGCGAGTTTGCATCTTTTTGGTTCTTTAGATATTGTAAGGGATTTTGTTTTCTTTACAGATATTTGCATATTAAACACTTTTGCTATTTGTTGGAACTTATGTAGGAGTCTCTGTAAGTTATCTTCGTCTTCTGATATGATTACTGCATTATCGGCGTAGCATATTATTTTTATTTCTTTGTCTCCCAATCGATATCCTCTCCCAGTTTTCTTTACTTCGTTTATTATTTCATCCATTATGATGTTAAATAAGATTGGGCTTAGGCTATCTCGTTGTCTGATTCCGGTTGTCATAGGTATTTTATTGTTTAATTTATTTGCCACTCTTACATATGTGTGGTTATTGATGTTCAACTCTTCGATAGTTTTTATTATATTCGGGTGAATTCCCCTTTTTTGGAGTAGGGCTATGACATCAGTTAACCGTACCCTATCGAATGCCTGGGTAAGATCAATGAAACACATAAAGGCTATCTTATTAAACTCTATGGCTTTTTCGGTAATTTGGCGGATTATAAATATGGCGTCTATAGTAGACCTGTTCTTTCTGAACCCTTGCTGTTCTTCACAGATTTCGGTTAACATTATTTCTTCTGCTAAAACTTTAGTGAACAATTTTAGTTCCGCACTCATTAAGCTGATACCTCGATAGTTTTTTGGATCTGTCCTTTCTCCTTTTTTGAAAAAAAATCAAGATCAACACACATAATAAGTATATATGCACCCGATACCAGCAAACCTCAAACGGTGATAGACCTTTTTTACCAGAACCTACAAGTAGTTTTAGACGACATACAATAATAGTTCTAGGGGATTTTAATGCAAGAATTGGTGATGAAGTTATACTTGGCATCAAAAATCGATTCAACGAAGAAACTATAAACGATCATCCATTTGGTTTTTCTTATATTCATATTTAATCCAAATCTTTCGCTGGCTGTTACGACTCGATTGATCAGTTGCTGGAGATCTTTGATATTATTTCCTAATAGAGCATGTTGTTGAGTGTACTCCCATTAACTGTTATTCCTTCAACGGATTCAGAGATGGCCTCATTAAACACAGCATCAGTGAGAGAATGCATCTCTGTCTTACATTTTGGGTTATTTTTAAGTTTTCGGACTTTTCCAGCTCAATTTTAACTGATTGATTCCAGTACATTGTATGTAATTAGTGCTTATAAATTCATTTCCATTTTTTCGTTGAGATGTGATTGAACTCCATATCTGTTTGTAAAGCCCATAAAGGTAATTTTCAATTATTTTTCTGAAAGTCTTTCAGTGCTCGTTTTTGATTTGTCTGACTAATGATGTGGTAGCGTTACGGACGATTTTATAATACTGGTAAATTATTAGGTTAAAAAATACAAGATAATATGGAACGATCCTATTTAAATATTTTTTTAAGGGTGTAAAATGGTTTAATATTACATTCAGAAACAATATACTTAGTGAAAATGATTGCAATACGTATATGCATAATTTATCCACAAAAATTTTACTACTACTTACAATTATTTATACATTTTTGGAATAATATTCTTCAAACATGCTATCGATTTTGACCGAACTAATATTATGAGTAAATTGCTGGCTCCTAATTCAATCAATCATTCAGCGGCAAAATTAAGAAAATCGTGACCCTTGAGACCATGGGACAACATGTTCGTGCTCACGATGTTCCAAACCATGTTGAAGAAATCTTTGCTGGGCGGAAATCACGTCGTCAAGCTTGGGCTCACGATAAGATACTAGAGTGGCCTTCATAATCGCCGGACCCTAACCCTATTAAAAACGTTTAGTCCCTTGTAAAGAGAAAGCTCAAAGAAAAGACTCTGACTCAGTTTTCTACCAAGATTCGAAAAATTTGTAGAGTATGCAAAAAATTTCGTGGACAGCATGCCTCGAAGATGCTAGGCGATTATTGATGCAGGAGGCGATTGGACAATTTACTAAGATCGTGCTGTTATTAGCACATCAAAGAATACATTGATGGCAAAAACTGTTCTCGAAACACATTTTTTCAAGAATATGAGCGGCCACTTTCTTACTTGAAAGACTATATTATTAAAGTTACTTATCTCTTTTTATGTACAAATAACGATGTATTTATTACATAAAAATGGATTCTGTTTGTTAGACCTGGTGCACTCAGAAACAGAAAAAAATATTTAAAAAAATCCTATACAAATATTGCTGAAATTTACTTCAGTAATCTGTCTATATTTTCCGTCCGTATTGTATGATAACGTAAATAGGATGTCATTTAAAATTGCAAGATGCTCATAAAATAGACACAGAAAGTATTTCATGCAGAAAAGTTCGATAAACCGAATGAAAATAGCTGGAAAATTTGAAATGAAAACTGGGTCTGAGGAAAACGATAAACGTTGTCATCATCGCAAACCAGAGCAAATAGTAACAGCTCTTTTATGTTTTATAAAGCTCTGTATGGAAACAGATTATATGTGAAGATACATAGTAAAAAATAATTGGAATATTTCTCGATGGCAATTTATTACGATTATGTATACGTATACATACCATAATAATATATGCTCTTAATGTTATTAAATAATTAATTAATTAAATATTATGCTATATGGAAAGATGGCAGCACAAACAAAAAAACATAGGATGTTCAGTTAGTGTCAACTCTAAGAAGATTCGTATAATATTTTCATGACATTTTGTCTATTAATTTACGCTACTATTGATTTTTACAAAATGACGGAAATAAAGAATTTCATGTGTTGATGAAACATTCCTTTGACATGAAAAAAAAAAAATACAGTCCGAATTCAAGAATAGCTTGAGAAGTGTTATAGCACATCTGCTCCCTCGAAAGCAACGACACTGGTGAGCAAATCGACTCAAACGATTTTGCTTCGTTTAATACCGATCCGTGAATTTAATTTTCAAACAGTGGTATTATTTTTGGTATCATTAGAACGCTAATATTCTACTCTTTCCAATAATACGAAAAACATTTGGATTTCCAAAAAGTTTTACTGATTAAAAGGGTTTTACTTAATAGAACCGTTTTTGCTCGTTCAGCAACGTACTCGTTGCGCGCTATTCATCCCTATAAAAACACATGCAACTGAATTTTCATATTATTTCTTTAGCGGAACTTGAACCGTCAACCCAAATTGACTGCAGCTTTGATAGAGTAACGGAAGAATCTGAAATGTGATTTTATATAAACTAAATAAAGCCTGAAGCATGGCTGTCACAAGCTGAAAATACGGCAGGCACATGCGGGAAAACTGCGGACAATAATTCGAGAAAGTCTGAAAGCTTTTTTTCGTTCATAAGTTAGTGATCCTGCAAGATTTTGAACCGTGTTTAACTATGAATGATAGGATGGTTTGTCGACGATTTTTGACGATGTTGGTGATATATGGTCAAAAGGAAAGTAGCACGAAGAGGGTACACTTGTTCGTTGGTTTTTATCAAGTCAATGATCCAAATCGTGTAGTACATGCCAGCTGAGCTGTAGACTCTGTTTAGTATAGTCTGATTAAAGGATCTTTGCAGTTATGTGATCAATTCGACGTCAAGAATATTCATACGATTCAATTGGTTGTCAATTGAGTGTCGGCGGTCTGAGTCTTAAATAACAATTTCAAAAGTCAAAATAGAATCTAAAATTTTTCATCCGGTTTGGTAATTAACTAGAACTACGGATATATTAAATGTGTATGATGTGTAAAACACCCTAGTTCTTACTTGTGAAGGACATTTACCTCTCTGCATAAATCCGACGTCTAATATCACCTATTTTTATTTTTTAGATTGCTATTAGATTATTTCGTGAGTAAATTTACTTTATGAAAAGTTAACAATTGTTATCTGTTAGTTATTTGAAGTTTGTGTAATATTTGTAATGAAATTACAATACACACTTAACACGACTTTATCAAATTTACATATAAGGCATTATAAAATCTGTAAAAAGTTGCACCGTAGAACTTATTAAATAAAATTTTAAAATAAAGAACTGAAATATAATACTTTTAAAAACAGAAAGATATTTAATGACGAGGGTATAAAGTATGAATAGGAGATATAAATTGCATAATCCAATTTTAATATGATTTATCAAATCAAAATAATAGATAGATAAATAAGTCTATATTTGTCCTGCAAAATTTTTAATGAATGTTGCCCAACGGGCTTGGAGCGAACGTGTCAATAAGTAATATTTAAATTATTAATTGAATAATGACAGTAATCGCTAGAAGTAGATGCTTCTCTCTCGCCTTCCTCATTCCCAACACGAATAATGATTTCTGGAATCTCTTCGATTATTACCTCGCAATCATGCCACTGTAGAATCAGGTTTTCTGTTTGTTGTACGCTGGCATGCCATACTTCTGGTGTACATTTTTCTAAGGCTCTATTCCACATCTGAAGTACTTGTTTATCTCCATATTCCTCTTCACCAATGTGCTTGTTATAAAATGTTTTTGCATTTGCCCAAATCAGCTCGATTGCATTAAATTGACAGTGATAAGGAGGCAATCTCAACACTTCATGCCCATGCTCTTGAAAAATTTTATCGATTTGATATTCCTTTATGAGCTTTTGCAATATCTAACAATTTTGTCTTAAACATCTGTTTGTTATGAGGTAAACTATTCTTCTGTAATCACTAGAGAATTTCTTCTTTTTTCCATGCTGAAGATGGTCGTTTTTCTACTTCAACTGAATGGTATGAAGCATTATTAAAGATGGTTCTTCTAAATTAGGTATCAACTTGTTTCTGACCCATTTCGTAAACATTTCACTATTCATTTTTCCATGATAATCAAGTGACTTTGACTTGCTAGCAAATATTAATTGGCATTTTCCACAAAACCCCCACTGTGTCCAGCATGTAAAACAATAAACCTTTTACCATCAAATCCCCCAGGCTTGCGAACCCTTTTAATATTGTCATCCTGCCATGATTTCCGTTGACTACTTTTTGAAAAAATCCCTGTTCCGTCTATGAAAACAAGCTGGCGGGCAATGTGTGCATTTTTGTTTTCCATATACTTTCTAAGAAAAGCTGCCCTCATTGAACAAATTCTTTGTGTCTCCATTAATGCTCGTCTGTTGTCATCTTAAATTTGAAACCCAAATCCAGAAGTAATGTTTGAAGAGTTCCATAACTGATATTAATTATCTCTTTTTGTCGCAGTTCTTTACTTAAGTTGTTAATAGTTACATGTTTTTTTAAAAGTACAATATGATTTACTTTCGATTTTGCTTAAACCGATAGATATTAATAGCTACTTACTTTGTGCATATATAATGTTGTGGCCTGTTAATTTCGCCCGCACATTGAGGCGCTATTTTTGTAGCCCCTTCTTTCTATACTTTTTTTTATAATTTCTGAGAATGGATTGAGTGGGTATTAATATTAAAAGAACTAAAGAAATTAAACATACCCCAGCTCAGTTTTTCTTGGTGGAGTAATATGGGTAAGATATAATTTATGTACGTCTTTTGGAAATAGTCTCTATAGTTGTTTAAAATTTTTGGTTGTACAAATTTTGGGCACCATTCATTTTAAAATAAAAAGGATCTAACTTCAGCTAAAAAAATGAAAAAACAGTGGTTATGTAGTTGTTAAGGAAAATTTTGATATGGTACAACCCTTTTGTCCTGAAAAGTAAAATAGGTGGTACAGTAAAACACTAGCCTTAAACAAGAAAAAAAAAGGTTTATTAATGACTCAATTAAAAGTTCTAACTTTGTGGTTCTGTTATTCTCCTGTATTACAAAAAAACCTTAGCCTAATAGGTGGTATTGCTAGATTGAGTCCTTAAATCGCGATTTTTTAATCAAAACTTTGCTACACCCGGAGTTGAAGGTTCATGATGTTCACTTCACGAGTTATCAGTTCTATACGATGTGAAACCCACTTATCAGCGGGAAAATGGGTCTACGGATGGATATTCTGGTGACTTACGGTTTTCCTACGAGCTTTTAGGGCTGTCTTGGTGGGATGTTCAAAACATAGATGTTTCCCCCTTGGTTACTTCAGTTCCCTTTGGGTTACTAAACTTTTCTTTGGCCCCTAAAGGTCTGGGAATAAACAGGATTCAAAGAAAAGGCCTTGAATTGAGCACTAAAACCGTTTTCACACTACTAGATCACTAATATATCAGTACGGATATTTGATAGTGAAAGCCTACTGGGCGGCTTTCTAAAAAAAGAAGAAGACTTTGGCTGAGCAAAAAAGAACCTAGCTGCGGCTATACGATGGAAAGAGCCTCTTGCGGCTACATAATGGGAAGAGCCTATGACGGCTACTTGTTGGAAGAAGCCCACTACGGCTTCATGTTGAAAAAAAGCCTACTACGGCTTCATGTTGGAAAAAAGCCTCGATCCGTGTCATCCGGACACTTAAATATCTTTCTCCCTTCCGTAATAATCACATTTTCAAGATGGCTACTTCCCGGATACAAATGTCTAGCCAATCGACGCATTAGAAACGAATTTAATAAATCCGGTAGAAAACCCGCAATGCATACTGTAATATAAACGGCTCCGAAATTCGAGTGAACTACACTGCTTAAAAGTTAGTAAACACTGCCTGATATAAAAATGGAAAAAAATGTAAATTATAAGAAGAAAAAGAGTAACATAACATGATCTTAAAATCTAGGAAAAAATGAATGTTACGATGTATTACGAACGTCCATTTTATAACTCTCACTCAGAACATGGGTCTTAGCTTATTTCCTTGGTCGTGATTTTCCAGGTGTTAAAAGTAATTCATTTTTATCACTACGAATTTTGATGTTCGCTAGAGTTCTCGTACTAATCTGTAAAGCAGCAGCGACTCTTTGGAACCTGAACATTGTAAACACATTAAAAAGATTCATTTACCTCTTGTACAGCATTAAGAGTTATAAGAGGATCCTTGTTATTCCTTTCCGATGTAAAATACACTACTAATTTCGCTACAAAATCTCTTGCTTGACTGTTCAAACATTTTCCAGGCATTTTGGTGGCTTCATATGAAGAGTATTTCGTCAATATTGCACAAATATTAGAGCTTTGAACAGAACTATTTATTAGTTGGCAAGTATATTCCAAAATTCGATAATGGTTTAAAAACGATAGTGACCGTTTGCTGTAAAAATTAAGGAAGTGCCTACTGCATGATCCAATATACGTTGAATAAAAATTGCTGCACTGTTCACGTTTTTTGTGGGAAATTTTGGTTATTGTCCGTAACGCGGTTTTATTTATTTAAAAAAAGTTGTTACAAACACCCTCCCTGGATACCACAAATTTCCCACACAAAACGTGGACGTTGCAGCAATTTTTATTATGTCGACGTCCAATGAGCCGTGCATTAGACACTTCCAGAAAATAAACATAAAGATGACGTAACCTCAATCCGTCAAAGAATTATCGATTATTTTTATTGCCTATAAACTCGACGGTGCTGGCTTCTAAAACATGAAGATATACCCAAATTCCAGGTTGTTCGCTGTCTTTCTTGCATATATACAAATAACCGAGAGGCAACAGAGCGAATGTCGTAAATAACTTCAGATGACAGAAGACTTACGTTTATAAGTTTTCAAATATACTCAACATGTTGACAAAAAGAATAATATAGACGGATGTTTACACTATATTCAGACATTTATGATGTGCATGCAAAGAAATATTGATGGGACTATAATAGTAATACTACAACGGGAGAGTTAAGCGGCTAAACAAATCCGTTGTACCAGCACAAATAATTCTATATATATATATATATATATATATATATATATATATATATATATATATATATATATATATATTTATATATATATATATATATATATATATATATACATATATATATATATATATATATATATATATATATATATATATATATATATATATATATATATTTATATATATATATATATATATATATATATATATATATATATATATATATATATATAAATCGGTTTTATAACGTCTTCCGTCTTCCGATGCCTAATTTCCACTCCTCCCGGTTTCTCGATCCCTCCTCCTCCAGATCTCTCTCTAGTACATCCTTGTTGATTCCTGCTCTCCAGCTTTGGCATGGTCTTCCTCGCTTTCTTTTTCATGAGGGTTCCAATTTAAAATCTTTTTAGGTAGTCGGTCTTGTGACATTCTCTGTACATGTCCGTACCATACGAACTGCTGGGTTCTGATTTCGTCCACTATATCGTGCTTTATTTCTAAAGCTCGTCTTATCGTGTCATTTGGTATGCGGTCTTTTCTGGATTTTCTGGCTGCTCGTCTCCAGAAATCCATTTCTGCAGCTTTTAGTATTTTTTCTGTTCTTTCCTTCAATGGCCACACCTGGGAGCTGTTAGTTATTATACTTTTCACTACTGAGTTGTAAACTCTCTTCTTATTTTCAATGGTTATGTTTTTGTCCCATAGTATACTATTAAGCATTGCAATCGCTTTTCATCCTTGGATATTCCTCTCGAATATTGCTTCTTCCAGTGTTCCGTCCCTAGATATTCTCGTTCCCAAATACTTATAACTGGCACAGTGTTTGAAGGTGTGTCCGGTGGCCAGTTTCAAGTCCTGCTGTTGTCCTCCGACGCATATGTACTCAGTCTTTTTAATATTGACTTCTAGGCCCCATTTTTTCATATTCCTCCATAAGTTTTCGTATCATGTATTCCATATCATCGATGTCCTGAGCGACCACTCCCTGGTCGTCTGCGAATGACAGCGTGTACAGTGTAGTATCGTCATCCAGTGGTAATCCCATACTGCTGTATTTCCTTTTCCAGTTCTTCAGTGCAATCTCCAAATAGATTTTAAATAGCGTTGGGGATATACAGCAGCCCTGTTTGAGACCCTTTGTGACCTGGAACCCTGTTGTTATACCATATTTGGTTTTCACACTACTTCTTGCGTCTTGGTATAAGGATTTTACGGCTTTAATTATTTCGGTCCTTACATTACTCTGTTGTAGTGTTTCCCACAATCTCATTTGGGGCACGCTGTCGTAGGCCTTTTTAAATCAACAAACAAGACATGGACTTTCTGATCAAATGCGATTTTCTTTTCTAGGATTTGTGTCAGTGAGAAGAGATGGTCTATTGTGGATCTTCCTGCTCTAAAGCCTGCCTGTTCTTCAGCTTCTACGTCCGCGTATTCCGTTTCTATTCTATTTTTAAGTATTTTTCCGTATATTCTGCTAATATATTCTGTAACCGTTATTCCCCTATAGTTATCGCAATTATTTTTGTCTCCTTTTTTATGAATTGTTGATATGTATGATATTTTCCATTCCTTAGGTACTTCTAATGTGTTAATGCATCTTTGGAATAAGTGCCTCAAAGCGCTAAATAGCTTGTTAGTTCCGTATTTTACTATCTCTCCTGGGATGTTTCCTGGTCCTGGAGCTCTACCATTTTTTAGCGTTTTTACATACTTGTTTAACTTCTGAGGTTGTTATCCTTATTGGGGATCCTCGTATAACTATATTTGGGTTTCCATGTTGGGTACTTTTGACCTCTGGTCTACCTTCTGTTAGCATATTTGTAAAATATTGGTTCCATTTTTCTGGTGTTATTGGTGAGAAGATTTCTCTTTTCCGTTCTGTTCTCATATTTTTTAAGAAGTCTCTAGCTTTCTGTGCTTTTTCTTCCTCCTATGTAAGTGTTGAGTCTTGAGCATGTCTTTTCCCATTGGTTGTTCTTTTTGTCACTAATCATTTTGCGTAATCTAGCTTGGGATTATTTGTATTTTACTTTGTCGTTTGTGCTCTTTGAACTTAAGTATTTATGATAGCTTTTCCGTTTTTCTTTAATTTCGTATTTAATTTCTTCATAAACCAATATGGTTTTTGCTGTTTTTCCCTTTTCTCTTGATACCCTAATGCTTCCAGTGCGGCTGCGTGTAGGCGTTCCTTTATATACTTATATTCTTCTTCTATAATAACAAATCCCGTCCGTTGTATCTTTTGGTCCAGTCTACTCTTGTATAGATTTCTGATACTTTCATTTTGTAAGCTGTCTGTATTATATCTTATTGTTGTCTCACTTGTTGTATGCTGTGTACTCGTATCTTCCAGTTTGCTTTCCCGTGTTGTTCGTGAGGTTATCTTTTCTTTCACAAGGTAGTGGTCGCTGCCACATGAAGCCCCTCTTTGGACTCTTACATCCAGGAAGTTTAATCTAGATCTCTGATGCATTATCATATAGTCGATAATACTTTTTAAATCTCTTGTTGTTTGTCTCCACGTATATTTATGAATATCCCTATGCTGGTAGTGTCCGTTTAATATTGTAAGGTTGTTTTGTTCACATATCTCTATAGTTCTTCTTCCGTTGTCGTTAGTAACTTCTTCGCCATATTTTCCTACCACTTTATCGTGTTCTTTCCTTCCTATTCTTCCATTTAGATCACCCAAAAGTAATATCTCTCTTGATGTTCCAATTTTGCGTATTTTCTCATTTAGTTGTTCAAAAAATGAATCCTTGTTATTAGCAAGATCGTCGTCGTTGACAGCGTATACCCCCACATTTCCAACATTTTTTTAATGTTACAGTTAAATAATTTCCTTGTAACTTAGTGATTAATTTCTAATATCTTTAAAACATCAGTGTTTCTAAATTTTTATTTCAAATCTAGGAAAATGTAAAAATGATCGTAATCTCTTAACTTCTACAGCAAGTGAAGATGATTAATGCTTTTTTCCAGTATGGAAATAAACTTGAATAGCTTTAAGCCATTTTCAAGTAAATTTATATCTGTTACGGTCGTTTTTGTACGGGTTAGTTTAAAAACTTCGAAGAAACTTATGAATTTAAGTAAAAGAATGGATTAGTTCAGAATGGTTTAAGAATATATATTCAAATTTACTTAAAATTAGAATATAGAAAAGATGTGCCAAGCGCAGGAGGGCGTTTGAGAATTTGAAAATTTAAGTGTCAAGAATTTACTGGGAATTATACTGAGATGCAACGGAATTATCTACTTTGTTGTGTTATTTCAATAAATTGTTGTAATCCAGACGATATGTGCGATTTATTGCTTGTAAAATAGGTTTAGGTTTATTTTAATTTCTGTGACAAAAATGAACTGTGCCAACATGCAAGTTTGGACAAACCAAATCATAAACTAAGTAATAAAATTCATAATATTAATAATAGTGTTTATTTGCCAATCTGTATAATACTGAAATATACATAATAATAATAATAAAACATCCAAACAAAATACACAGAAAAAATTTCCAAATACACAGACCATGCAACGGAAATAAAAAGGCTATGGAAACAAGAAAAAGTCATCATTGTCTCTCTCGTTATATCAGCCACAGGCCTTACACCAATAACATTCACACCACACTTAGTACAATTAGGACTCAACATAAACATACACAGAAACATTCAGAAGTCAGTGATTTTGAAAACATGTAACATTGTCAGGTTATTCCTTAATACATAATGGTAATAGCGTTTGTGATGACTTGGCTTTTGCCCGTCAGCCAAACATGGAACCACATTGACCAAATGTGAGAAAGAAGAACTTTTTTGTAATAATAACAATAATAATAATAAAATTTTCTATATACATGTGGAAAAACCACCAAGGAGGTTAAAATAAATTTTCAAAAGATTCTGGTTTAACCACCTTAGAAACTAAAATAAGTTACTTAATGTCTTACCCATTACCATAACACTCGCCAGGCCCAGAAAGTAAAAAATGGATAAATTTATTTTTTTCTCATAAAATACATGAGTTTAAAGTCACTCTACAGTCCCTGGCCAAATTATTAGACGCACTGTATTTTTTTTAGTAATTTTATGTTTCTTAAGAGTTTTTATGCAATAATGGTATATTTAAACTACAATATTATTGATTTTTATTTAAAAGAATTGTTGTAGACTACATATTTGTATTTATTTTTAACATATGGTAACACTGTGTTGACAAAGTGATACATGAACGTAAACAAGTACAAAACTGTATCAGTCACGATCGGAATCGAGTCAGGTACGGACGTGTTTCTGTGGCTTTATGGACTGTGATTGTTTGTTTAACAGTTTTATACTACTCAGTTATTAGTTATTTTGTATGCAGTGTTTTAAAAAAGTAATTGGACTATTTTCATTATGGGTAGAAAAGGCGATCTTTCACCACGTAAAAAAAAGCTGAAGTGAAGGCCCTTGTGATTGCGAAAACATTTACAAACCGAGAAATATCACGAAGATTGGAGGTTTCTGAAGCTAGTGTACGACGCATAAAAAAGAAAATTGAGTCAGGGAAGGAATTAAGCCCGAAAAGAAAGAAAAGATGCGGTAGAAAACCAATTTTCACTCCACGGTCAAAGAGATGTTTGAAGAAAATTTGTGTAGAAAAACAGATTTGCTACCACAAAGGTAATAAAATCACAACTCCAGGATGCTAGCGTAAATGCTTCTGAGCGCACTGTTCGAAGAAAATTAAAAGAATTAGATTTTAAGGCCTGTCGCCCCCGCCAGGAAGCCCAAGTTAACAGCTGCAATGAAAGCAAAGCGCCTGAAGTGGGCCAAACAATGGCAAGACAAAGATGTGGACTTCTGGAGATCGGTAAGATACAGCAATTTAATCAATAATTGATACATTATTATCATTTTCAGTTAAATAAAGCAAATAAACATGGAAGTTTATATATTTTTCCTATTTTTGACAGGTCTGCTTCAGTGACGAAAGCACATTCGAAATTTTGCAGAATAAAGCTCAGTATGTGCGTCGTCGTCATGGAGAAAAGTTTCATCCTGATTGTGTCGTCCCGACGGTTAAACATCCCACCAAAGTGATGATTTGGTCAGTCATCAGCGGCAAGGGCACTGGACGTCTGTACGTCGTCAAAGGAATAATGAGGCAAGATCAGTACAAAGAAGTATTACAAAATCGGTTGATTCCGCAGCTCAGAGAATGGTTTCCAAATGGGGAACCATTCACTTTCATGCAAGATGGAGCTCCCTGCCACACTGCTCGGTCTGTTAAAGCTTTTTTGGCAGAAAAAAATATCCCTCTGTTGGATTGGCCGGGTATTAGCCCCCATTGAAAATGTGTGGGAGCTGATGAAAAGAGAAGTGGCTAAAGATGTGATTACCAACAAAATCCAGCTCCTAGAAAAGATTATTCATGTGTGGAATCATCATCCTCAAATGCAGGAGACAGTACAATCTTGCATTGATAGCATGCCGCGCAGAATTAAAGCTTTGATAGCGGCTAAAGGTGGCTCAACTAAATATTGACTTTTACTAACATTAATTTCACTTTTCTTTAAAACTTAATAAACTTATGCTTTTCTAAATTAATGCTGTTTTATTTATGTCAAATAAATAGGTAATTGATTGGATAATATAAAAATAAAAAACAAATCAATTTAAAATAATAAAACGGTACAATATCACTCGGTAATTAATATTTTACATGAAATCTTGCAGTGCGTCTAATAATTTGGCCAGGGACTGTATATGTTCCCTAGGATTTAGCCAGAACTTTTTAAATTAATCTTTAAATGCTGTAACTGATGAGATTTCAAAACATTCAGGAATATTTGAGAGATTTTGCAACGCTTATTTTTCATATGCCTTTGTCCTTATCGTTATCTCAAACATGCGCACTATTAACGCGAAGGAATTGCAAGGTTAGGTTATCTTCTATAAATTTTGTTTTTTTTTCATTCATTTCATGGTTAAGTATACCGGTTATTAGTATTTGATGGGTCAACACAAGTTTCTAAACTAAAATTGTCTCTAGCAGGTTTCTATCACTTCCTTCAATATTTCCAAGGTAATACGAATATGCCACCAATCCAGAGATTTACACGGTCACCGTAAATCCGCCGTTAGGTTCTTCCGACCATAAACTCCCTTTGACATCGAATATCCTACCAATAAGTGACAGAGAGGCGCCTAAACCGTGCAAGATTTGGCACTACAAATCTGCTAAATAGGAAGAACTCATGGAATACTTTCGAACTTTCCTTTGGTTAGACGTTTGTTTTTGATCCGACGACCCATCTGATTGCGCCAAGGAGGTTTCCGATGTTATTTTGGCTGGTATGGAAGCTTACATCCCTTTTTCGAAGAAATGCCCTTCCATGCTTTGGTTCAACAGAACATGCAAAGAAGCTGTTGCTTCTAAACATCTTACCTACCGACAATGGCGTGAAAATCCTAATGCCATATATCGTAACACCTTTGTCCGTGCCCGGAAAAGATGCAAAGAAATAATCGACGAAACTAAGGAGGCACACAATCAACGAATTAGAAACAAACTTCTCGCTTGTTCCAACAATTCCAGGTTTTTTTGGTTAGTCGCTAATGCAGTTAGTCAAAATTTAACCAAATCCACCATACCACCACTCACACGGCCACATAATTTTATTGCAACAACACCTGTTGAGAAAGCGAACTTGTTGGTTGAACTCTTTGCTTCATATTCTAATGTCGATTTCCAAGAAAAAACATGACCTACTATTCTCGCAGTGCAGTCAAGAATGCTCGATATTGTCTTTAGATAGCGGATCATAAAACGTATTTTAATGAAGCTAGACACCCAAAAAGCTTCTGGCGCTGAGGGAATACCTACCATAGTTCTCAAAAACTGTGCGAGAGAACTAACACCAGTTTTCTGTAGACTTTTCAACAACAATATTTCCTTCCTTCTGGAAACGTGCCACAGTTCAGGTAAGTTCAGTTCTAAAAAAGGAAAGAAGACCTTGCCAAATAGCTACCGATCAGTCGTACTGCTTTCAATAATATCGAAAGTCATGGAAAAGGCTATCAATCAGCATCTTCCAAAATATCTTGAAGGATTCAACATTATTAGCGACCATCAATATGAGTTTCGTAAACATGGATCAACAGAAGATCTTCTGACTTATGTAACACATATCTGGAACACCGCAATTAAACATTTTGGGAGAATCTCGAGCGGTTCCTCTTGATATATCTAAGGCATTCGACCGTGTTTGGCACGATGGATTGTTGGCTAAGGTATGCTCTTCTGGGATGTCTGAAAAGTTTTGTTTGTGGCGGATTTCTTTCGAACACCTTCACTATCAACGCCGGTGTGCCCCAGGGCTCCAGACTGTCTCCTACTCTCTTTCTCGTTTACATTAACGATCTGCTGGAAAAGACCGGGAATCCAATCTACAGCTTTGTAGATAACAGTAGGTTTATCTCTTCATTGGGAGCAAATATGTCTTGGCATAAAACATGTTGTAAGCATAGAATAGAGAGCTTCTTGAAAGCTTGGAATATTATTTCGAACCAGAAAGCTTTACACTCCACAACAACTGTTAATTCTGTACAAAGCTCAAATTCGAATAACTATGGAATACTGTTCTCATGTTTGGGGTTTTGCTCCCAAACACGTGCTGCATTTGTTGGATTCTATTCAGAGAAGAGCTGTTTGCCTGATTGGAGACCTGGAACTGACCGGCGGCCTTGATTCGTGGGAACATCGAAGAACGGTCAGCGACTTGATTCTATTCTACAAGTATTTTCATGGAAGGTGTTCGATGGATGTAGCCCGCTTAATTCTTGCTAGAAATACACGTCGCGCCAATACTTCACATCCGTATGAGGTTCAGCTTGTTACTCCTCGTACAATTTTTTTCAAGCAGTCTTTAATATGGAGAACCTCATCCCTTTGGAATAATTTGCCCACGACTGTGTTTCCCACCGAGTACAATTTACAGCGATTCAAGACCAACGTGAATCGTTTTTTCCGCACACATGTTGCTCCTGTAACGGTTTAGGGATTTCACTGAAGCACGTGTTTCCTGACCCATAAAAAAAATGCGATAACTAAAATTTCATTTGAAATTAGTAACACACATACTGTAATGCCATTGTGCTAAAGATGGCAAAATCTCAACATAATCTGAACACTAATTAGCTGTTGTCGGTGTTATTTGCAATAAAAGATTATCGTTTCAATTTTCTTGGTGGTTTATATACCTAAGTAGGAAAAAGAAACGGGCCCTACCATAACGAACTTTAAATAACCTCTTTTATAAGTTCCTAAATAAGGGAAATCGTTATCCTTAATAAAAGGTTCTTTTATTTTGTTTCAATACTGTGCAAACTCCGAATGGTGGGCGCATGTTTCAAATAACGATAACAGCTGAGTCCTTGTATTTAATTTCTTATCTTTACTACTGCGCAAGCTTCAAGTAAAGATAAAGACAGTGGCCTACCAAAATAAGTGTTGCAAAATCTCTCTATTGTTGTAAAGTTGATAAATATTGTAAGAAAAGAACCTCTGAGAGAGGGAATGCAGTGAGATGGAGGAGAGATGTAGCCACAATACCTTAAATTAACTGCGTGAACGACAGTTCTATAGCGAATTTTAGCTATTAGGTACTAAGGACGATTAAAGAGTATTATTATAATTTTCTGCTATTCTCTGTAGAAAGCCACTGTGTTTTATTTAACTTGTAAGAAATAGGATTATTTCGACGAAGACTATATATAAATCTTAAATAGGAGTTTTGGACGCGTTGAATTATATCTTCTTTATCAATACAGGGTCCGTAAACAGCGTCAGAAAAGTTGAAATGGCTGTTTAGATAAAAAGTTGTGGAATAATATCTTTAAACTTGCGTAGACAGATTGAAATATATCTATACCTTAAGATGTTATCAAGAATTAATTCTAAATTTCTACAAGATTCGGATGGTGAAACCTTATCTGCGCCGATTTTTATTTTAATACTGTATTATAATAAATCATGATTTTTTTCCGAAAATCATAAAGGTTGATTACGATGCATTTATTTCTAAGTTATATTTCTGGGAACATTTTTATAGCCGTTAGTTTTTTCTTGGACAGCACCCAATTCATGCGGGAAAAACGATGGGTACAATCGTGTGTTATCTGTGTATAAGCGGACCTTTAAGTACTTAAGACAATTAGTAACATTAACATAAGGTGTATATACAATAAAAGAGGTCCAAGTATTGTATTTTGGGGCACACCACAACGTTGGTTAGTTAGATACAGATGACACACCTTTGCTTGTCTCCGTATACTGGAGTCTATTTCTTAGATATTTACTTATTAATGTAAATGCATCGTTCCTAAATCCAATAAAATAAATAGAGATAAGCAAGTTGGGATCTAATCTGTGAAATGCCTTGCTATAATCTATTAAAATCAAAGCCTCACCTTTATCGACTTCTCTAAGAATATCATTGGTGACAGCTAACACGAGGATGGATTTAAAAGTTCGCGGCCTCATCAAAAATTTTTTTTATTATAGTACCCTCAGTAAGTTCATGCTTTCTTTGGTTGTCATAGTGTAAAATTTTGTTGCTGTAGAATTTGAGGTTTATAGGTTACAACGAGTTTAGTGAGACCAAGTGCAGGGTTTTTGGAAAAATGGAAAAAATTGAATAACGTGCGGTCATTATGGATCTGTTTAAAAAGATTAACACCGAAGGAGATTCACGATGATATGAAAACAACACTAGGGGAATCTGCTCCGTCATATACCACTGTGAAAAAATGGGTTGCAGAATTTAAACGTGGACGAGAGAGCATCGAAGATGACCCTCGCTTCGGCCGGCCCCCGACGTCTACTACTGAAGAAAACATCGGCAACAAGTGTGTGATTTCATATTGAACGACTGTAGATTAACTATCAGGGAGATTGCAGACACTATAGACATCTCGTATGAACGAACACAAAACATCATTACCAACGAACTCGGATTTTCTAAGGTTTCTGCTAGGTGGGTCCCCAGATTGCTTTCAGTTGACCAAAACGAATTCGGCTCAAGATTTTTCGCGACTGTTTGAATAGGTTTGAGACTGATCCGTAAGATTTTCTTAACAGGTTTGTGAGAATGGACGAAACCTAGGTTCACCACTATACTCCAGAGTCAAAACAGCAATCCAAGCAGTGGAAAAAATCTGGTGAACCGACCCCAAAGAAAGCGAAGGCTGGAAAAGTGATGGCGTCAGTTTTCTGGGATGTTGAAGGTATGGGAGAATACCTTTTGAAAGGCGAAACAATAAACTCCACTTGCTATTGCACCTTTTTGCGTTGTTTACGTCAAGAAATTAAGGAGAAACGCCCAGGATTACTGAGAAAGAAAGTTTCGTTTCATCAGGACAATGCTCCCGTTCACACGTCTGTTGAGTCTATGGCTCAAATTCGTGATTGTGGTTTCTAATTGCTGCCCCACCCAGCTTATTCTCCTAATTTGACACCTTCCGACTTTCATCTGTTTTCAAACCTAAAAAAATACCTCGGTGGCCAGAAATTTTCATCAAATGAAGCAGTCGAAGCTGCACTTAACCAGTATTTTAAAGATCTTGAGGAATCTTTTTTTCAAATAGATGTGGAAGCTTTGGAAAGCAGGTGGAAGAAGTGCATAGAGCTAGGTGAAGATTACGTCGAAAATAAAAATACTTTTGTATGTATTTTATTTTGTTTTCTTGGCTTGAACCCTGACTGGCAAGTGGGTAAAATATTATGCAAATTAAGATGTTCCCTAATTTGACTATTCATAATTTGTTCAAGTACAAGCACTACTGGCAGAATATTTAAATCGTAGCTTTCTACATGTCTTTTTTTTGGGTAGAGGAAATATGTATTTAAATTTCCAAGGATCTGGAAGGGTACTGTCTACTATACATAAATTAATAATGTTCGTAATGAAAGGAAGAATTCTTCTATAATATATATAAAATGCAACGTCTCTCTGTCTGTCTATTAGTGCGCTTATCACTAGATAACCACTTATCCGATTTACGTGTTTTTTTTTAAACATACATATGTTCTCTGGCCAGGTTATAGGATATATTTTATTACGTTAGGTAACATAAGGAATAAGCAGTGACGATAGTAGTGAATCAAGTCGGAAAAAGTTTGCTGCTAGCGCGTTCTCCTGCATTACACCGCCTAAACCATTAAATATGGAACCATATCATTTAGCAAAGAATATTTATATTATACATAAAACGCAACGTCTCTCCGTCTGCCTGTCTGTCCGTTGGTGCGCTTATCACTCAAGAAGACTTATCCTATTTACGTGTTTTTTTTTTTTAATTCATACATTTGTTCTCTGGCCAGGTTATCTATAGTCTTCTATAATATATATAAAATGCAACGTCTCTCTGACTGTCTGTCAGTCTGTCTGTCTGTATGTCAGTCCGTTAGTGCTCTTAACACTGGAGAACCACTTATCCGATTTACTTGCTTTTTTTTTAGATTTTTACAAATGTTCTCTGGCCAGGTTATAGGATATATTTTATTACGGTAGGTAACATAAGGAAAAAGTAGTGGCGATAATAGTGAATTAAGTCGGAAAAAAGTTTGCCGCTAGCGCATTCTCTTGCAATACACTGCCTAAACCATTAAATATGGGACAATATCTCGAGAATCACTTATCCGATTTACGTGTTTTTTTTTAAACATACATATGTGTGTCTAGGATATATTTTATTACGTTAGGTAATATAAGAAATAAGCAATGACGATAATAGTGAATCAAGTCGGAAAAAAGTTTGCCGTTAGCGCACTCTCTTGCAATACACTGCCTAAACCGTTAAATATGGAACAATATCATGTAACAAAGAATACAATATCTATAGAATGCAACGTCTCTCTGTCTGTTAGTGCGCTTATCACTAGAGAAGTATTTTTTTTAATCCATACATATGTTCTCTGGCCAAGTTATATAATATTCTATATAAGATATATAAAACGCAACGTCTCTCTGTCTGTCTGTCCGTTAGTGTGCTGATCATTCGAGACCCACTTATCCGATTTACGTGTTTTTTTGTAATTCTTAAATTAATATTTTTCAAAAAAAAAATCTATAATAGATATAAAACGCAACGTCTCTCTGTCTGTCTGTCCATTAGTGAGCTTAGCACTCAAGAACCATTTATCTGATTAACGTGTTTTTTTTATAAAATACTTATATTCCCCGGCCAGGTTATAGAATCTGTTTTATTACGGTAGGTAACATAAGGAATAAGCAGTGACGATAATAGTGAATCAAATCCACGCGAGCGGAGCCGCGGGCACGGCTAATTTAATACGTAACAAAATCACATCTATAGTCAATTGATCTGCCGCGGCAGCACGTGATTTTATTTGAATTAAATAAAATAAAAAATTGGATATTGTGAATATTTTCGGTAATAATAAGTACAATACTTATGTGTGTGAAACTTGTTGCAACCATCCCCAGTCTCCCCTAGATGACTGCATATATTAGAACTCCCCCAGTAAAAATATTTTATATATTATATGTACCGATTGATTCAAAATGCAGGAAGCTTTCACCGGGTATTTTATAAGCAAAAACAAACAATGCTGTTCTTGCAACTATGTAAAATGTAAAATAGGAGTATATGTTGTTAACGAGAAATGTATTTTAGACACGTCCGATCTAACAAAGCCCTTTAACGAAATGAAAACTTAATCAAATTTCTCGATCTTCAATTTTATGGTGTAAGGTATGATTTCTAAAATTAATAAAATAAAATTTTAAATTATTACCTGTTGGCACCTTATATAGGAGTAGGTTTAATAAGAGGAAACGTTTGTATTATACAAAATCAGTATAATCGGATCGATTTGTTTAAGAAAATAACCGGTCAAGTGCAAGTTGAACTTGCGCAATTAGTGTTCCGTCGATTGCTTCTGAAATAAAAATTTTTGTTACGGAGGTATAAAATGATCAGTGACTTCACAAAACACACCCCAAATGAGTTTTCAACAAAGTTTGTTTTCGATCTTTACTGAAAACTGATGTCCTTGAATTTTTTTTTTTTTTTTCTTATATACCAGATAAAGGTAATGCACTCGTGATAATTTTCGTTCAATCTACACCCCTTGGAGAATATTCCAGAATTTTTTCAAAATTTTTGAATCAGTACTTTTCGAGATAGAGAGGGGGACAGCGATTTTTAGCGATTTTTTCAAAATAATACATGCGCATGTATATGTATATATATTTTTGAACTCGTTGTTTTACAAGCTTTCATTTGACACCCAACGTCGAAATTTTATGATAAATAAAAATTGAAACACTGTTATTCAAAAATGAATAAAGCTATCAAATTCTCTGAACTGTACGTAGTAAAGAATGCTCTTTTTTATAATCCTATCAAGACGGGATGTCGCTATCTGCTAAGGAAAATTTTTTATATTATAAAAACTATAGCTTTATGGCCGAAAATGTCGAAATTTTATGATGAATAAAAATTGAAACACTGTTATTCAAAAAAGAAGATAGCTATCAAATTCTCTGAAATGTACGTAGTAAAGAAAGCTCTTTTTATAATCCTATCAAGACGGGATGCCGCTATCTGCTAAGGAAAATTTTTTATATGATAAAAACCATTGCTTTATGGCCGAAAATGCCCCCCCCCCCCCTCGAAATTTTATAATAAATAAAAATTGAAACAATGTTATTCAAAAACGAAGATAGCTATCAAATTCTCTGAACTGCACGTGATAAAGAAAGCTCTTTTTTATAATCCTATCAAGACGGGGTGTCGCTATCTGCTAAGAAAAATTTTTTATATGATAAAAACTATAGCATTATGGCCGAAAACGTCGAAATTTTATAATAAATAAAAAATTGAAACACTGTTATTCAAAAACGAAGATAGCTATCAAATTCTCTGAACTGTACGTGGTAAAGAATGCTCTTTTTTATAATCCTATCAAGACGGGATGTCGCTATCTGTTAAGGAAAATTTTTTATATGATAAAAAACCATAGCTTTATGGCCGAAAACTTCGAAATTTTATAATAAATAAAAATTGAAACACTGTTATTCAAAAACGAAGATAGCTATCAAATTCTCTGAACTGTACGCGGTAAAGAATGCTCTTTTTTATAATCCTATCAGGACGGGATGTCGCTATCTGCTAAGGAAAATTTTTTATATTATAAAAACTATAGCTTTATGGCCGAAAACGTCGAAATTTTATGATAAATGAAAATTGAAACTCTGACCTAGTAAAAAATTCTTTTTTTCACTTCCGATTTCACCCCCCAAAACTAACCTCTTAAGTCAAAATTTAATTTTCAAAACAACACGGCTCTGATGAGGGCATCAATTTCTGTATTAGTACCAAATTTCAATTTTCTATGCCAAAGAGTTTCGGAGAAAATCGGGTGTGACAGAGGACAGACAGACAGACACCGAAGTGATCTTATAAGTGATCCGTACGGAACACTAACTGTCGATTTAAAAACTTTTTTATAAATATTTTCTATATTTTATGTTAGCTTGATCAGGAGCGATGAATGGCAATCATCGCTCCTGATGAAGCTAACATGGTTAGCTTTTATTTTTGAATTTTTTTATCAATGAGTTTAATAAATAATGGATTGTCATTTTTCAACATCTAACTTTTTAAAACTCTGAAACTATAAACTAATTCATGAATAAAGGGCCACTCTATTGTTTGGTTGCTTTAAGAAAATGTTTCCCAATCATTTTTAATTAATTCAGTAATAAAATTAATATTACGAGGGCTGCTTAGTAAGTACCTGGTCTTCACAAGAAAAAAAAAAATTATGTGTAAAATTTATTTTGTTTTCAACTTAGTATCCTTTTAGATCGACATAGTCTACCATTGTCCATCTTTTGGGTCCCATCTAAAAAATACAATTTCTCCACCTTTTCAAAATAGGCGTTTGTTTCAGCAATTACCTCATCGTTTGAGCCATTTTTTTCCGCCGCTGGGTTTCGCATTTATTTCATCATTCGTTTTCTTTATTTAAAACAAATATTTTATTACTGCTCGATATGCGATTTTTCCACTGTTGTAAAATCAAAAAAGTTATTTTATTTAAATGGCTGCCGCTCAAAAAATAAATCATGCAGCGACTTGAAAATTTTATAGGATTCTTATGAAAGGTTATTTTTAAGAAAAATATAATTTTTTCACTAATAATAGCGCCATCTCTGGTCGAGGCCAGCTACTTATACAACAGTTATAATAGCTAAAATACTTAGTGTGAATCTTGTTGCAACCATCCCTAGTCTCCCCTTGATGATTGCATATATTAGAACTCCCCCAGTAAAAATATTTACATTATATGTACCGATTTTATTCAAAATGTAGAAAGCTTTCACCGGGTATTTTATGAGCAAAAAGAAACAATGCTGTTCTTGCAACTGTGTAAAATGTAAAATAGGAGTATGTATATATACATTGTTAACGAGAAATGTATTTTAGACACGTCCGATCTAACAATGGCCCTTTAACGAAATGAAAACTTAATCAAATTTCTCAAGCTCCGAATTAATAAAATAAAATTTTAACTTATTATCTTTTGGCACCTTATATAGGAGTAGATTTAATAAGAGGAAACGTTTTTTTATACAAAATCAGTGTAATCGGATCGATTTGTTTAAAAAAACTATCGAAAAAATATAAATTATTTTCAGTATTTCATGGTAGCTTCATCAGGAGCGATGATTGACAATCATCGTTCCTGATGAAGGTACCACGGTTAGCTTTTATTTATTTATTTATTTTTAGTGTTCCGTACAGATCACTTCGGTGTCTGTCCGCTTGTCTCTTCGTCTGTCACACCCGATTTTCTCCGAAACTGTTTGACATAAAAAGCTAAAATTTCACACTAACATAGAAATTGATGATTCCATCAGGGTCGTGTAGTTTTGAAAGTTAAATAT
The DNA here is from genome assembly GCA_019049505.1 of Pachyrhynchus sulphureomaculatus. Lineage (NCBI taxonomy): Eukaryota > Metazoa > Arthropoda > Insecta > Coleoptera > Curculionidae > Pachyrhynchus > Pachyrhynchus sulphureomaculatus. The sequence goes on along the minus strand of CM032451.1, from coordinate 52,370,037 downwards.
TGACTTAAAGGGTTAGTTTTGTGAGGTGATATTGGAGGTTAAAAAAAAAAATTACCAGGTCATCTAATGGGACGTGAAAGCTTGTGAAAATATATATATAACTAGCTGACCCAACAGACGTTGTCCTGTAATAATTTCAATAAATTTGTTTGTGATCGTTTTTGTGAATTTTTGAAAAGCTATTGGAAATGTGTAAACAAAGAAAAAATGAGAAAAAGATGTATTTCTGAGTGATCATTGTATCTGTTAACGACTGTGGTCATTGATATTCATTCAACATTTAGAAGTACGCCAATGGGGAATTTTACATGCGAGATGAATTCTATCGGCAGTACACCGCTGAAATGCTGAAATATGATCGACTTGGAATCATGCGGTTTTGTTCCAAAATTTAAGTCACAATTGAATTAAGTCATAATTTCATGATTCGACTTTCAGTTGGAGATTGTGAGGCGGCAATCCCGGCAATTCCAGCGAGTTTAAAAATTCGGTTGGATAGTTGACGACATCATCTTGGAACAGAATCCACCGATTTGTACGTCATCAATTCATCGACATCAATGTTTTTCGCAGCCACTACCAAGTGTACAAGTATGAAATACGGATTTCAGACAACAGATGGTGCACCAATGCAGTTTGTGCTATAAAGATTTGACACTGCGCCATTTTGATGTGTCATCAACAAGTATCAGACGCGGACGAGTGATAAATTGGAAAAGTGTGTGCATAGTGTTATGTTGTTGGGTTCAATATATCGAAATTTATACCGAACAAAGAGCATTCGCGGACAGCAGTAATTTATGGTTTTCATTTGAAGAAAACTGCTGTTGAATCATACCGATTACTTCGAGAAACCTTATGGTGAACATGCTTCATCGCATGATACGTGTGAACGATGGTTTTAAAAGTGGTGACTTCAATGTTGCATGCAAGGAACGTGGAAAACCGCCAAAAAAATACGAAGATGTGGAATGCAAGCATTGTTGGACGAAAATGACTCGTAAACACAAAAACAACTCGCCGAGCAATTGAGCGTTAGTCAATAAGTTGTTTCCAATCGGCTACGAGAGATGGGAAAGATTCAGAAGACCGGTAGATGGGTACCACATGAGTTGAACGATAGACAAATGGAAAGCGCAAAAAACACGTGTGACATTTTGCTCGCTCGGTACAAAAGGAAGTCGTTTTTGCATCGTATAGTTACAGGGGATGAAAAGTGGATTTATTTTGAGAATCCCAAGCGCAAAAAAATATGGGTAGACCCAGGCGCACCATCCACATCGACCGCAAGACCGAATCGCTTTGGCAAAAAGAGGATGCTCTGTGTTTGGTGGGACCGGAGGGGCGTGGTCTATTATAAGCTGTTAAAACCTGGGGAAATGGTTAATACTAAACGTTACCAACAATAATTGACCGATTTGAACCGTTCGCTTCCTGAAAAAGTCATTTTTCTTCATGACAATGCTCCATCACATATGGCAAAACCAGTTCGCGATACGGTGGAAGCACTCAGCTGGGAAGTTCTACCCCATGAGGCTTACTCACCAGACTTGGCTCCTTCCGATTACCACTTGTTTGCATTGATGGGTCACGCACTTGCTGAGCAGCGCTTTGGTTCGTACGAAGATGTGAAAAAATGGCTTGATGAATGGTTGGCAGCAAAAGGGGAATATTTTTACTGGTGTGGTATTCACAAATTGCCCGAAGGACGGGAAAAATGTATAACAAGCGATGGAGCATACTTTGAATAAAGCACTTTTTATCATTCTTCCGAATTTAACATGTTTTTTTAGAAAAAAAATTCGCATTTCATACATGTACACCTGGTATATCACGTTCGCCCACACCTTTCGGATGAGTTTGGTCTTTGATTCGGTGAACTGGCAAAAATCGACGGGGAATGTAATGCAGCCAGTCGAAATGCCAACGGGTATTTTGCCAATTACCTTGAAAGTGGGCATGAAATTGTCCCGAGCCACATTCGTTGCGCCAAATGAAGTCATTTGGAAGCAACTGTTATATTTCTGGATTTGAGTCAGGAAATGTGTGGAATTTGTGCCTGTTCTAGAAACCAATGAGCGCAATGGCTCTGGTGGCGGGACCAATGCTGCCGGTTTGACTTTGCCACTTGTGCAACATAATCCAGGTGTTTCATTTCTGTATTTCAATGCCTTACGATGTGGGCACACAACGCTCATCGATCCAATACCAACGGATTGGTCTGCACTGTAATCAATTGTTACGTTGTAATAGAATGGAGCTCGATGAGTATTCAACGCAACATTAGTTTGCCTTCTTATTCTCACGATTATTCAAATTCATTGTCGCACGATTGGTTTCTACTGACCGATGATGTCTCAATCGATGCATATCATCTTCGTATGCATTTTCTCTTTCTTCTTGTGTACGTGCTGAACGTGATTGTGATAATCGATTCTGTTTAATTTCATTTTGCTCTTCGCGTTGCTCTGCAGCTCGATTGGATCGAAAATTTGGTTGGTTTGTAGCATTGAGAGTTCTGCGACCTAAATTGCCCTGTCTTATTGGCGGCACTGCAATGCGATTAAATTGTGTCAATTCAATTGTGTCGATTGCGATACAATGTACGATGCGAAGAATCACTGAAAATGAACAATTGATTCACTTTGTTGTTACTATATAACCGTTTGTTACTTCAAAACTCACCGTATTTCGTAAGTAAATCTGTAAATTTATTTGAGATAAAACGACGAAACTTAAGTCATTTCATGAAACGATTGTGTTGAACTTACAACAGAATCACAATTCAACTGAAAATAAACAACTAAATCAATTGTTCGTCACTACGTAACCGATTGACTTGATTCACAATTTGACAATTAGCTGTCAAACGACATTTGCGCACGTAGCTAAATAAATTGGAATAGAAATAAAATAACTATACTTGTTGGACAGATCGCGAAATAACACAAAAAGTAAAAACATATGTAATTTTATTTTAATTTATGTTGGAGTGCGTTTTTCCCCAGATCTTCCAGATTTTTTTTTTTTTCAATTGAAAACATTCAATTGAGTTATTTCCATCCCGGGAGCATAACGAACAAAACAAAAAAATAATCAACCAAATACATCGTTCCTATCGTCAGTTATGATCGAGAGTGCATACAAAAATTACGATTTTTGCAGTTTGTCGGAATTTTCCGACTTTCCTTTGTAATTGTCCCGTATTTTCCAGGACCATAATGAACAAAACAAAAAAGGAATTACGCATATCCATGGTTCGAATCGTGAGTTATAGTCTTGAGTTCATACAAAAATCCCATAGAAAAAAGCACTTTCAGTTTTTGCCGAATTTTCTAATTTTCCGGGCAACTTTTCCAATTTTTTTTCCTAAAAACCTTATTCAGACTATTACGAACATTTTTTGAAAAAAATTAGCCAAATCGGTCTAACCGTTCTCAAGTGATGCGCTTACCAACGAACGGCATTTAATTTTTATTATATAGATGTAATAATTGCGCAAGTCCGACTTGCACTTGTCCGGTTATTTTTATCAATGAAGTTCAATAAATACTGGCTTGTCATTTTTGACCATCTCACTGTTCAAAACTCTGAATCTAAAAACTAACTCATGAATAAAGAGCACCCTATTGTTTGTTTGCTTTAAGAAAATGTTTCTCAGTCATTTTATTAATCAAATTAATATTAGATATGGGCTTGTCATAACTCTGTTGTTTGTTGTAACATTTTTGTTACCCCACTCTTTGTTACCGGTGTGCATTTGGTGTAATTTTTCAACGAGAGCTGATGAATTATGTTCTTAGGTTAATTGCTTATGTATATCCAACACATTTCGTCTTTTGATTGTTTATTATTTTTTTGGAAGTCCTTGTAAATATCTCGGCTTCAACTCTTTCTTCCTTATCATTTTTATTACTTTTTGTCTGGACTGGAATTTTGTAACAGCAAAAAGGAAAGAGATTTTTTTTTTGTAGTAAATTTCAAATTTATCATTTCGTTAGGAAGTTGAATTTACCATCGACTTAATCGAACGACTTTGTTTCTTGGCTTGGGCAGTTGGGCACACTTCCTAATTTAATAGGCAAAAAGGGATGTCATATTGTCATTTATCTTTGTTTTTTACATGTTGAAATAGCATTTCCTCCTGTGCCTTCTCTTTTTCAATCAGGAAATAGTTCGGCTCAGCTGATGTTAATCGAAATCGGTTACTGACATCATTATGAAAAACAGGCCAACTGCAAGTTGGACTTGAGCAATTAATGTTCCGTACGTTAATTGCTTTTAAAATAAAAATTTTTGTTATGGAGGTATAAAATGAGCAATGACTTCACAAAACACAGCCGAAATGAGTTTTCAACAAATTTTTTTTCCATCATCACTGAAAACTGATGACCTTGATTTTTTTTACATCAGATAAATTATTAAAGGTAATGTCCTCGTGATAATTTCCGTTCAATTTAAACCCTGTGGAGAATATTCTAGAATTTTTTCAAAATTTTTTGATTAGTACTTTTCGAGATAAGGGGGGACACCGATTTTTCGTAATTTTTTGAAAATTGTACAGAGAAAAGTATTACATTATCTATATTTTTTGAACTCGTGTTTTTACAAGCTTTCATTTAACACCCCATTCGACGACTTGGTGAAAAATTTTTTTTTTTCAACACCCAAAACCCTTAAGGCAAAATTTAACTTTTAAAACTACACAGCTCTTCTGTATTAGTGCCAAATTTCAACTTTCTATGTCAAATAGTTTTGAAGAAAATTGGATGTGACAGGCAGACAGATGGATAGACGAACAGACAGACGGACAGACAGAAACCGAAGTGATCTTATAAGTGTTTCGTATGGAACACTAAAAAAGGGATCTCTTTCCTTTTGTTTCTTATAGAATCTTAGTCCTGAGTTGTGATCTTGTAACGAAAATAAGGAAAAAAAAAGGAAAGAGAAAAACAACAGGTCTTTCTTTCTATGTAATTTATACGATTAGACATTCCTTTTCACATCGTTATATTTCGGCTAGGACTCGGGTTCTTATGTATATTAGAAATATTTCATAATTTTCTTTAGTATAAAAATAATAAGACAATAAATACACACATGATGGTATATTCTTACTTGAAAATGTAAATGATATTTTAACATCTGAAGAACGAAGACAAATGGCCGAGTGACCTTCCTTATTAAATTCGAAAGTCGTCCGATTAAGCCGATGATAATCGAACTTCCTTACAAGATGGGCAATTTGATATTTCTTATGAAAAAAGGATCTCTTTTCATTTGTCTATGCCTAGTCCTGCTTCAATAAAATATCAACAAACAAACCAACAAAAATTCACTCAATAAAATTAAAATTTCTACTTGCTCGCCGTTTGTATATGAAATTATTTCCAAAAATAATAAACCGAAAGGCAACGGATACAAGATTGTATATTTTTAAAAAGAAAAATTGTATTTTAAAAGGCCTTTAGTTGATAAAAGCGATCGTCGTTTGACGTCAATGAGTTTAAAATACAAGGAAATTAGTAGCAGGTCGGTTTTATGCTGAATTTTATTCGTTCTACTAAGTAATTTAAGTGTAAGTGATGCAGAATTAGCATCTTTATTTATTTTATATCGTTTAGAGCCCCTCAATGAAACTGACATTAAAATGTCCCTGACGAGAAAGCCAATTATACCGTAATACCACAGTAAATATGAAACACAGTAGCGACAGTCCTTTGTAATGATCACTTGAGTTGTCGCCATATTGCTGGTATGATGCCCGTGAGTTTTGTCGAGAAAAATCCTATTCTGTATAAAAAAAAATTGCTGATTGAAAGGAAGAAAAAAACGAGAAATGTTTTTTTTGAGAAACATTATTCATTTAAATATCTCCTTGTTGAATTTATATTTCTCAACTATTAGAAAAAGCGAAAAAATGATCATTTTGAGAATATATCTCTGCACACCTTGAGCTTCGCGCGTTTAATGTCAACAATCATGCTCCTTATATTTCAGCGAATCCCAAGTAATCCGGAGAGATAGAAAATAATTATAATTATCATTTTAAGATGAAATCGTCTTTCTTCTGAACTTAAACATAGTCGTTTTACAAATAAAATGTATCAATTATCATAATCTTTATGTAATAATAGAAATAAATAATTATGAATAAACTACCTTTTAGGATCTTGGAGAAATCTAAAAACTAACTCCTTCGAAGGAACCACATATGTTTTTACAAGGACTAACCGCACAACAAAAACTTCCTCTTGTCATCTTTTTAGAATTATTTTCAATTATAACGTCAAACGAGTCATTTACTTATTGGAAAATTACACATGCGAACAAAAAAAATAATTGTAAAAACTTTTTAAACCAATGCATCTGTGTTATGTATTTTTGGGTGCTGAAACTGCAACTGGTATCAGTTTTTTTTGTATCACCCACAGTTTTCTCACAATATGACATCGATTAAATTTCAAAATAGAGACATAATTTTGATTGATACATGAAAAATAAAAACTTAAATCGTACTTTTATTTGATTAGGCTACAATTTTTACTCACGATAACACATTTCACGTCAATGTGAATATTTTAGGTGCTTATTTTGTGTATTTCCTTTCCTTTTTCTCTGTGAAGTTTCTTGTATAGTTTTTTCTCCGATGTGATGCATTTTGTTGTTCTCTGTGAAGTGACCAACAGTAATCACCCATCATGTTGATATTCCACCGTCCCTGGCACCGTTTCTCCATCTCCTTTATGTTCTGATAAAACCGTTCCCCTTACTCTTCAATCTCATTGCTTAAGTTTTTAGGAAAAAAGTCAAGATGGTTGTGCAAGAAGTGGACTTTAACGCTCAACAGACAACCCAGATTTTTGAACTTGTCTATCATATTAGCTATGATAAGTTCATAGTTAGGGTATTTGACATTGCCTAAAAACTTAGCCACAACTTCTTTAAATGATATCCAAGCTTTCTTTTCCTTTGTAATCATCCTTGCTTCAAAGTTGGAATCGAACATCGTTTTACGAATATTAGGCCCAACGAAAATCTTTTCTTTCAGTTTGGCTGCTGATAAATGAGGAAATCTTTTACACAAATATTTAAAACTTTCACCATCTTTAGGTAAGGCTTTCATAAATTGTTTCATTAAGCTTAACTTGATGTGTAGTGGTGGTAGAAGAATCTTTTTTGGGTCTACTAAAGTTTTATGCAGAAAAGTTCTGCTCTCCAGATGTTAAAGTTTTTCTTACGGGCCAGTGTTTTTTGGACCAATGTTGATTCCTTGCTCTGCTGCCCCACTCAATTATAAAGCATCGAAACTTTGTAAATCCCTTTTGTTGACCAAGGATCATGGAGACAACTTTTAAATCTCCACATAGCATCCAATCGTGAGCTGGATAGTTAATTTTCTGTAAAATCATGTTAAGATTTTCGTAAGTTTCCTTCATATGGACTGAATGCGCAGCAGGCAGTGAAGCATAAGTATTTCCGTTGTGTAACACAACACCTTTTAAACTAGTTTTAAGTCTATAAAAAGCCTCCAATCTTCCTTCTTGTACTCATTGCCAAATTCGTTTATTAGACTACCAATGTCATGGCATGAGCAAACTGTTTAAGTCTTGGTTTATAATGGTAAATAGATGTTCCAGATTCCAATAAATGTTTTTCTTTTAGCACACCAAAAAACATAGGAATCAGGTAAAATTATTAAAAAAGTTTTTTTAACGTTGGCCTGTGTTATTAATAATGAATTTCGGAGCACGTTGTAAAAAGATTCTCCTTGAAATCCAGATGCAAACACAACCCGCGACAGCGATGGCAGTAATGTTGTTGGCATAATAGGGCATGCATGATAAAAAAAACAGGACCTAAAAATTTTTTTGAGGGTCGTTGTTTTAGGTTTACTGTGGTAATACTGAGATGATCACAAACTTCAAGCCATTAACGCAACTTTTCATGTCTCTCGCGTGAAACTGTATAAATTCGTAAGCCCCTAGGATGTTCTTGCAATATGCAAAATCTAAGAATGGTAAAAAGTGGCATACATAGAGTGTCCCCCATAAATAAATTCCAATGAGTTTGGCTTTTTGCGTAAAAGGACACGAGCCGCCCTGATTCTTGAGTGGTTCAAAGAAGTTGCGGGCGCCCTTTGTGCATGAAAATTAAAGAAAAATAAATCTGCGACTATAGCGCAGGGTAAATTTGGCGTTCAGTAAAATTTTCACAGGTCTTAAGTAATCACCTAATTAAGAAATCGGTGCAAAAATTTGGAAAAACTGGTTTGACTTTAAGTAAACCACAGGCAGCGAAAGCAAGGATATCGAAAAGCGATCTCAACTTCTAAGTATGCAGACGACCAAGTGCCGTAAATAAGCCAGAAGTTCGTTAACACTTTATAAAAATTTATGTTTGTATCGTACCACTACCAGACACATATATTTGGTGCCGGATTTAATGTTAAGTGATATATTCTCAGAGGTATTACAATTTTAATACAATGTATGAGCGCTTCTTACATTTTGTCAAGCCAGATACCTTAATTCCTACGTCAATAAACAGAATTGCCATTACTGGAGCGACCAGCGCAAAACTGAAGCATTCAGAACCCTAATACTAACCTAAAGCGACGCCTTTAGCAGCAGTGTCAGTACGTAGAATAATTACGTTGCATGAGCTAATTTTAATTAACAAATTGTTTTTCAAAAAGAGGTGACACAGGCCTTCACGTAGCTCCAATTTGATTCTAATGAATGGTCTCCTGTTGAGATATCTTAAAACTAAAGCGTGCACTAACAATCCTTACTTCCAGGAATAGTTAAAAGAAATGGGAGCTATTACCGAAGTGATGTACCGAGCGGTTCGCGTGGAAGAGTGCCGAGACAAGGACTGAAACTCCACATACAATAAACACTTAATAATTTGTTACTTTATTATAAATAGCTTAAAAATAGTACTTTTTAGGGGACATCTAGCATATCAGCAGAAACTTTTGATACAAATAACAAGACAATTTATCGTCAGCTAGCATTGGATAGCTACCGACAATAATTTATAACTTGAAAAATGGCATCCTGGTAGCGAGACGAAATTCGCCTGGTAATTTAGTGCAGCTTTTAACGGGATTTGATGAAGAAGTGGATGAAATGAAAAGTGTTATGATATAACAATACCTTTATCAAACAATAGAATATCGATGATACAAACGGTTTAAAATTTTACTTTTGAATATGCAGCTAATGTAGTGACTCTAAGGAACATTAGCAAGGTGAATAGTGTTTCGCGAATGTATTGTTTGTGAGTGACTGTTTACATTATGAGTAAACTACTTGTTTTAGTATAGATTTACCGGTATCTAATAAGTGGAGGCCACAGCGTAATGGGTAAGGTGTCTGCTTTCTACGCCGGAGACCCGAGTTCGAATCTCTGCTTGAAAATTAATAAACTAAAAAAAACATTATAATGTGACGGTCGCTTCTGTCGAGAAGGCAATGTCGAACCACCCAATAGTATCATGCGTAGTAAAGCTTTCTTACTTTAGCCGTTCGAAACCGGCATTAAACTGTAGGTTCCCCTTTGTCTGTGAAACATTTAAAAAGGCACCAACTACAGGCGAAGGCGAGAGGGTCGCCTACGTCCGTATCGGATATGGCACTTCAAGAAAAAGAACAAGTGAAGTCAACTAAATGATATCTGACATACGTTTCGAACTTATACATTAACAGCCAGATTTACTGGAAGGGCCACAAATTAGATTCGATTTAGTTGCCAATTGACAATTGAAAACTTCTACCAGGTGTACAAGTGTGAAATGGGGATTTTTTTTCTAAAAAAACATGTTAAATTCGGAAGAATGATAAAAAGTGCTTGATTCAAAGTATGCTCCATCACTTGTTATACATTTTTCCCATCTTTCGGGCAATTTGTGTATACCACGACAGTAAAAATCTTCCCCTTTTGCTGCGAACCATTCATCGAGCCATTTTTTTCACATCTTCGTACGAACCAAAGCGCTGCTCAGCAAGTGCTTGACCCATCGATGCAAACAAGTGGTAATCGAAAGGAGTCAAGTCTGGTGAGTAAGCTGCATGGGGTAGAACTTCCCAGCTGAGTGCCTCCAACGTATCGCAAACTGGTTTGGCAGTATGTGATGGAATATTGTCATGAAGAAAAATGACTTTGTGTTAATTCTTTCGGTATTTTGGCCTTTTTTCAAGCAGCGAACGGTTCAAATTGGTCAATTGTTGTTGGTAACGTTTAGTATTAATCGTTTCCCCCCAGGTTTTAACAGCTCATAATAGACCACGCCCCTCTGGTCCCACCAAACACAGAGCAACGTCTTTCTGCCAAAGCGATTCGGTCTTGCGGTCGATGTGGATGGTGCGCCTGAGTCTACCCGTGATTTTCTGCTCTTTGGATTCTCAAAATAAATTCACTTTTCATCCCCTGTAACTATGCGATGCAAAAACAACTCTCAACCCGTGATTTTCTGCTCTTTGGATTCTCAAAATAAATTCACTTTTCATCCCCTGTAACTATGCGATGCAAAAACAACTCTCTTTTGTACCGAGCTTGCAAAATGTCACACGTGTTTTTGCGCTTTTCCATTTGCCTGTCGTTCAACTCATGTGGTACCCATCTACCGGTCTTCTGAATCTTTCCCATCTCTCGTATTCGATTGGAAACAGCTTTTTGACTAACGTCCAATTGCTCGGCGAGTTGTTTTTGTGTTTGCGAATCATCTTCGTGCAACAATGCTTGCGATTCCACATCTTGGCGGTTTTCCAGGTTACTTGTCTGCAACATTGAAGTCACTACTTTTGAAACGCCGACACCATCGTTCACACATATCTTGCGATGGAGCATGTTTACCATAAGCTTCTCGAAGTAATCGGTAGGATTCAACAGCAGTTTTCTTCAAATGAAAACAAAAAAATTAATGCTGTCCGCGAATGCTCTTTGTTCGGTATAAATTTCGACATATTGAACACAACAACACAACACTATGCACATACTTTTCCAATTTATCACTCGTGCGCGTCTGATACTTGTTGATGACACAACAAAATGGCGGAGTGTCAAATATTTATAGCACAAACTGCATTGGTGCACCATCTGGTGTCTGAAATCCGCATTTCATACTTGTACACCTGGTAGCTGTACAATAGATTTTTTTTTAGTGATGTGTATTAGAAATTTGATGTAATTTTAGATGACTCGTAAAGCATCCCTTTGTAAAATAACCGCAGGTTTGCAAACTTGTCAGAGATAAACTAATACGTAAATATCGTAATTATTACAGCACACGAATCAGTAAGTGTCAGAACAGGTGACAATGTTTGGAGCAAGTTTTTTCAAGAAGTTAGGAACTAGCGAAAATGTGTATGGAAAGTTGAAGGAAAAAATTAAAAGAGATTCTATAAAAATAAAATTTCTGTAGAATACAAAACATCGAAAAATCAGTTTATTATGAAAATAAAAATACGCCCAGGAAGCGGAGGTTAGGAGAACGAACGATTGAAATTCAACACATAACAACAGAACCTTTGTAGCTGTAAATATTTTTGCCATATTATTATTCGAAATTAAACATAAGATTTCCTTAAGAAAATGTTTCCCAGTAATCTTTATAATAATTTTTTTTCTTATTAATATGTATGTTACATTATTTATTGTACTAAGTATAATAATTATTATTATAAAAAAAAAACAAAGTTTATGGATTTTTGTGTTCTATCACAACATTGGTTGACTTCCTGCTCTTTATTCGTAATGTTAAATCACCGTAACCGTTCATGGAAAAACTGACTATGTTTAGAAACATTAGAATGTTTTTTAGTTTATATATATACAGTACAATCCCGATTATCCGAATCGCGATTATCTGAAATCCGGCTTATCCGAAACAAACTGTTAAAAAGCAAATTGGATTCCCATTAAACGAAAGAATCCCCATTATTCGAAACAGATGATGAGTGGTTTCCTTAACGCGTCGGGGACTCCCCGACGTCTAGAATTTTAACCGTTGTCTGTGTTTGTTAGTCGACGAGTGTTATAAGTTACTCATTACGTCTATTATTATCGCAGAGGTAATAGTTTCGTTTTAATAGATATTTTACAAAATGCAGCGTCATAATAATAAGCGTAAACGTGTTGTTATTACCTTAAAAGAGAAACTTGAAGCAATTCAATGTTTAGATAATGGTGAACTTCTTAAAAATATAGCGAAGGATTTAGGTGTAGTCGTGAGTACTGTTTCAGAGTGGAGAGAAAAAAATCGCGAAAAACTTGAAAAATGGTGTAGTGTTTTGTCATCGCCCACACAGGCACGAAAAAGTATGAAAAGCGGTGAATACCAGAAAGTGTATGATTCTTTATTTTTATGGTTTACACAGAATCGAGAACGTGGAATACCAATTTCAGGAACAATTTTAAAACATAAGGCAGTGAGTTTAAGCGAGTTGCCGGTTATTGAAGCGCCTGTAAATTTTTCTGCAAGTGATGGATGACTAGACAGGTGGAAAAAAAGACATGGGGTACGTCGAACTGAAAGTTTGTGGAGAAAGATTGTCGGCTGATATATCTGCTGCAAAACAATTTGCAGAGAATTTTGAGCAGCTTATGAAAGAACATGGTTTACAACCAGACCAAATCTATAATTGTGATGAAACAGGCTTGAACTACAACATGTTGCCGTCAAATACCTTAGCTTCAAAAACGGAAGCTGGAGCACCTGGTTATATCCACGAACCTTTAAGAATATTCGTCGCAATGTTTTTCCCTGTTTTGTATAAAAATCAAAACAACGACTCTATTTAAAGACTGTTTTTTTTGAAGATTTTGTTCCCAAAGTGGAACTTTTTTTAAAAGAACATGGATATCCTAGAAAATGTATTCTGTTACTAGATAACGCCCCCACCCAGCAACTTGGGTGAGGGGGTGGGGAAATAAAAGCAATGTTTTTGCTTCCTGCTGTAACTTCTCTCATTCAGCCTATGGGTCAGGGGGGTACTGGAAAATTTAAAAACGCAATTACAGGCGTTTATTATTGGAGCATATTTTAGAAGAAGTAGATGAAGGTGGCAATCTTACTGATTGTATAAAAAAGATAAATTTGAAAAATGTTATTTATTGGATAGCTTCAGCCTGGAATCAAGTAAAGAGTAGTACTCTGGAAAAATCTTGGTTAAAATTGATTCCACAAGAGAAGAGACATTACCCAGAGGCAGAAACAGAAGATAATGAAAGTTTACATCAAATTATTACAAGAACATCAGGATGTGAAAGTGTTACTGACACCAATGTTTGTGAATAGTTAAACAGTGATAGTGTGGAAGATGAAATGACTGACCAAGAATTAATTAAAAGTGCATGCAAAAATGCTAATAAAATAGACAGTGGTGACGATGATGATAACGAAGTAGAAGCCACTGACAATACTCCAGTAAAAATATCACATTCAGAAGAACTAGAGGCCCTAGAAAAAGCGTTAACTTATGTAGAACAACAAGAAATGCAATCGCCGCGGACTTTTTGCTTATCAAACTTTGGAGAGACATTGCAGCCAAAAACAGAACTAACGCAAAACGAGTGCAGTTAAAAATTACCTCATTTTTAAGGCATTAAAGTTAAAAATGAAACTGTTTTATTTTCGTTTTTCGGTACATATACATAAAATAAGTAAACTAATTATTCTATTCTTTGTTTTAATAAATACCTATGTACGTAATAGCATATCGTATAGATGCTTTTAAGTCAATCTGCAATGTTGTATTCATTCTAAACTTCTATTTTATAAAAAAATTCGGATTAACCGAAATTTCGATTATCTGAAATCATTTTGGTCCATATTATTTCGGATAATGGAGATTCTACTGTATGTATATATATATATATATATATATATATATATATATATATATATATATATATATCAGGTGTTATGGAATTCATTGCATATAGTGAAACTGGGGCCTCCTTGTACCAAGACCGATTGCAGGAAATTCACCTTAAATAGCAGATATCAATAATAAAGAAAAAATCAACTCTAACGAAATGGAGACATAAATCAATCAACTCTACAATATAGCCAATGGTTACTCCAACTTATGGGCTACAGTATTTTTCACATTTGAATAGGTTTTCACTAAACAAATGTAATAAAAAAATTATATATAAAACTTGTTACCTTTTAAAATAATTACTTCCTGACGTCAACAAATTAATTACACAAGGTTTATATTTCAATATTTTATTATAATAAATAAAAATTTTAACACATGTAATTCATAGAAATTTTATTTGTTTCATTGTAAAATGCTGGCTTTACTTAATCCGACAAAGGATCTCTTGTCAGCCGAAAACGAAGGGTTTCTTAGAGGTATCGGCGGCTTTGTAGCCAGCTTTTAGGGGGCCTCTGGTGGTGGCCAAGTGACAATGCTCTCTATCAAAACGTCCAATTCACTTTTAGTTTGTTTATTTCAGCGAACGTTTTCAAATTTTGCTATATGTCGTGGGTAAAAGCAGGTTTTTTTAAAGATAAGTTATTCACAAAAATACTTACCAAATGTCTAGCAAATAAATTGAAATTTTTCCTTTCAAAAGAACAGGCAGGTTTCCGCTCGGGGTATGGAACAAACGACCATCTGCTTACAGTTAAAATCCTCGTTGAAAAATGTATAGAATATAATGAGCCTCTTGTACTCATATTTGTGGACTTCGAAAAGGCTTTTGGTTCTGTAAATCAGTACAGACTTTTGGAAACACTTGCTGAGTGTTATATTCATTATCGATATTCGAATGTAATTAAATACATATATGAAAATGCCAGCGCTCATGTTAAAATACAAACTAACTAATCCACTCGCAAATTTCGCATCGAAAGAGGAGTACAGCAGAGTGATACGCTCTCTCCCAAGCTTTTCGTAACACTCTCATAAAATACTCTAAAATCAATAAACTGGGAAAGAATGGGACTTAACATTGACGGTGAAAAGTTAAATCTCCTCTGTTTCGACGACAACATTGTCTTAATAACAGACAAAATACAAGAAGCTCAAACTATACTACGCATGCTTCAGGAAGCTTCAGGAAAGGTTGGCATATGGTAAACTGGCGTATGTATTCAAATCTTACCTTCCTATGTGTTTAAAAAGAAATGTATTTGGTAGATGCATACTCCCAGTTCTTACGTACGGAGCCGACACTCTCACAATGACGAAGAAAAACATCAATAAAATATGTGTTATGTAACGAAAAATGGAGAGGTCAATGTTAGGCGTGACTCTTAGAGATCACATCCCAAATCACATTATCAGGAAGAGAACAGGCGTACGAGACGCAGGCAAATTCATTCTACACCTTAAGTGGAACTGGGCTGGGCACGTTGCTACGTTTAAGGATGGACGATGGACAAAGAGAATTATAGAGTGGCGACCAAGATCCGAAGTCTATTGGAGAAGAGGTAGACCACCAAGTCGGTGGACTGATGATTTGAAAAGGATGGCGGGAAATTGGGTACAAGCGGCCCAGAACAGAAAAAGGTGGCAAGACTTGAGGGAGGCTTTCGTCCAGCTGTGGACAGTAAAAGATGATGATGATGATGATAATTCTGGAATGTTTTGAACATACTGTGCAGAAAATTACTGCAAATTAATAGTGTTAATTAAGTCCACGCATTTATTAACTTGTTTTCAATTTATTTTCAGATTTAAATGAAGATTTTTCGGTACTCAAGAAAACTTTTCAAAATTAAACTTTGTTTTTGTTCAGTCTTCTAGAAATCTCTTTAAATATTTTAATAAAATCCTCACCCTCCTTAAAAATTATAAATGAAATACAATCCAGATTTAACGAATTTGCTTTGAAAGTCCAGATGTCTTAAGAGATCTTTTTTTCCTATTTTCTCGGCAATAAAAACACTTCTCGAATTCTTTGTTTTTTCTTTTCGAGTTTTAATCTTTCCATAATCCACTAAAATGTCGTTTTTTTTAGCCATTGACGGAGATTCTCGCGACATGCAAAAATATCATTCTGTAACATCAAAAGACTCCTCTCGTTAATTTTGTGTCTGAAAGTATAAGAATGGTTATGAATTATTAAAATTATCTAAGTGTTAACTTGGATATACTCTCAGCTTATAGAGCATGCAAATTTCTTAAGTAATACCCTCTATCATGTGGTAACTGGTAATATTGTCTGTAATACTTTTATTTATGTTTGCATAAACGAGTTAAGTAAATAGCTTTAATATTTTGTTCACTGTTTCTCAAGATTTTCCGTTAAAAAACAAAAATGAACACGAAAGTTTATAGAAAGACATAGAGAAAAAGTTAAAATATAAGATTACGTATATATATATATATATATATATATATATATATATATATATATATATATATATATATATATATAATATAATCTCAAATAAGAAAGGTATTGTAAACCAGGGATCGGAATAACTGCCAGATCTCACCTTGGACGACATAGAGTTGGCCTCAGGGAAAACAAAGAATAACAAAGCCCCTGGAAACGATGACGTAGTTGCGGACGCCATCAAAATCGGTGGCCCTTGTCTTCTAGGAAAAATAAGATCCTTGTTCAATCTTTGCCTGTTTGACAGCACGATACCAGATAAGTGGCATAATTCTGTCGTCATACTACTTCACAAAAAGGGAGATGCAGCGGAACTAGAAAACTACCGGCCCATAAGCCTTCTGAGCCATCTCTACAAATTGTCCACTAGGATAATAACAACAAGACTTGAACTTCTACCAACCAAGGCAGCAGGCTGGCTTACAGGCCCGATTCGAAACCAGTGACCATCTACAAAGTATTAAGATATTAATTGAGAAAATCACTGAATATAACAGACCACTTGCCTTAGCCTTTATAGATTTCCATAAGGCTTTTGATAGGGGTCGAGCTGGACTCAATATTAGAAGCATTACGTGTTGACTTTCGTTATAGTTAAGTTGATTTACAACACCTACAAAAGTGCCTGTATGACGGTGAAACTCCACGAAAATACCAAATCCATACCAATCGGTAGGGGAGTAAGAGAAGGCGACACGTTGTCGCCTAAACTGTTCATCGCAGTTTTAGAAGACGCTTTCAAGAATCTCAACTGGGAAGGAAAAGGCCTTAACATAGATGGGCAAAATCGGATAAATCTGCGTTTTGCAGATGAGATAGTTCTTATATCTAACAGACTTGGAGAGCTTGCAGTAATGCTTCAAGAACTTCGAGAAGTATGTGCAGACGTGGGGTTAGAAATGAATGTTTCTAAACAAAATATATGACGAACTTGGTTCCAAGCGAACAGATTAATGTCGGCAATAAAGAGGTAGAACTAGTGAACAAATACACCTATCTTGATCATTCGCATCACAAGGGCGAACTAAACGTGCGAATTGAAGAGAAGAATAACGCTCGCTTGGACAGCCTATGAAAGACTTAAAGATGTCTTTTAGAAGCGATCTTCCTATCTACCTAAAAAGGAAGGTCTTTGATCAGTGTCTGCTTCCAGTGATAACTTATGGGGCGGAAACTGTAACCTTAACTATCGCAACCGCTAAAAAGCTTAGAATAACAGTGCAAGATGGAAAGATCCATGATTGGAGTGTTACTGCGGGATTGTATTAGAAACGAAGTTATCCGTCAAAGAACCGGCGTTACTGATGTAATTGCATACATCGCGAAACTTAAATGGAACTAGGAGGGACATACCATATAACCCGAATGTCAGATGGGACATGGACTAACAGGCTGCTTGAGTGGAGACCTAGGAGCGACAGGCCTAGTAGGGGTAGACCTCCCACACGCTGGACCGACGATATCAAAAGGCTGTGTGGTAACTGGATCCGAAGAGCCCAGGAGAGGAGAGAGTGGACTGTGATGGGGGAGGCCTGTGTTCAGCAGTCGATGCAAAGGGCTGATCGATGATGATGATATATAATCTAAATCCATCAATTTAATTAATAAGCATTTTGATTTCAAAAATTTTCAGATGGCGTAGTTTACTATGACTAATTACATGTTATAAATATTACTTCTTAATATACGAGTAGTAGCAAAGTTGCTATGGAAATGAAATAAACACAAGTTAAACTGATTTAATATTAGGATCTAATCAAATGACCCAAACCGTGTATTTAATAATTTCAGATGTTTGGACAATTTAATAACATTTAGTTTGTAGCTAAATTCCTAAAATTACCAACGTTCAGACGATTATTACATTTCCAGTTGTATGGTAGAATTTGTAATATTATTAAATCTTTATTACGTTAACAATATAGAGTCGAGTAATTTGTTTATTACTCGTAATTTATGCATTGGAGATCACCGCATGGCATAATTTTTATATGAAAACATAAAAAATATAGGGAAAAAGTTCATTTTTAGTGTTCCGTACGGAACATTAATAAGATTTCTTCGGTGTCTGCCCGTCTGTGTGTCTGTCACATCCAATTTTCTCCGAAACTATTTGACATAGAAAGTTGAAATTTGGCCCTAATATAAGAATTGATGGCCTCATTAGAGCCATGTAGTTTTCAAAGTTAAATTTTGACTTAAGGGGTTAGTTTTGGGGGGTGAAATCGGGAGTGAAAAATTTTTTTTTTACCAGGTCATGGAGTGTGCTGTCAAATAAAAGCTTATAAAAACACGAGTTCAAAAATATATATAATGTAATACTTGCGCGCACTTTTCTTTGTATTATTTTTACAAAATTGCGAATAATCGCTGTCTCCCTCCCTTATCTCGAAAAATATTGATCAAAAAATTTTGAAAAAATTCTGGAATATTCTCCACAGGGTGTAGATTGAAAGAAAATTAACACGAGTGCATTACCTTTAATAACATAGACATACAAAAAAATCTCTGTCTTTTAAATGAGACACATGTTTCCTTAAGTATTTTTTTATACTGAATCCAGAAAAATCATAAAAAAGACATCTACCGTGAGTTTTTCAGAAACCACACTTAAATTTGTCAGAAAACTATTAAAGTGAAACAAATAAATTTTAGTAAATAATGTAAAACTGTATAATCATTAAAATTATGGAATAAATAATCTCCAACATCTTTAAATCAACATTTATCATAAAAACTTAAAAATATTAGCTTTTAGTGTTTATGTTTAATAAAAAACACGCATACACCACCTTTTACTAAGCTTCGTAGCAAAATGCTGTTTTAATTCTTATTAATATTAAACAAAACTATTACTCATTGCATTTATTTACTTAAAAAAGCATTTAACCAACCACGTAGCATCCTTGTAAATGTTATAGCGAGTTTTTTGTTGAAACTGAACATAAAACTTTGTTTTTTGATGTTAAGGCAGGATTCAGAACTTCAAAAAACACTGAAAATAAGAATTTTGTACAATATTAATAAATATTAAAAACAATTTTTTAATTTAGCGGTTGCACATATTTATTTTAAGCATCCTTTGGCTACGTAGCTTAGTTAAAGGTGGTTTGTTTTCTTGTTAAACATGAACACTAAACCCTAATATTTTTAAGTTTTTATGATAAATGTAGATTCAGAACATTTAAAGATGTCCGAAATAATACTTTTGTTCCATAATTTTAATGAATATACAGTTTTACATTATTCATTAAATTTTTTTTTTTTTTTCATTTTAATAGTTTACTGGCAATTTCAAGTGTTTTCTGAAAAAAACCTTACGGTAGATGTATATTTTTATGATTTTTTTAGATTCAGCATAAAAAAATACTTAAGAAAACACGTGTCTCACTTAAAAGACAGAGAATTTTTTTTTGTAAACCTGTGTAATTTATCTGGTATATAAAAAAAACCAAAAATTTCAAGGTCATCAGTTTTCAGTAAAGATCGGAAAAAAAAAAAAACTTTGTTTAAAACTCATTTGGGGTGTATTTTGTGAAGTTATTGATCATTTTATGCTTCCGCAAGAAAAATTTTTATTTTAAAAGCAATCAATGTACGGAACACTAATTGCGCAAGTTCGACCTGCACTTGGCCGGTTTATTTTATTACTAGATGCCTAGTTATAGTGGTAAAAGTAACACTGAGCAGGAAAATGAGGATTGAAGGAAGAGTTACTATTAATTTTCGTGTTCTTGTTGAAATTATATGCATTAAATACCATTAAATACTTCAAAAAGCTTAGGGTGATGATTGGTTAATTACAGTCGGGCCATCCGAAAACTGAGTGACTGAAGTAACATTTAAAAAAGGCCAGATTTTAACAAAAAAAACCGGAAACGGTTCGTGAAATTGATTAAAAATAAATAAGGACTTCCAAGAGTGCACAACCTTTTTACCGAAAGAATCGGCCTTCGTCAGTTGAATTCATGATTTGTTTTCCAGAAGTTGTCGGACCATCTTATGAAAGACCAGATTTTTAAATACGTTTTGTATTGAAATAGAGGGTACTAATAAACATTTACGAGGGTTTCAGTCCAAGATGGTTGAAAAATAATACAATATTGAGAGACTTTTTATATGTTGATTTACGGATATTCGGTAGTGTAAGTTAATACCTTTGGGGGAGGGGAGGTTGGAGAGAGCAATTTTAGATTCTTTCATTGGTTTTTATAGTTATAAAAAGTTACAATTTTGTTACAAGACCACCTAAAGAACGGAGTGAAAACAAAACAATCCTCCTTATAGCTCCTAATGTAAACAGAATAGTTTTCTTTTAATGGTTACAACCTTCGAAAATCATGACTTTACTTATCTGTATTCAGGTTACACCACTCTACATATAACATTGTCTCAGAAAATCTATGGAAATGCATTTTGTGCATTAAATTGTTAATTTTATATATATATATATATATATATATATATATATATATATATATATATTTATATATATTTACATATATATATATATATATATATATATATATATATATATATATATATATATATATTTATATATATATATATATATATATATATATATATAAATAGATGTTGCTGTGCCCGCGGCTCTGCTCGCGTGGATTACAGAGTTATTGTTTAGGTTTTTCGTAAAAGAGCGCGCTGACGGCAAACTTTTTTCCGACTTGATTCACTATTATCATCACTGCTCCTTATGTTACCTAACGTAACAAAATATATGCTAAAATCGGACCACATACACAATATATATATATATATATATATATATATATATGTATGGTATATATTGTGTGTAATTTTGCAAAATTATTTAATCGTATTTAGTTTCCATCCATTGCTTTGTATTTATTGTAATTTTTTTTCCATTCAATTAAGATTTCAATTGATTCGAATGATTTTTTGCTGGTAAACGCAAATTGTTTATAAACTACTGTCCATAAAAACCACGTATTTAAAAGACCACTTGAAACACATGCAGTTTTAGTGGTAATTTTGAAAACTAAATTCTCGATGTAAATTTGAGACCGCAACCAATTTATTGTCGTTCGACTCCATTTATATTCAGAATTTAAAATAAGGAAGCGAATAATTCTGGTATACCCGTTTATTTACCTCTAAGTTTAGTTTTTGGATATTTCTGAATATGAACGACATTTTTAGTGTTCCGTAGAGAACACTTATGGAATCACTTCGGCGTCCGTCTCTCTGTTTGTATTTCTCAGAAAATCAGGTGTGACGGTCTCTATTTGACATAGAAAGTTGAAATTTGGCACAAATGTAGGAATTGATGGCTTAGTAAGAGCCGTGTAGTTTTTAAAGTTAAATTTTGACTTAAGGGGTTAGTTTTGGGGGTGAAATTGGAAGTGAAAAAAAAATTACTAGGTCATCGAGTGGGGTGTCAGATGAGCGCTTGTAAAAAACGAGTTCAAAAATATATATGATGTAAAACTTGTGCATACTTTTCTTTGTATTATTTGTAAAAAATGGCCACAAATCTCTGTCCTCCACGCTATCTCAAAAAGTACTGATCAAAAAATTTTGAAAACATTTTAGACTACTCTAAATAAAGTGTAGATTGAGTGAAAATTATCACGAGCGGATTACGTTTGATAATTTTTTTAGTATAAAAAAAATTCTGTGGCGTGACAGAATGGTGAAGGTTTTGTCTCGTGCAATCAGTAATATCATGATGACTGGGGACCAACGGATAGGTACCGAAGACAAAATAATTTATTTGTTTCTAATTAAAAAAATATTTAGGTAGTAAATATTTGTCATAAACTATTAAGTTTTAGATTGAGCTGGATTCATTTATTGGCCATTAGGTAGCTCATTTTTATTTTAAAGATAATCATGGTACGAAAAACTAATTGCGCAAGTCAACTTTCACTTGGTCTGCTTTTTTAGTGTTCCGTACAGAACACTTATAAGATCACTTCGGTGTCTGTCTGTCTGTCTGTCTGTCTTGTCTGTCTGTCTGTCTGTCTGTCACACTCGATTTTCTCCGAAACTATGTGACATAGAAAGGTGAAATTTGGTAATAATATAGGAATTGATGGCCTCATCAGAGCCATGTAGTTTTGAGAATTAAATTTTGACTTAAGGGGTTAATTTTGGGGGGTGAAGTCGGAAGTGAAAAAAAAATTTTTTTACTAGGTCATCGAGTGTGGTGTCAAATGAAAGCTTGTGAAAACACGAGTAAAAAATATATATATAATATTATACTTGCGCGCACTTTTCTTTGTATTATTTTTAAAAATTCGCGAAAAATCGCTGTCCCGGGCCTTATCTCGAAAAGTACTTATCAAAAAATTTCGAAAAAATTCTGGAATATTCTCCACGGGGCGTAGATTGAACGAAAATTATCACGAGTGCATTACCTTTAATAATTTATATGGTATATAAAAAAACCAAAAATTTCAAGGTCATCAGATTTCAGTAAAGATTGGAAACAAACTTTGTTGAAAACTCATTTGGGGTGTGTTTTGTGAAGTCACTGATCATTTTATACCACCGTAACATAAATTTTGACTTAAGGGGTTTGTTATGAGGGGTGAAATCAGAAGTGAAAAAATTTTTTTTTTACTAGGTCATCGAGTGTGGTGTCAAATGAAAGCTTGTGAAAACACGAGTAAAATATATATATATAATGTAATCCTTGCGCACACTTTTCTTCGTATTACTTTTAAAAAAACCGCTGTCCCCTACCTTATCTCGAAAAGTACTGATCAAAAAATTTTGAAAAAATTCTGGAATATTCTCCACGGGGTATAGATTGAACGAAAATTATCACGAGTGCATTACCTTTAAAATAATTTATTTGGTATATAAAAAAAAAAAAATTTCAAGGTCACCAGTTTTTAGTAAAGATTGGAAACAAACTTTGTTGAAAACTCATTTGAGGTGTGTTTTGTGAAGTCACTGATCATTTTATACCACCCTAACAAAAAATTTTATTTTAAAAACAATCAACGTACGGAACACTAATTGTGCAAGTTCAACTTGCACTTGACCGGTTTTTATTTTATTGTTCAATTGTCATTTATTTTTGTAGTTCAGGTTTTTTTCTTCAATTCGAACTTAATATTCTCTTAACACTCAAATTTTCATTATTATTTGAGGTACTTCTTTTTGTTGACACGTTTTCGAAAGTCCAAAATAAAATTAAAAATTAGGTTTTTGGTAATATCTCGAAAAATAAAAAAAGATGTCAAAAAACTAATAGCACCACGTGAAAGAAAGGGAAATTTTTTTTCTCAGATTTTTTTATTAGCGTAAGAATTTATTAAAAATTCGGATAGGTGATTCAAAAGGTGTAGAGCGCCAAACAGGTTAATATGAAAGTCTACGCGCAGCACTCGAAGGTTAATCGATATTACTTTTTTTTCAAAGCGTAAAAAAATTAAAAGATAGAGAGGAGGAGAGAGGAGATTTTCAGCTTTCCGATGATACTAATAGTTTTTATTTTTGTTGCTTCATAATTTGTAAAACTTAAAACGAAATTTTTGTTTGTATGATTTTAACGGGCATACAGTAAATTACAAATATTTAATAAAACATAGTGTTTAAAAAAAAAATCCTTGCGTATATATTATTACTATACCTTAAGTTTTAATATAAGAATAATTAAAATACTTACATTGTCTGTTATTTAAAAACTGAGTATTAAAATACGAAAATTTCATTTCTAGAGTGCGCGGCCGGCAATTTTACTTTCAAAGCAGTACGAAATGACCAAAAAAAGAAGAAAATTTTGTTTTTAGTTACAGTTAAAAGTATACTTGATATTAGAAAATCGTCAAAAAAAACTTTCTCTTTTTTTTTGTAATTTTACTCTTAAAAAAGTGTTCATGATTTTTTGCTTAGTATTAATCATACAATTTAAACTTTTAAAAATTATATATATGTATATATATATATATATGTAAATGAAAGATAAAAGTCTAAGCTTTAAGTAAGGTACATGGAAAACAGTTACTGAAAGCAAAAAATTCTAAATTACTTGAAGAAATTAAATGGATTACGTACTCTCTGGCCGTCATATTGGATCCGCCTTTTCGGCACCCCGAGAAACCTCTCAATAGCCAATTTCAAAATATTTAACGGCATACAGAAACGTTCCTCCCCTTTCTAGCTACGGTCTTACCTATACTACTACAACATTATTAATAGTAAAGAGAGCATATATCGTCAAGGCCATGCTGAACTGTACAAACATGTTGCGATTATATGTTTTTTTGTACATTATTTGGATCCAGAATAATACTATTAATTTGTTATTGTTAAAGGGGCAAAAACTGTATTCTTTTTGACAATTACTAAACTGTACAGAAATATGTACTGTTGTGGATCAAAAAGGATCCACATCAGAAAACGGGTACATTGTTCTCATGTGCAACGATCTATTTATATTTCAGGTATTTTACTAGTTTTACTTTTTACTGTCTTAAAAATAACAAAGTGAAGTTAGCTCACTAAACTAAATCCTGAGAATACAAAATAACACTAAAGACCCTAATAAAACGAGAAATATCCCCATGTTTGGAGCTACTTTTCAAACACATTTGAGTGATTATCTAATATTTTTTTCCTGACCCACAGTTTTTAAATCTATCAAAATAGAACAACAAACTAACTTTGCTTTTCCTAAAACGAAACCATTAGCAAACTACCTTGTTACTCAAAACTGTTCCGCAATTTTGGCGTAACTAAACTTTGGTAAATCATCCGAGAAAACATTTTAATAGACCATCCTTCACTTTGGACACACCCATTAAATTTATGAAACTTATTATTTTGAATTAATATTACAGAAACTTGGATGTACGTATTGGATGAACTAATATATATATATATAATATATATATATATATATATATATATATATATATATATATATATATATATATATATATATATACAGTGACTCACAGCTTAAATGATGCAGTCGCTATAAGAAAAGACTAACTGGTCTCAGTGCCTCTATATTTATTTGGAAAAAACAACTTATTGAAATTAAATTAGTAAAGAGTCTCCTAAAAAAGTATGAATTACTTCTTGTCTTAAATATGCCTTACTTAATTAACAATAAATAATTAATTAAATTATATGCGATTTTAACGTCACAGCTTAAATGATGCAAAATTCAATATACCAAAATTATTAGAGAAAACAAACTGTAGAATTTGAAATAAGCCTGCTAATATTTGGTCGGGACTCCCTCATTATCAATAATGGCTTGTAATCTGTAATTTTTACTTTTAATTCAGTTTTATTTGATATTGGGGCACTATTTACTTTATTTTTAAATGTCAGCCACAAATTTTCAATTACATTTAAGTCTGGTGACTGGGCTGGTGTTTTAATAACGTTTGGACAGTTATAAAGCAACCATTTACGGACTCGAAATGACGTGTGCTTTGGATCATTCTCGTGATAGAACCGATAATTGTTTTCAATATCTAATTTTTGGGCACTAGTGACGAGATGCTGCCTTAGAATATCCAAGTACACATATTGGTTCATATTCCCTTCGACGAAATGCATATTACCTACTCCTGCAGATGACATACAGCCCCATAACATCACTCCACCTCCACCGTGCTTTACCGTAGCTTTCATATTTTTCAATTTTAATTCTTCGTTAGGCATTCTCCACACTGATATTTTTCCATCGGACCCAAATAAGTTTATTTTGGTCTCATCAGCAAATATTACTGAATTCCAGAAGTTCAAGTCTTTATTGATATGCTCTCTGACAAATTCCAATCTCACGCGTCTATTTCTTTGGCTAATGAAAGGCTTATTTCTAGCAGTTCGACCATGTAAATTATTATTTCCCAAGATCCGTCGAACTGTTTCGGGGTTACACCCTTTTTCCAAATTGTCTTTCCACCTCAGCGCACAACTTTGGCGCACTTTTTTTTAGATTATTTGATACCTCTCTTAAAATCCATCTTTCTTCACGTTCATTGAAGATCTTATTTGGAGCCAACCTTGACTTATTCTCGACTCTATTTTCATTCCGGTAACGTTCAATGATATGCTGAACAGTTGACGGACATTTATTTAGCATTTTGGCTATGTCTCTTTGGCTGTATCCATTCCTGTAATGAGTAATAATTAAATTTCTCTCAGAAATTGTAGTTCGACGACCCATTCTTAAATAATTTCGTTTTTTGAATGAAAAAATATCAAACTAAACAAAAAACAATTGCACTAAGAAATCAAAGCAACGCCGCCTTCGTAAATTTCAAAATGCGATAAGTTTTGACCCCTGTTGTTATTTTGCATCATTTAAGCTGTGACGTTAAAATTGCCTATGATTTGATTAATTATTTATTGTTAATTAAGTAAGGTATATTTAAGACAAAAAGTAATTTATACTTTTTTAGAAGACTCTTTACTAATGTAATTTCAATAAATTGGTTTTTCCAAATAAATAAAGAGGCACTGAGACCAGTTAGTCTTTTCTTATAGCGACTGCATCATTTAAGCTGTGAGTCACTGTATATATATATATATAATGAGAATAAAACACTAAATTTTTAGTAAATTTCCACTTTTATTGATTTTTATTCTTGACACGTATTTCGAGTAATATTCGTTGGCCGAATTTGAGCTTTATACAGGATGAAAAGTTTTTTGTGGAGTATAAAGCTTTCTGATACAAAATAATACTCCCAGTTATTAAACAGCTCTCTTTGCTATGCAGGTACCTGCTCATGTTAAGACATGTTTGCTCTCAAGTTATACACTTAACAATTTGAGTGACGATGCTAAACTAATGGAGTCTCCGACATTTCTATGTCGGGTTCCACAACGTGAAATTTCCTTTTTTTGCTTGGGTTTGAGCAGAGTTAAATCCTACTGGATTATCATCCTCCTAATAAAGGATTTCTTTCAGGTTTTTGTTAAGTTAAACAACTTCCTGCTGCTCAAGCGTATTGTCGTCGGCAAAGTTCTAGATTGAATTGCTTATCTTTTTCAGCAGATCGTTAATGCGTAGAAGAAAGAGAGTAGGAGAGATTATGGAGAATTGGGGCACACTTGCCTTCATAGTGAAGTTTTTAGAAAAAAGGCCATCAACTGCCAGTCGTAAAGGACGTTCACAGCCATACACAAAACCTTTCAGACATACCGTAAGAGCGTAGCTCAACCAACAAGCCGTCAGGACAAAGACTATCGAATGCCTTGGATATATCAAATAAACTCGCCCGAGATTCTCCAAAATCTTCAAGTGAATTGTTAGAAATATGTGTAACATAAGTTAGAAGATCTCCTGTTGACCTTTGCTTACGGAAGCCATATTGATAGTCGCTAATATTAAGAAGTGCTGTTAATGAGGAGAGGAACTGGTACTGCGCAAAGATTCAACTTCATAATGTTGGAAAGCTTTTCAATATTTACTTGCATTTTATTTACGAATGAAAGAAATTTCCATCGTAACGGGCATGTTAGTAAAAAGACTTGCTGTTATTGAAGTCTGACAACTCCAAACTAAACCATCAAAAGATTTTAAATTTCTCTAAAGTAATATCTTATATATTGGCATATGGATTAATCGACCCGTAATTCTTTGAAGCTGATAGAGTGACAATTGTGAATTCGGAGCTATATATAGAGATAATTGAGTATTTATTCGCACCCGGTGTATAAAATTTTGGTTGTAAAAACACCTAGTATCAGCTGGAGGGGGCGATATTACACACTTCAAACACTTCCATGACAGTAATTTGAAAAATTTAGACTCTCGTCTATAAAGAGTGATTTCAATGCGAATATTAGAATTCAGACAGCGATGCTTCTACTTCGGTAACTTACGGTTTTCCCCCCTAATCATTTACAATTGAGTTTGGCTGTGTATCTTCCGCGGCGAGAACGTCTGGCGGAAAGTTGAGAAAGGGAAGCACTCAAAGTACAGACGTGTTATTCACATAGCGAGAATTACTAAAAATCAAACTGCATATTTTTTTACTATGCTTTAACTTCTGATCAAACTTCGACTGTTACCTAAAAATCAATTAAATGTTACTGTATCGTCATACTTGTAAATACTATCAAAAAAAGTTACCGAATTTTTTATACAATACTAATAATAATACTCGTATCTTGAAGTCACTAAATTTATTTAATCTCTGCTGTTAGTTCTTTTCGGGTCGTACTTTTCGCGGAAGGAAACATCTGAGATCGCTAGCCACATCATTAACTACTTTGCAAGAATGTAGAGTACTAGTACCGATAGTGCGTATTATACCAAAAGTAATTTTTCATGTTTCTAAATGGTTGACCTCGTCAAAGCTATCGAAGAATTCCCTGCCACCACCGTTGGCAGATGATGAGGCACTTCCGGGATCTTTAAGAAGAACTGAAAAGGACTGCAACTTTACACAGATGTGCTCGACTTATACATGTACTGAACACAGTCGTTCTCTAAAATAATTAACAGAAATTATTCAATCAGAAACGAAAACGACGTGCCAAGCAGCAACATCAATAATTTCATCTCTCGCTTAGGAGAGGGCCGGGAACGAGACGGTTCACATTTAGATAACATTATTTAAAAAAAATTAGGGTTGTGGTTTGTTAGACAATAATAGTTTTTGTTAATTAATTAATTTGGCCTCTTCTATAAATATTTACACAAGGAAACATTCGTATGGGAGCCCTTGTATATTTGGTAATTGTAATCTGATTATGGTACACACGCTAAATCTAAATATTTAGGATTTACCTTGTGAAATATTGGCGCTTACTTTCTTAATAACTTTCAAGATCACAAAGTAATAAAATGTATTCAAGAAACTAAAAATTTGCCCAGTATCTTGGACAATAAATGAATAATTGGAAATCTGTTGATGGCATTATTCGATTCATCAAAAGTAGTATCGTATTGTGAAAAACGGCAAATCCCTGTCTCTCCAAATAACCAATACATGGAAAATGAATTAAACTGGCAAATACTGTATAGTCAATGTATTTGTATGTTTCTTTTTACTTTTTCAAACTTTGTGTTCCCGTTATTTCTGCATAAGGCATAGTTTTTACACCAATTAAACATGGCCGAAGCGTAATTCTACTGGGAATAATAAATTGAATTCTTTGTGCAAATGTTGTTGATAAAAAACAAATTGACAATTTCAGTCTATTTGCAATTGTTTCGTCTGGCCTTTTGGGGTTTAATCAACTAAAAATATGATTTTCCCAAATAATAAAATTATTTCAATTAAACTATTCTACTTTGTTTATTTGTTTATAATAAATATTTCTATTTTATCAATATCTATAAAATATGACTAAAATTTATTTTTTTTATATTATTCTATTCCTGAGTAATAAAATAAATCTAAAATTAACAAAAGTATACAGGTATTCATGACATTCAGTCCATTTTTACTTCTCTTGTTACAATGAAGTAGCTTAGGTTTCGTGAAAAAAATCTCGTTCCAAGATTTTTTGTATTCGGTCTGTCTGTCTATCTGTCTGTCGGTTGACAGGATAACTGGAATGAGATATCAGTTTGAAATTTGGTACGTAGTTGAAATAGGATGAGATCTACGGTTTTTGAACGATATTGTTTTAGAGAAAGAGGGTGAAAGTAGGTGGGAGTAGACAAATTTCGTATATTCTTAATATCATTTTAAAAACGTCGGCCAAATACAAGTCGCATATGCGCAATTAGTGTTCCGTACGGTAACTGCTTTTAAAATAAAATAAAATCCTTACCTAGGCTAAGTTAATTAGGTCCCTGACATGTGTATATTTTAAGATCCAATATGTATTTTCACATTTTCGTTTAGTCAATAATGTATAATAGTTATAGCATCTTAGCTAGCTGGCCAATAAATCAATCTAACTCAATCTAGAGTCTAGTAATATATAATAAAGATGTATTTTTCCAGATAGGGCGGGTGGACTTGGCATCTTGGACATTTTTTAAAATTAATACGAAGAAAACTGAGCGCAAATATTACATCTATAATATATATAAAACTTCTCTCTGTCTGCCTGTCCGTTAGTGCGCTTATCACTGGACAACCACTTATTCGAGTTACGTGCTTTTTTTTTTAAACATACATATGATCTTTGGCCAGGTTATAGCCTATATTTTACTCCGTTAAGTAACATAGGGAATAAGCAGTTACGATAATGGTGAATCAAGTCGGAAAAAAGTTTGCCGCTAGCGCGTTCTCTTGCAATCCACTGCCTATATATCAAATGCAACATCTCTCTGTCGGTCTGGCTGTCTGTCCGTTAGTGCATTTATGGCTTGAGAACCACTTATACAATTTAAATGTTTTTTTTTTTTAATTCATACATTTGTTCTCTGGCCAGGTTATCTATAATCTTCTATAATATATAAAAAATGCAACGTCTCTCAGTCTGTTTGTCCGTTAGTGCGCTTATCACTCGAGAATCACTTATCCGATTTACGTGTGTTTTTTTTTTTTAAATTTATACATTTGTTCTCTGGCGAGGTTATCTATAATCTTTTATAATATATATAAGATGCAACGTCTTTCTGTCTGTCTGTCCGTTAGTGCGCTTATCACTCGGGGACCACTTATACGATTTACATGTTTTTTGTTTAATTCTTTTTTGATGCTTCCTACCTAGAAATCTCTTGAGGTTTGGGAACAGGCGGTGCCAGATCTGGCGAATGGGGTCGACATTCCAACAATTCATACTTTAATCCGACCAGTTTTGCCGTTGCCAAAACCCCTCTATGAGCAGGTGCGTTGTTATGACGAAAGATGATCTTTTTCTTCTGCAAGCCGGACCTTTTCTCACGAATTCTGTCATTCAGCTGGTCCAAAAGGTTACAGTATTACTATCCTGTGATTACTTTACCTGTTTGAAGCTAATCAAATAACAAAATTCCTTTTGCATCCCAGAAAACCGATGTCATAATTTCTTTGGACGACACTTGGTTGCTTTAGAGTTGGACGACCGGGCTCAGTCCACTTTGTGATTTGTTGTCGCAGTTCAGGATGATATTGATAAACCCAAGTCTCATCCATAGTTACAAATTGACAAATTAGTTTTATCCTTTGTGAAATGAGCCAAATGTTGTTTAGAAATAGAAATTTAACAAATGCGGCACCTATGCTGTTAATAGCTTTCTCACACCCAAAACATTAGTTAAGATCTCATGTACTGATCCATATGAGATACCCATAGCCTCAATAAATCATCCACGGTAAATCGACGGTCTTCCATTACCATATCTTGTACTTGTCCAACAGTTTCTTCAGTTGTTGCAGTTTTTGGACGTCCTGAACATGCGTCATCATTAACTCCATCTATGAACCGTTGGAAATGAAGAAGCAGACTCCTTGAACACTTTCATTAACTTTGCATGGATTTTAGTTGCCGATAAATATTCCAAAACAATAAATACTTAAACACGTCTACTTGAACCAGTTGATAAACAATGAATGACTTGACAGATCGACTTGAAATTTAGGAAGTGTTCATATGACAGATGAAGCTTCAAAATGGTGTTCAATATTTGGTTCAAGTGATGCTCCATAGGTGTCGCTTTCAAAACTTATTGACTGATCTGATATTTATTAATTTGAAAATGATTGCAGATGCTAAAACTTCTTTATTTAAACTAATAATCAAAAATCTATTCAATAATTTACGTCGCCAGTTCTTTCCATATTTGCTTCTTCTCCTTTCTTATACCCTGTGTCATTTTATTTAGAAAATGAGTTTAGGGTAAAAAGAGAAAAGTGCTTTCTTTCGTTAGCATTCTTAATTCGCAATAAATCCTTTTTTGGAATTTTTAGCGTCAGTGGCATATTGCCCCCTGTAAGTGATATTAAATACGAAGTTGCTTCTTTTTTTTTTAATTCTATTTATTTTTTGAATTTGCAACATAGATAATGGGATATAAAATATTGTTGAACTGAATAAAAAAAAATATTGAATATAGCCCAAAATACTATAGATATGTAGATGTATTTTGAGTATGAAAATCATTTTATAATTTTTTCAATAATAAAAGAAAAATCTCTAAATTAATAGCGTTTTTCTGTTACTTATTTAGAAGGAATTTCTGCTAAGTTCATTATACTCGTATAAATTACTAAAGTAATATTAAGAAGACCCTTCATATTACCGAGTTTCTTGGAAAATAACTGTGTTTATTTGAGACAGCAACAACTGAAAAATGTGATAAGATAACAGAAATTATTAGTGTTGTGATGTAAATCATATAAAAGTTTAATATGCCATTTTAAAGACGTACCCTTTCCCGAGTTTCATTTTATATTTTAGAGCGAAATATTGACAGATGACAGAGATACGATATCTTATTTAATAGTCAAAAAATAGAAAGAGAAATAGAAACGTGTATACGCGTTTTCCGAAATCATGGAAAAAATTGAGATTCGAGCGGTAATAAAATTTTACTTTTTGAAAAAGAAAACGGCTATCAAAATAAGAGTAAATCTTGACAATGTTCTCGGTGACTCTTCTTGTTCATTAAAGATCGTAAAACTACTGGTTTTTCGAGTTTAAACAAGCTGGCTGAACAAGGACAAATGAAGAGCATTACAGTGGACGTCCCAGCGATGTAACAACTTGTGATGAAAATCCATACAACGATTTTGAAAGACCGCTGTTTGAAGATTCGGGAGACTACTAACGTTGTAGGAATCTCAAGTGAAAGTATGCATAACATTTTGCATAAATATTTGGGTATGAAAAGGCTGGGAACACAATGGGTGTCGCGTTTGCTTACTGTGGACTAAAAACGTCACTCGTTACCATGGATTTTTTGTCCACGAATCTCAAAAAATTTCTTGAAGAACAATGATTTCACGGAAATAACAAAGTAATGTACGCTGTAAACGACTATTTTGTACGTCAAGACAAAATATTTAAAAAAAATGGCTTAAGGGCATAAGAACATCGCTGGACGAAATGTATCGACCTCGAAGAAGATTATAATAAAAAAGTAAGGTGAATTTTTCAATTTTGTTCGAATCTTCTTCCTCGTTTAGCTTACTTTTCAAATCAACCTTGTATATATTTGTATGAAGACACATATCAAGCTTTAAAAAATTAATAAAAAACAGTAATAAACAAAAAGTAGGTAATTTATTGACAGAATAAAAGAGAATAATCATTAAACATTTTTATGTGGCCTTTTGTCGCGTATTAATTTTAAACGAAGTTAAACTACATCATTTTTCAAACACGCAACGATTTAAAGCGTTGTTTTATTAAGCCTCAAATCAAATTAGTACCAAGGAAATATTCATACCTAGAACCCACACTACCATATACTCTCATTGTAGCAATTTAAAGGGTGCATATTCTTAACCAGTTAAAGTGCATAATTTAACTCAACCTTAAGCAGATCAATGCTCATTTAAGCCGGCGGCATTTCAAGAAAAAAATCAGATTACCTAAACATAACTTCATCGATCTATGATGTGTGACCTGTAAAACCAAATTTTAAATCATATTGTAATAAAAATTACGTTCTAAGTAAGTTTTTGAACCATTTAATCATAATTTTTGCTGCTACAAAAAATATAGATTAGGGCTCTTAAAAATGTTTATATTTTTTAAAAAAAAGATGGCGTCACATGTTAAGCATTTGGGTATATTTAACTCTATGATAACACGTATTTTTATTAAAAAGATGACGTAGTATTATCCGCCTTTTGACTTGTGCTTACCCGCATTCTTGGCAGGTCCTTGTATATTTTTGTTTACCAGAAAAATCAGTCACAACATTATATTTTTATTTTGACTACTTTATGACATACCTATGTTTAACATGTTTAGCGATGAGTAATTATTATTTTGTTATATTAAGCCAAGTATTCTTTTTAGATAAGGAAAACACATAACTTTGTGCTTGTTAAATTTAAACTTTTCATTTGGTATCTTATGCTTACAGAAAAATCATTAATCTTAAGTGTATTGTAGATTTTGGAAACATTGCATGAATAACTAGAGCAAATTTGGGAGTGCGTACACAACATAATAGTATGGAGTAAGTGCAGGTGGACTTTTTCCATGCTGTTTGAAGGTAGTCAAGGGTTAGTGAGTAGACAAAATAAATAAATATTTGCAATATTCTAGGGCATTCTACTAGTAAATTTGGGGAAATAATGGCTTTTTACAAAATTTTAGGGGATTAGGGGACAGTTAAACTAGTCACTTTTTCTACGGAACGTTAGATAACACAGCCCCACAAAAAAAAAAGTGGGGTATACTTTTGATGGGATATATCAGATCCGTAGTATTTTTGCCCGCTGATCACGAATCTGACGTCAGAATATCGCCAACACATCTCAATTTTTTTCTAACCTCAAAAAATAGGTAAAAATTAGTAAAAATTAAGAAAAATATACTCCTAAAAAATTGATTCAAGCTTTTTCATGAATCCAAAGATGTATTAATATGTATTCGAACACGCTAAGCTAATATTCATCGGTTGGAGTAAGCCATACAGTTCTGTTTTCCTTCTAACCTCAATAAATCAGACAGATATAGTGCTTCTCGAATGCAAAAACGAATTCAAATTAAAATTCAACCGATTCTTACCAAATTTGGTACACGGGGGTTTTTTGGGTTGCTGATCATGAATCTGAGGTCGGATTTGCAAAATTCAAAATGGCGGATCCAAGATGGCGGACAAAATTTTTGAAAACCAACCGATTCCTACCAAATTTGGTATACAGTTGAGGAATCCTCAAACCTGATACTCTTAAACCCTAAACCCTGAAACCTTAGACTCCCACACCCTGTAACCTCAAAAATAGACCTCAATAACCCTGTAACTTTAAAAATGAGACCCAATAAACTCAAAACCAGGACTTTTAAACCATATACTCTCAAATAGTAGACCCTTAAGCCCTAGAATTGTGAAGGTTAGACCAGCGCCTAACTTTCCTTTTTTTGGCTGTATCTTGTTCTTTTTTCCGCGAATGACCTATTCAAAGACTTTCTGCCCAAACGCTTTTGAGGACTTGTTTCTCTTTTTAGCGACCAGCAATAGTCCGCTAGCATATGGTCATCCCATCGTCCTTGATACCGATTTTCTATGATTTTCAGATCTTGGTGAAAACGTTCCCCTTGCTCCTCACTGTAGTCACCAAGATTATCTGGGAAATCATCGATGTGGGAGTCCAGGAAATGTAATTTTAGATTCATTAAGCAACCTAATGTTTGAAATTTTTTTACCATTTTCTCGACTATTTCTTTGTACTTAGGACTTTTATTATTTCCCAAAAAGTTTGTTGCGACTTCTTTAAAACTAAGCCAAGCAGCTTTTTCAACTTTATTCATTTTAGTAACAAATAATGAATCTTGAAACAATTTTCTTATTTGTGGCCCGTCAAATACGCCTGCCTTAATTTTAGCTTCAGAAAATTTCGGAAATTTTTTATGCAAATATTTGAAACATGGGCCGTTTGTATCTAATGCTCTCGTGAATTGCTTCATAAGTCCAAGCTTAATGTGAAGCGGGGGAATAAGAACTTTTCCTGGATCTACCAATGGTGGAAACAATACATTATTTTCACCAGGAGTGAACGATTCTCTTGTTGGCCAAATTTTTTTCTTATAATGACGTTCCCTTTCTCTGCTATTCCACAGACATTTATAACAGGGATAAAGTATAAACCCTGACTGTTGGCCAAGCAATATTGTAACAATTTTCAGATCTCCACAAATTTTCAAGTTATGATCAGCATATTTTATTTTTATCAAAAGCTGCTTCATTTTTTCATATTGCTCTTCCATAACTGTGGAATGAGCAATCGGAATGGGAGCGTAAACGTTGGTATTAGGCAGCAAAACTGCCTTAATGCTCCGTTTAGAAGAATCAATGAACAGTCTCCATTCTTCAGGATCGTATGAGTTATTTTGAAATTCATCCATTAGACCTTTTACATCGGTACAATATGAAAGTGACAATTCCTCGTCCATTGTGAAATATTTTCGAAATTCTTCATCTCTGTTTCTATAATAAGAAATCGTAGCTTCTGGCTTAAGTAAATGTCTTTTCTTTAAAAAGGAAGCAAGATGCTCTGAACCATCTTTGGATAAGCCTAAATCTCTGACTAGATCACTAAGTTCTGACTGTGATACGAGTATTGGTTCTGGTTTACGGTTGTATGGTAGAAATTCTTTATCTGTGTCACTAGTATATGATAGGTTGTCACTAGAACATTCATTAGTAACAGTGTTTGAATCTTTTTCGACAGTCTCAATGTTTTCGGCATGAACTGATAAGGTGAAATCATTTGTTTCCATAACATCAGCATCAAGTGGTTCAGGAGGCGGAATTAGTTTAGTTGGTCTTGTTACTGTCGAAACATCGTTAAAAGTAATAGTGCTTTTATTTTTTCGGTTATGCCTAGATACAACATTCATACAAAAGTAGCAATCATTTTCACTGTATGGTCTATTCCATATTGCTGGTCTGGAATATTTAATCGCCTTCTTATTGATGTACAACATTATTTTGCAAGAACTGCAAATGATGTGGGGAACCCAATCTGTATCCTGGTGCTGTATTTCAATGTTAAAACAATCCTTATATAAGGTTTTAATCTTATCCGTTATCGGTGACCCCATTTTACTCAATACGTGTTGACAGCAAATATAACAAAATGAATCACTGCTTTTATCACACTTATGAAAAGTCCTTGTACCGTGAGACCGTTTTTCTTGTAGCATTATACTCTACATGAGCCAAGTCACCCACACATGAAGAGCTACGGTCGCTGGATGACGACGGCTGCGGGCCCGCTTTCCCACCCTGACCAACCGCCGATACTGGGTTTCCGAGTCCCTGCATCGTAATTCTCTTTCTTCTACCTGCCATGACGGCATCTAAGCCGTTATCCAGGGATTCTGCCGGCTAGTGGAGTAACACCGTTGCCCACCGTCACCACGTGGAGGTGCCCTGGATGCAGGTAGAAGAATAAAAATCGACCGATGAATTTTCTCGGCGTTCAAAATGGCGCGAAAACATCTGCCATCTTGAATTTTGCAAATCTAACCTCAGATTCGTGATCAGCGACCCAAAAAATCCCCGTGTACCAAATTTGGTAAGGATCGGTTGAATTTTAATTTGAATTCGTTTTTGCATTCGAGAAGCACTATATCTGTCTGATTTATTGAGGTTAGAAAGAAAACAGAACTGTATGGCTCAATCCAACCGATGAATATTAGCTTAGCGTGTCCGAATACATATTAATACATCTTTGGATTCATGAAAAAGCTTGAATCAATTTTTTAGGAGTATATTTTTCTTAATTTTTACTAATTTTTACCTATTTTTTGAGGTTAGAAAGAAATTGAGATGTGATGACGATATTCTGACGTCAGATTCGTGATCAGCGGGCAAAAATACTACGGATCTGATATATCGCATCAAAAGTATACCCCACTTTTTTTGTGGGGCTGTGTAATCAATCATGTCATCAATGTCCTCTTCTTGCTGTTTTTGTAATATCCTTCCAAATAGCCTGCTAAGAAAACAATTCAAACTTCTTCTTTAGCCATTCGTCCTCTATTCCTGGGCGAAGGCCTCCTTCTTGCTTTTCCATGTCGCTCTCTTCTAAGCAACCTGGGTCTAGTTGGCTTCAGCGCGCGCTACCATGTCATCCTGCCACCTCCCCTGTGGTCTTCTTGCATTTCTTACCCTGAGTCCCCAAGTTAACACTTTGCTGGTCCAGCTCTCCGCAAGCCTTCTTGGTACATGTCCGGCCCAACGTTATTTCAATTGCAATCCGGTGCACTATGTTAGTGATTTTTGTTCGCTCTCTTACATAATCATTTCTTACCCGACCTTATTTTTTTTTATCGGTCTAGCACACGTGCTACAGGGAAGTCCCTAAAGTGCTACAGGAGCGACACGTGTGCGGAGAAAGCGATTCACGTTGTTCTTAAATCGCTGTAAATTGTACTCCGTGGGAAACACAGTCCTGGGCAAATTATTCCAAAGGAACGATGTTCTCCATATAAATGACTGCTTGAAAAGCGTTGTACGAGGAGTAACAAGCTGAACCTCATACGGATGTGAAGTATTAGCGTGACGTGTACTTCTAACATGCACCGCTCTGGGAGGAATTAAACGGGCCACATCCTTCGAACACTTTACATGAAAATACTTGTAGAATAGGCTCAAGTCGCCAACCGTTCTTCGATGTTCCAGCGAATCAAGGCCACCTGTCAGTTACGGGACTCCAATCAGACGAACAGCTCTTCTCTGAATAGAATCCAACAAATGCAGTGTATATTTGGGAGCGGAGCCCCAAACATGGGAGCAGTATTCCATAGTTGGTCGAATTTGAGCTTTGTAAAGAATTAACAGTTGTTGTGAAGTGTAAAGCTTTCTGGTTCGAAATAATATTCCCAACTTCTGAGAAGCTCTCCTTGCTATGCCTGCAACATGTTCATGCCAGGACATATTTGCTCCCAAATTAACGCCCAACAAATTGAGTGACGATGTTAGAGGAATGGAGTGCCCCGACATAACTATGTCGGGTTCAGCAACGTTAACTTTTTTAGAAAAAACTTCCGCCTGGGTTTTTATAGCGTTAAATTCCACTTGGTTACTGTCACCCCAAGATAGAATTTCTTCCAGGTCTTTGTTAAGTTGAATGACTTCCTGCTGTCTGTGGATATTCGTCTGAGTAGCCGATGTTCGAACGTTCAAACTGAATGAAGAGATAAGTGTACTGTCATCTGCAAAGCTGTAGATGGGATTCTCGGTCTTTTCCAGCAGATCGTTAATATAAATGAGAAAGAGAGTAGAAGACAGTATGGAGCTTTGGGGTACACCGGCGTTGATAGTGAAGGTGTTAGAAAGAAATCCGTCGACTGCCACTCGCAAAGAACGCTCTATGAGGAAACATGAGAGACACAAACAGAACTTTTCAGACATACCATAAGAACGTAGCTTAGCCAACAGCCCATCGTGCCAAACACGGTCGAATGCATTGGATATGTCAAGAGTAACCGTTCGAGATTCTCCAAAGTATTCAATTGCGTTGTTCCAAACATGTGTTACATAAGTCACGAGATCCTGTTAATCTATTTTTACGAAAGCCATATTGGTGATCGCTAATAATGTGGAATCCTTTAATATATTTTAGAAGATGCTGATTGATAGCCTTTTCCATGACTTTCGATATTATTGAAAGCAGTGCGATTGGTCGGTAGTTATTTGGCAAGGTCTTCTGGCCTTTTTTAGGTATTGGCTGAACTGTGGCACGTTTCCAGCAGGAAGGAAATATTCCCTTTCTGTAAGATAGGTTGAAAAGTCTACAGAAAACTGGTGTTAGTTCCCTCGCACAGTTCTTGAGAACTATGGCAGGTATTCCGTTAACGCCAGAAGCCTTTTTGGTGTCTAGCTTCATCAAAATACCTTGCAAGCTGAGTGTCACTTAATCCACGGTAATTTTTAGGATCATTTCAGTTCCCTTTTTTTGTATAAAAAATCTCCTTTCCAATTCTTGAGAATAATTAACTGATCTTTACATTTACTAGAAGGATTCGTAATTTATTTAAACCGCTGATGATTTAATTATTTTTACCAAGAATTGTCAGGTCTCGGATAAGCTTATTTTTTTCCCAAATTCTTTATTACTTTTTCCCAAGTAAAAGGGTTTATTATACCCTCGTCATATTTAAAGTAATGGTAGGTCTAGTTTTATCTAAGGACCTTTCATAATATTCTTTCCATTTATATATATATATATATATATATATATATATATATATATATATATATATATATATATATATATATATCTATTAATATTTTTCTGTCATCCCGAGCGTAATTATTCATATTTTTTATTGACCTTTTCGGCAAATCTAAAATTTCAACATAGGCATCAATCTGACATCATGTAAATTCCTAGCGTCTTAGTTCGTTATTTATATTTTTGTATTGTTACTTAGTTTCTACTGTTTGTTTTGATAGAAAAGTTTTATATAATTGATTTTCTCTGTTATAAGTTTTTTTTTAACCTGGTGGATGTCTCTCTGCTGCCGCAAATATGTACCGAACAAACAGGCCATTCCAGGAAGAGGGACTAGAGAACACTTTTTCAACATACGCCAGATAATAAAAGTCAGGGAATTTTAAATAACAACCTATATTTGTTTTATAGATTACTCTAAAGCTTTCGACTGCATACAATGGAACAAACTTTGGCCGATTCTAATCAGAATGGGAACACCTATACATCATGTAAACCTTATCCGGTCCTTGTATGAGAACACAAATGACAGAATTAAACTGAATAATTCTTTTTTCGATCCCTTTAACGTAGAAGCCGGCATTAGACAGGGCTGTATTCTATCACCCTTACTGAATAACATATATAGTGAACATATAATGAGGTTTGTTTTGGATGGCTGGAGTGGGGGTATGACAATCGGTGGAAAAGAGTTAAGTAACTTTAGATATGCGGATGATACTGTTATACTTGCAACGTTAATATAAGACCTTGAATCAATTATGGAGCGCATTGAAATCACCAGCAAAAAACTATGGATTGACAATTAATTGAGCGAAAACCAAATTAATGATTGTTAGTGATAATGGAGATCTGTCACGCATAAATGAGATTTATTTATTTATTTATTTATTTGAGAATATACGGGTACACCCCTTTTTACAATGTATTTATAATACTTTACAATATAACCATATCAATAATACTCCTATATATTAGAAGTTGATATAACAGATCATAGTCCAATTATGTTTTTGGTCAAACAGAAAGAAAAACCTCAAGAAAGTATATTAAGACCCCAAGAAAATACAACTAAATTCAAATTGAATATTCCCAAATTTAAACTACTTTTAATAAATTTTGATTGGTCAATTATACTGGAAAAAAATAATTCCGAAATAGACTTGGAGACTTACCAACAATTATTATCAAGTGCCACAGAAACTTACACTATTAAAAACAAAAAACACAAACAAATTAAAGAATGGATTAGCAACGGAATTATCACATCAATTAAAACTAGAGATAAAATGAAAAAAAAATTAAGTAAAAATTTTAGCGCCCATTTAGGAAAAGAATACAAAGAATACAGAAATACTTTAAACAAACTTATACATAAACAAAAGAATCAATATTATAAAAATCAAATTGAAAATAATAAGAATGACATGAAAAAAACTCTATAAAATAATTAAAGATGCAACTTATGAAAATAATAACAACAATACTTTCCATAATATAAAAAATATGGATGGCCAGAATTTCAGTAGTTCACTTGAGACAGCGAATTTCTGTAATGACTATTATATAAATATTGGAATGGAAATGGAAAAGACGATTCCACCACCACAAGTAGAACATCATGCAGACCCGCCTATAATAAATTCTATTTATTTAAACCGGGCTACGATGGTATACAAGCTAATATTATAAAACAAACACATTTAGAAATTATTAACCCTGTTTTACACATATTAAATTTAATCATAACAACTGGGAAAATACCATCTGAATTTAAAACCTCAATAATAACACCCATTCACAAAACAGGATCTAAAACCTCCATAAATAATTACCGACCAGTGAGCCTAATCAGTAATTTTGCAAAACTTTTTGAAAAATGTGTAAAATTTAAAAATTAATAGTATTTTATCAACAAACCAATTTGGATTCAGCGAAGGCTTCTCTACTGTAGATGCCATGCATAGATTAATAACTGAAATTGTCAATAATTTAAATTCAAATAAAAAATGTCTAGCAGTATTTTTAGACCTTGCTAAGGCATTCGATACGGTGCCTCATAATGAGCTTCTTAAGGTACTGAAAAGGTATGGAATAAGGGGAGTAGCTGGGCAACTATTCAGAGATTACTTGTCGGAGCGTATACAAATGGTCAAGCTAAATAACATTGTGAGTGACAAACAGAAAATAAAGATTGGTATTCCACAAGGAACAGTCTTAGGACCAGTTCTTTTTATAATATATATCAACTCCTTGTTAAAATTATGTGTTGATGGCTTGACCATATCTTATGCGGATGATACAGCTCTGATTGTTTCTGGAGATCACTGGGAAAGTGTAAAACATCAAACAGTTAATAATTTAAGAAAAATTAAAAACTGGCTTCAAACTTATAAACTGACATTAAGTTTAGCAAAATCAAATTACATAGCTTTCTCACTTACTAGTGCAAACATACCACAATACAGTACTATTGTTGTTGATAATCATTCTATTAAAGAAACTTCATCTACAAGATATCTTGGAATTGTAATTGATAGATTCCTTAAGTGGCAACCTCATATTGATTATGTATCCAACAAAATTCGTAAACTTATTCATAAATTTTATTTATTAAGAGAATTCTTAAATAAAAAAAATACTTATTACAATTTATAAAACATTTGTGGAATCAATCATAAGATATGGAATATTGGTGTGCGGTGGACTTTATGAGAGCAACCTGTATAGATTGAATATAATACAAAAATATATACTCAAAATTATTTATAAAAGAAATAGATTATACCCTTCACATCTGCTTTTTAATAAAGACATTGTTAATATTAGATCAATTTATATTTTTACGGTATGTTCTTATATACATACTCGACCTGATTTAAAACCTTTTGTTGACCATACTTATGAAACAAGAACCCGGCACAGCAGGCACATTAAACTGCCAGCAAGTACTAATAATCTTAACCTAAGATATATAAATTATTTTGGTCCTAAACTTTACAATTTGCTACCAACCGAAATAAGGAATTGTACTAAGATAAAATGTTTTAAATTATTAAGTAAAAAAGTCATTTTTGAAAATTATCAATTTGAGAGGTATTTTAGTTGATTGTATATTTTGATGGGAGATTTTGTTTTGCATGTAATTTTGTAAACTTGAGATAAACTGTTATTTTTGCTTTTCTTCTCTTCTACTTATGAATGTAACCAACCAGT
Organism: Pachyrhynchus sulphureomaculatus; assembly: GCA_019049505.1. Classification (NCBI taxonomy): domain Eukaryota; kingdom Metazoa; phylum Arthropoda; class Insecta; order Coleoptera; family Curculionidae; genus Pachyrhynchus; species Pachyrhynchus sulphureomaculatus. The sequence goes on along the minus strand of CM032451.1, from coordinate 52,326,688 downwards.
GTATTAATAACTAATAAAACATTTCCAAATAATATTGGACATACAGATGTTTCACATCTAGGTGCTTAAAATAAAAGTAGCATGATACATAGGATATAGGAGAAATAATATATTACATTTATTTATATTGTAAGAATAATAGAAAATAAAAACAATTTCTGGAGGAAGTTTCTTCTAGAAATAAAAATAATATATATATATATATATATATATATATATATATATATATATATATATATATATATATATATATATATATATATATATATATATATATATATGTATATATATATATATATATATATATATATATATATATGTATATATATATATATATATATATATATATATATATATATATATATATATATATATATATATATATATAAATTATGAAAACTAGTTGAGGAACTCGGCAAAAATGGGCATCAACAGATGTTCATACTATATTCATTTAGCCAATATTTCGGTCCTAGGTTGGGACCTTCATCAGGGCACAAATTGTAGTATGAAATATAATCTAACAAGAATGACCATCAAAAACAATCGCCATGGTAAAAAACCAACACTGAATTAAAACAACTTTCACATTCACTAACATTTTAACATAAAAACATGGCATTTACAGCAGGGATGCCATTGATAACGTTGGATGCTGAAATTCAAAACTAATTAACCACCTGCCATCTTAAAGAAAAATGAAAAGTGACCTTTTCATTACCATGGCGATTGTTTTTGATGGTCATTCTTGTTAGATTATATTTCATACTACAATTTGTGCCCTGATGAAGGTCCCAACCTAGGACCGAAATATTGGCTAAATGAATATAGTATGAACATCTGTTGATGCCCATTTTTGCCGAGTTCCTCAACTAGTTTTCATAATTTAGGATTTTGTTAGATACGGCAACTTTTGCTTTCTCTCTCTTTATTTGTTATATATATATATATATATATATATATATATATATATATATATATATATATATATATATATATATATATATATATATATATATATATATATATATATATATATATGTATATATATATATATATATATATATATATATATATATATATATATATATATATATATATATAATATTTTATTGTATTCATTTCCTCTAGTATTATATGATATAACTTCATTTCAGAGTAATTATACTTGTCACCGTTCTTTCAAGTCGCGCTTATTAAAGATTTTAAGTGTGGGTTGATGAAGATGAGACAGTCATAAAGCCCGATTTAAGCTGTGAACTAATTATGGGGACTAAAATATTATATTACTTTGAAATGATTTATGACAACATTTTATGAACGCTGTCCTTTAGGCCAAGAAGATTTAAAGTATATATAGTCAGTAGTTACTGTGCATCCTGTAGCTTTATTAATTTTAATACAATGTCTACAATGAATATTATTTTTTTGATTTAATTTTTAAGAAATAAGGCAGCTTTTAATGTACTTGGAAACTTATTATTTTTTTATTTACATAATATTTTACCGACTAATTTTAACTTGTAGTTCTAAATTGCCAGTAAAAACCTACAGGAAAACATATGTTTTGCTATTGGTGCTAGGCTTTAGTGCAGACTACTCTAAGGATTTGGTCTCAGTAATCAATCAGCGAATTTACAGATAACTCACTGAAATATATAAAACATACCCAACATTTTATCTGAAAACAAGCCTCCGTTTAATTATATTACATACATATTCCAAACATGCATTAAAAATTGGTTAATTAAATTGACTAATAACTAATCGCTCAAATTTACTGTGTTAACTTCTAAAGTTTCTTTTCTATACTAACGATTTTCACAATATAAGAGTTTAACTTAATGAAGAGTGTTATCTAATAGAGAACAAAATAGATAATATTATATTGATAAAACAGGCCAACATTTGTCAAACTCTGAGACCAGACTATACTTTTTTGAAGGTTTTTGATGCAGTGAATCCACATCCGAAGAACTGCTCCATCATATGAGGTTTTCGAGATATCCGAAACTAAAAATGCAAAAAACATGGTTTTTCGCTATATTCGGGATTATATTACACCACGAATTAATTTTTCTTCGCAAAACTCGTTACGGCATCTAACTAATACTATTCTTTCCCTTCAAAATGCATTTTGAATTTTTCATATATTTTATTTTTTCTCGGAGAAATCGTCCGTTGAAATTAGTTAGTTTGGCGTTTTCGTTACAACCATACCAAAAAATGTTGATCCGGTAGGCGAGAGTAGTGTAATTATATGATTTTTGAGACGTTGAATCCAAATTCATTGTCGGTTAAACCCGAGTCATGGTTTGCCCCTAATATAAAGGAATTCAAACTGGCAGATCCGATATGACGGGCCGGAAAAAAAAAGTTTCTTATGAAAATGCTTTTCTGTTGTAATAAATTTTGATTCGTTTAGTTGTTTGGTTAAGAGGTGTGTACATTTTTGCTCTTATTAATTTTGAGCCAATTGGTTAAGAGTCTGTTACGTTTGTTGTGTTAAATTTTGATTCTTTTAGGATTTGAGAATGTAATATCTTTTATCAATTTTCACTCGACGGCTGGTTATCTTAGGTTCATTTGCTTTTATGCTTGTTTGGAGATTAAGAGTGAGAGTCTGGAGATTAAGAGTCTTTTATCAATGAAATATTGAAGAACGGAATATTATCAAGAACAATTTTTTGAACAAAAGTTGTGTTTTTTTTGCTAGAGAAATATGATTCCGTCATATAAAATATGGGTTCTCATTAAAAAATGAAAGTTGACCTTGAAATGACCTTCAAAATGATCTTCCAAGGTTATCACAACTATATTCCTTTATTGCCCTTTCACAACCCTTCAACTTTTCTCTGAAACTTTTTTACTAAAAATTAAGATGCCTGGTACATTAAAATGGAACACCATGTATGATAACAAATAAACAATGTTGATTTATCCGAGAAGAAATAAGATATGTGAAAAATTTAAAATGCATTTTGATGGGGAAGAGTAGAACTTTCACATGCCGCAACGAGTTTTGTGAAGAAAATTAATTCGCGGTGTAATATAATCCCGAATATAGTGGAAACCGTATTTTTTGCAATTTTAGGTTAGGATATCTCGAAAACTTGATGTAATGGAGCAAGTCTGAGGTCGGATTTAGATTGAGCGCACCAAAAACCTTGGGGAAAGTATATTCTGGTCTCAGGGTCTGGAGTTTCATCCAATTTTGTCGGCCTGTGAATTAAGAGCTGAATATTTCCTAAATTTCTGTTCTAACAAGTTATGACTGGTTGGTTGTAGGTGGGGTAGGGGATTGTGCCTCTTTGTCCACTTTAGCCTCTTGGCTTATTATGCTTCTCTTTCTTAGTTACATGAGCGTCGTGTGTTAATTTATCGCGACGATGTGATTTTCGAACCGGGACCAGTGATCAACGCTTTGAAAAAGATGGATGAGATTCCATCGAAACGTCAGCGAAACCGTCCATCAAGGGACTTCAAGCTAACACGGGATACCCGAAAAACCATTACTACATTTCACACCCGTGAGAACATTCGTCAAAACATATATATATATATATATATATATATATATATATATATTTTATATATATATATATATATATATATATATATATATATATATATATAATATATATATATATATATATATATATATATATATATATATATATATATATATATATATCCTTGGAAAAGGTATTAAAGGAACTGTCCAAGAATGTATGTCCTACCTCAGTATTATGAAGTGATTCAATACTGCTAAGCACACAAAAAAAACTTATTTAACGGATTTCATATGGTGTGTATAAAAATAAATAAATAATTTGGGGTATCAACAATGCCTCTTTATACATACTATATATCTACTGTCCAAATGGAGAACTTTGAGAATTGAAGGATTTTAGTTCGGGTCAATATAAAATTCAGGTACAAAGGGCAACGCTTAAGTGGAAGCATATACACACAGCAGATTTTGCAGAAGATGGGACTCGAAGGTCAATATCCTGGCTAGGCTTTAGCATTCAATGATACTGCAATAGATTGTTTAATTGGAAGATAGACAGTTGTGTGTTATCAGCCGCTGAAATGGAATACATTACGCTACATTAGAAGGAATTACAGGTATTCTGAAAACTTTTGAAAAATTGAAATTGAAGGACTAGTTAGAATGCTTGTTGATAATCGGAATGCATTGAAAATACTGTCGAGTGATCGTTGTATGCTGTAGACAAAGTATTGTAGATTATAAAAGAAAAAATTGAGTCTACTGAAAGACGTTCATTCTGTTGATGAGTTAGTGGACATAATCACTAATTTCTAGTGTTATTGGAGGGAATATAGATTTCTCAACATACTGGTATTAGTTATTTTTGTGCTGCTTGTTTGTTATTTTGCAATTCTGTCAAAAAAATATGCCAAGTTTAATTTATTTGTTCACCCAAATATTTTTTAGAATTTTCCACTGTGCAACAATTATTTAAAATAAAGACAATTGTCCAATTTATAAAAAATTTGTCTGCTTATTTTTCTTAAGAATGAATTTATTTATAATGCATCTCTTCTCTAGTGAAAATTAATCTCAAACTGATGTATTGAACATCGTTAATTCTGATAATTTAATACAAATTGATTATGGCGATATTCAGAAAGTCCAGTGATTCAAGTTAAACAATCATTTGAAAAGACCAACGACACATCTAATCCTCTCCTATTAGCATGGAGCAGAAGCAAGTTAGGTATTATTTGAAACAATACACATTACTTATAATTAATGCAGATTTATATCCACGGATTGCCGTGCCAAGAGGGTTATAATCCTGTGTTTTGCGTTCGAACCACGAGTGAGAGAAGTAATATATAACAAGGATTACACCTGTATTTGAAGTAGGTGAGGCGTGTTGATTCTATTTTAGATTGTAGATAATGACAAAATACTTGAAGAAATAAACTAACAGAGGTACTGTTTCAAAAATTTTGAATTTTAAGGGTAACATTTAAGTATTGGTTTCTAAAAAAAGCATATTATATAATAACAAGTCAAAATAACTACACACATATGCAAGCTTATCTTTACATATTCGTTAGGTAAATAATCACTTTGTTTTTGTGTAACTCGTGCGGAAATTATATTTTTCATACGATGTTAGCATAACACGAGTTTAGAAAAGTCAGCGTTAAAAACTGTGGGTGAAAACAGTAATCCTAAGGCAATTAAATACTTCGATAATATTTCGTATCTGTAATGCTATTGAACATACAAGAAGGAATAGATAGATGGGAAGAAAATATAGGGGAAATGTATAATGACACAACTAGACAACATAATACTACTAAGCTTAAGACAACGGGCCTCCCATAAATAAAGACGAAATATTAGCAGCAGCAAATCAGCCTAAAAACAAAAGATAATATGCTTACAGAAATCATTAAAGTATTTTTTGAAAAACTTATGGACATTATATAGGACCTTTTCAACAGCGTATACAAGATGATGTACCTCATGGTTGGTTGACATCAATTTTAATACCATTGCCAAAAAAGGCGTTTTGGCAATGGTATAGAAGGTATGAAGAATATCGGAATATAAGTCTAAATAATCCACCAAAGAGTATACAAAAAACTAGATGAACATACTGGACAAACAGTTCGGTTTTAGGAACGGACTAGGAACGAGGGGCGAACTATTCTCCATCCGCTTTCTGATTAAAAGATGTAGGGTTGCGAACTCTGCTGTTTATTTATGCTTCATAGATTTCCAAAAAGCCTTTGATGTGATAAATCATGTAACATTGATGACAAGGACTTACAAGTTTATACTGGAACCAAACTGCCAAAATAAAAGTTGAGAATTGCATGTCCAAAGAAATAAAAATAGAGAAAGGCGTACGTTAGAGTTGTATTTTGTCACCCCTGTTATTCAGTGTCTATTCGGAGGAAATCTTCAATAAAGCACTTTCTGATAAAAAAGATGGAATTACAATTAAGGGTGTGTGTGTGTGTGTGTGTGTAAATAACCTTCGTTACGCTGATGATACTGTCGTTCTAGCGGACAGTGAAGAAGGCCTAAAAAGACTCATGAATGGAATTGTTGATGCATGTGACGAATATGGAATGAAACTGAATACGAACAAAACAAAAACAATGGTGGTTAGTAAGAATCCTGATGCAAACATAAATATTAAAGTACCACAAACACTTGAAAGGGTAACAAAAATAACGCAGTTAGGAAGCGTACTTAGTGAAGACGGGATAACTATATTGAACTACATTCAAGAATTGAAAAAGAACGAAGCTCCTGTAATAAAATGCGCAGCATACTCTGTAACTACCCACTAAACTAAAAAACAAGAGTGCTAAGATGCTACGTGTTCTCAGTCATGTTATATGGAATAGCAGCTGCAACAGTCACAGAGACAACACAACAAAGAATGGAGTCATTCGAGATGTGGTCGCCGAATGCTGCGTGTTCCTTGGACAGTGTATATCACAAACGTGGAAATACTTGATCGGATAGAAAGGGAACGAGAGTTGATTCCAGCTGTTAAAGAAAGATAAAGCACTTACTTTGGCCATATTATGAGACGCTAAAAGTATGAGCTCCTGCAAATTATAACTGAAGGAAAAATAATTATCGATAAGTCAGGGCCAGGAAGGCGCCGCAACTCCTGGTTGAAAAACTTACGACAGTGGATAAACATGACATCTACTGAAGTGTTTAGAGCGGCAATAAATAAAATCAGATGGGCACATGTGATAGCCAACGTCCTTAGAAGATAAGGCACACTAAGAAGAAGATCTGTCGTGCAAATTGCGACAAATAAATCATTAATTATTCTTAGTGTTCCGTACGGAACACTCAGGGGATCACTTCGGTGTTTGTCTGTTCGCCTGTCCCGCCTGAATTTCTCTCAAACTATTTCACATATTTGAAATTTGGCGAAAATATAAGAATTTGTGGTCCAATCAGAGCCGTGGAGTATTGAAAGTCAAATTTTGATTTAAGGGATTAGTTTTGAGGGTAAAAAAATTACCAGGTCATCGAGTGGGGTGTAAAATGACAGAGTGTGACAACCCGAGTTTAAAAATATATGTGATGTAATACTTGCGCACACTTTTCATTGTATTATTTTTTAATAACGCCAGAAAAATTTTGAAAAAATGCTAGAATATTCTTCATAAAGTGTAGATTATGCAAAAATATCACGAGTGCATTACGTTTGATAATTTATTTGGTATAAAAAAATTTAAGTGCCTTGACAATATGGTGAACGTTTTTTTAATATAGTTTTCAGTACATTGGTAATATCGTGTCACGCATCATTTCTGTACCGAGACAATAGAGACAAGAATTTTATTTTATTTGTTTATAATTAAACGAATATTTAGGTAGTAAATATTTATTTTACACTTTTATTGTTAAATTCTACATTGAAGTAGATTGATTTATTGGTAATTGGGTAGCTCAGGTGCCATAACTATTATACATTATTGACTAAGAAAACACGTGATAATACATATTGGATCTTAAGATGTCAGGGACCTAATGAACTTAGCCAACCTAAGGATTTTACTTTATTTTAAAAGCAATCAACCAACCGAACACTAATTGCGCAAGTCCGACTTGCACTTGGCCGTTATTTTCAAGCTTAAAGCCACTCGCATGAACAGCATGAACTCTTAGGGACCTAGTTTCTTTCCTTCCCCGTTACTTTTAAATTATCTAAATTTAAATCTAAATACATTTGAAAATTAGTTAAACAAACCTTAGCTAGCAAAGCTTTTATTTAATTAATGGATTTCTGGAGGTAGATTTGTCTGGATAATGTAAGTGGAAGTCATTGTTCACTAATACTCCAACCTTCCTAACATGACACATCGATGTACTAATGTACTAATATAATTGCGTCCGACTTACCCTTGATCGGTTTTCTATTTATATTAATTTAAGTAAATGCACAAAAAAAGTGTACGTATTTATCCAAATGTCGTAGTGTTGTTGCAGCGGGTAAATTTTAGAACATAGACTTTTTTTCTCGCAAGCAATACTTATTAGGGGTGGATTTAGATTTTTGTCCAGGAGGAGGCGCGAATATTTTGAGAGCAGATTAACTACGTGGCAAAAAACTTTATTAAATGATAATTTGTATCCGTTAAGTTTCTAAGCATTAGAATTAAATTATTCTAAGTCACCAGAATTTATATTGTTCATTATCAAGGTATATTTAAATATTATAAGATATGAATTGAAGCAATATTATTTTTAATCAATTATATAAGAGTATAAAGGGATGGAAGAGTACGTTAAAGGGGTTGCTTTGAATGCATCGTGCAATATGTTATTTTTGGGGCTAGTGGAGTAAAAAAAATTGAAAATTATGTTGTTTTATTATTATTTCCAATTTTAACAAAAATGGCGTGTAAAAGAGTGTCTTTACAGATTATCCTAAAAAGAATTTACAACTTACATTTGCTTGAGAAGTACTGGAAAATAATCATTGACAATTTATTTTGAAAAATTGTCTTGTCATGTCTAAATTAGTTCAATTATTCGTAACTCAAAAATATTTTAGGATAATTGTATGTATTAATATTTATACGGCTTATGACCAGAAGTAAAAAAAAATCTAGTTAAACAGTAAGTTAATATTTTTAAGCAGAGAATGAAACAAATACATGCAAACTTTTTTGCTCGAAAATGGACCGTTTAGTATTTAAAGCTTGACAAAATGTACAATTTACATAATTTATTTTAGGTATACATAAATAAAAATAATAATCATAAACGTCTTTATTTTATACTTGGTGAAAGGCCGAGTTTCCAAAAAAATAAAATACACAAAAAAAACAAAGAAGAGAAATACAACTTAAATACAATTCAAGAAGTCACAATTATAAGTTAACTCTACTTATACCAAACTAAAGGAGAGAAAAAAAAAACCTTGCAGTTCCACATGAATTGATATTAATACCTACATACAAACAAACCGTGATCCCCCCTTACCGTATAAAAAGACATAATAACAATCAAAAAGTCATAATAATAATAACAATGAGTAAGTCTGAAATAAAATTTCCTTTAGCTGCCTTCTGAAAGAAAATTCCGACAGAGCAAGCAAACCTCCAGGAATCTCGTTCAGAAGTTTAGCAGACGTATAGTCGAAAGACCGTTCGTACGATGCCTAGGTATTTGGAAGCGGTCGTTGTACCTAGTATTAGCCTAATGCACCGAGCTTCGATAATGCAGCCTTCCAAACAGATACTCTGGCACTCCGGCCCTCAACAGTTTATACCGAAAGCAACCCAGATGTGGCCTTTCTCTATCCTTAATACGTAACCATTTCAACTCCTTCAGCCTACCACTCACCCTGCATCCAAAAATGAAATATACACAGTGAATTTTTGTAGCTTATTCTACGACATAAGGTCCAGACATGGAATATAAACAAAATTAAAATAATTAGAGTGAGAAAGGACAAGAGTCTCGCACAAATAGTTTTTAAGGTCAAATTCAGAATATGCCGATTCTTATACAAATTATGTAATGAACAATACGCCCTTTGAGACACTAAAGAAACTGGTTTTTAAACTTGAGCTTATTATCAAAAAATATTCCCAAAATTTTATATTTAGTAAAAAAGGGAATTCTCTCCTGGGCCATACTTAAATTAAGATTAGTCAAAGCCCAGTCACAGTTTGTTCCAAAATATATTACTGCCGACTTCCTTGGATTTATCCTTAAACGATTGTTATTAGAGTAGGTAAAGATCGAATTTGAACAGTAATTAATTTCCTGTTCCATCCGTAATGCGTTAAGCCTACTAAAGCTCCTAAGAATTTGACTGTCATCCGCATATTGGCTTAGCCTACTATTGTCAACACAGCAATGCATATCCGTTGTAAAAATGAAAAACAACAGTGGTCCAAAATCGACCTCTGAGGGACGCCTCTATTTACGTTCAAACTTTGCGAAACTCAGCGACTAATCAGTACCCGCTGTGATCTATCCGCCAAATAATCCTTGGGCACAGGCAATACCAAGGCCAACTTCCAATCGAACGGAAACTTACTCTCCAGTATAGATATATTAAAAATATGTGTAAGAAATGGTACGATGAGGGGGCAGCAAAGTCTTAACATTTGCAATGTAAGGTGGTCAGCTTTAAAAGCATTCGACATGTTCTTAGAGATGGCAGAAATGACATCACCGTCACTAACCAATGAGACCTTAAACTCACTTTGGTAGCCTTGTTATTAGAATAGTAAAAACAATATATATTATATAAAAAAATATCTAGAAATTATATATTCAAGATATAATACTTGTTATTGTTGGACAAACCAGGCTAACAATTAAAAAAATAATAACATCGAAAGTCAACGTTCTTGAATTATAAATAATAAAACAACAAAACCTTACTTTCCCTCGGTCTCATTTAAAAGTTTCTTTCAATGAATTGTGAAGTTTTTCACTCGAATTTATCTGAGAAAAACCGCACGATTTTCGTGTTAATGCGAGGTCATTAACTCCTTAACCTTTTATATTTGTAACGTGTAATTTTTCAATTAGCTAACATAAAACACGCTACAGTTTCAAACAAACGAAAATTAGGGTTATCTTTTTAAAGTTGTATGTATAGTCGTGAATGCATTTGGCAATTCTTTTGAGGATAAAACTACAAATTTCTATAAAATGACAAATTTAAACGCAACTACACGGTGAGCAGAATTTTTTGGTTAATCACCAATGCAGCATTCTTGGAAGATACAATTTTTATTGATTCACGTATTTACCTCATCACTCCCAGGACGTCAAAAATACATTTATAAAAATAGATGACATTTCAAGAATAAGTAAATATAGGTTTTCACAATCATCGATTTTTTTACGGAAGCCCTTGAGCTTTGTGGTAAGTTACAATATCAAGAAAGTTAACAAACATAGATGTAAAATTATTAAAATAAAATTGTAATTAAGAATAGTGTAATTATGTGAATTAAAGATATATATTAAGATTCAATGACTTTCTGTATCTTTGTGTGTACATATGGCTGTTATACTTGTTGGCTGAACTCTTAGCTGCACATTCTACTGTCGATTTCTAAGGAAAAACAGCACCTACTTTCCCATGTTGCAGTCAAGGATGCCCGATCATGCGTATCATAAAGCTTATTTTAATGAAGTTAGACACCAAAAAGGCTTCTGGCGGTGACGAATACTTGAGAGAGTTCTCAAAAACTGTGCGAGGGAACTAACACCAGTTTTCTGTAGACTTTTCAACCTATCCTGCAGAAAGGGAATATTTCCTTTCTGCTGAAAATGTTTCACAGTTCAGCCGATACCTAAAAAAGGCAAGAAGACCTTGCCAAATAACTACCGACCAGTCGCACTGCTTTCAGTAATATCGAAAGTCATGGAAAAGGCTATCAATCAGCATCTTCTAAAATATCTGGAAGGATTCAACGTTATTAGCGATCACCAATATGGCTTTCGTAAACATAGATCAACAGGAGATCTTCTGACTTATGTAACACATGTTTGGAACAACGCAGTTGAACACTTTGGAGAATCTCGAGCGGTTGCTCTTGACATATCCAAGGCATTCGACCGTGTTTGGCACGATGGACTGTTGGCTAAGCTACGCTCTCTCTTATGTTAAGTCTGAAAAGTTCTGTTTGTGGCTCGCATGTTTCCTCAGAGAGCGTTCTTTACGAGTAGCGGTCGATGGATTTCTTTCTAACACCTCCACTATCAACGCTGGTGTGCCCCAAGGCTCCATACTGTCTCCTACTCTCTTTCTCATTTACATTAACGATCTGCTGGAAAAGCCGAGGAATCCAATCTACAGCTTTGCAGATGACAGTACGCTTATCTCTTCATTCACTTTGAACGCTCGGATATCGGCTACTCAGACTAATACCCGCAGACAGCAGGAGGTCATTTAACTTAATAAACACCTGGAAGAAACTCTATCTTGAGGTGACAGTTACCAAGTGGAATTTAACGCTACAAAACAGGCGGCAGTTTTTTCTAAAAAAATTTACGTTGCTGAACCCGACATAGTCATGTCGGGGCACTCCATTCCTCTAGCATCGTCACTCAATTTGTTGGGCGTTAATTTGGGAGCAAATATGTCCTGCCATGAACATGTTGCAGGCATAGCAAGGAGAGTTAATTCTTTACAAAGCTCAAATTCGACCCACTATGGAATACTGCTCCCATGTTTGGGGCTCCGCTCCCAAATACTGCATTTATTGGATTCTGTTCAGAGAAGAGCTGTTCGTCTGATTGAAGACCGGAACTGACCGGCGGCCTTGATTCGCTGGAACATCGAAGAATGGTTGGCGACTTGAGTCTGTTCTACAAGTATTTTCATGGAAAGTGTTGGAAGGATGTAGCCTGCTTAATTCCTCGCAGAGCGGTGCATGTTAGAAATACACGTCGCGATAATATCATCACATCACATCCGTATGAGGTTCAGCTTGTTACTTCGCGCGCTTTTCAAGCAGTCTTTTATATGGAGAACATCAACCCGTTGGAATAATTTGCCCAGGGCTGTGTTTCCCACCGAGTACAATTTACAGCGATTCAAGAACAACGTGAATCGCTTTTTTTTCCCTTCCGCATACATGCCCCTCCTGGGTTTGTAGCTTTAGGGACTTCCCTGCAGCACGTGTGCTAGAACCATAAAAAAAAATCATGTGTGGGTGTGTATGCATGGGTATATGTATACCCCGAAATAATTCGAGAACACATGGCACAATCTTAATACTGTCAGATTTTCCTGCATAAAATTGGTTTTAGACACAAAGAAAATCTATGAAGCTGTTTCGAAATTAATATACAGATATGCACAAAAATATACTTTATGATAGTTATTTCGATCGCAGCATGTGTATCAACTATCTTTATACAGTTTGGTTTTACTATTAAATTGCGCTCATGCGTAATATTCATCCTATACTCGTATATCCACCTTCAAATTCAGAGCAGAGAATTTTATTGACATGTGTAAAATCTTGTTCCAAAGCCATCCAAAAATAGCTAAAAACTTTTTTTCCAGCATTCTACATGTTACGTTCAGCTCCTGGCCCAAAATACTAGCCTTTTTCGACATTTTTATCCGCAATCAATGTTTCATTTAACTCCTGATCGTTTTCAAATCCAGAAAACCATTCATAAACTTGTATACGGGATAGAAAACTTTCCAATGTGCGTCACTGAACAGCTTCTGGGTTTGGCGTTACACAACGAATCGCTACCAATCGATTCATGTGCTACTACTCCCTATTTATAGTGTATTCGGTTTCTTTTTCGACAACCTATCAAATGTTCAAAAATATTTCCAAAAGGATAATCAAGGGCAAAAATATTTGTTGTGTGTGAATGTGAATATGACTTGCATACAGATCTGAGGCTTTAACGATCAGTCAAAAAATATTTATTTTTCAGATATAGAAAAAGGCAAAAAACGGCTTATTTCTAAGAACATTCTCAAGATTAGCTGCGTACGCTCCGCCTCTTTGATTCTGAATAAATAGTGTTATATCTAGTTTTCTTCGATTAGCCTTGTATTAGTATATTTCTTTTATTAGGTCAATCAATAAATTTTGAAAACGGAAATGAAACAAGATGAATTCGAAATCCATTTATTATCCAGTATAATCTCCCTTAAGCTCAAGACATTTTTCCAGCGATTTTTCAATTAATTTACCTTATTTCTGAAGTGGTTTTCAGGAAGACCTTCAAAATACCCCTCTACGGACGCTATCATCTTATAATTTGTTGAAAAATGTTTCCCATGAAGAAATCTTTTGGGGTTTGGGAATAGATGGAAGTCAGATGGAGCCAGATCTGGCGAATAGGGTAGATGTTTCAACAATTCGTACTTATTTCCAACTAGTTTTGCCGTTGCCAAAGCACCTCTATGAGCAGGTGTATTGTCATGATGAAAGATGATTTTTTCTTCTGCAAACCGGGCCTTTTCTCACGAATTTTCTCATCCAGGTGATCCAAAAGGTTGCAATAATACTTCCTGTGATTATTTTACCGATTTAAAGGTAATCAATTAACAAAATTCCTTTTACATTTCAGAAAACTGATACTATTATTTTTTTGGACGACATTAATCACTTTGGCTGCTTTGGAGCTGAACAACCGTCCTCAGTTCACTGTGCGGTTTGTTGTCGCAGTTCAGGATCATACCGGTAAACGCAAGTCTCATCCATAGTTACAACTCGACGCACAAAATCAGTTTTATTCTTTGTGTTGTTAACAAATGCGGCACCCATCTTGTGAACAGCTTTCTCATACCCAAATATAAGTGAAGATCGCATATACTGATCCATGTGAGATACCTATAGCCTCAGTTGAATCGTCCACGGTTAATCAACAGTCTACTATTACCATATCTTGTACTTGCACAGTAGTTTTTTCAGTTGTAGTTTTTGGACGTTCTGAACGTGGATCATCATTGACGCTTGTATGACCACCTTTAAACTCTAGAGTCCATCTATGAACAGTTGGAACACTTTACTAACAGTGTATAGATTTCAGTTACCGATAAACCTTCTATAACAAAGAATTTTATTTTATCACTGCACGATATTCGATTTTTTCCATTTTTAAAAAATACTCAAACACGTTTGAATAACATGACGGATCCACTTGAAATTTAGGGTGTATTGATACGACAAATGAAGCTTCAAAATGTCCATATTTGGTTTAAGTGATGCTCTATAGGTGTCGCTTTCAAAACTTATTGACCTGATCTTGATATATGCTGTGTTTTTACTTCGTCCTTTGTTGTCTGAGAACCATGATTGAGTAAACATTTATGCCTACGATTGGCCCATCGATAGATTACTTAAATACAGAGTTTGAGAGATGCTGCTCTTATAGATACCCAGAAATATGGTTGAGAGGTGGCTTGAATAGCTACATCACTTAAGTATCTTAAGGCTCTGTTGTGTACCTGCTTCAATTTAGGTTTGTGGGGGACTACTAGCCTTTAGTAAGGATAGCAGTCTTTCAGGTTGAATTCCCTGAATAGTGTGGCCGGTATAACATAGGTTTTTTTAAATGGAATAGCCTATTTTCTAATTTATTTTTAAATTCTGCGTAAAATTTTATAACTTTTTTATTAATAATGTTATATACCTAAACATAGGGGTTTTTCTAATATTTAAATTTTTTTTAAAAATTACTACTTTTGTAAAAAATTGCCAGTAGCGCCATTGTTTCTACAAAGATGAAAAAAAAAGATATATGTAAAGATATTTGAGTTAGATGCTACAGGGTGTTCAAAATAAATTTATGCATTTCGACTATTTTAAATTGAAATATCTCAAATTTTTTAAATGGCACACCCTGTATATTATTATTTTTTCTGACAGATTTAATAAAACCGACCAATTTTTATTAAATATGTCATACCTATTTATAATAGTTTCTGATTTATTTTGAATTTTTCAATTTTTACCCTTGTTTTTAATACACTTGCTATAACATCATAGTTGCCAAGACAAAACAAAAATGTAGGCACTGTTAAATTTTGACATTAAGCAAGTAAAAAGAGTTTAATTTGTTATAGTAAGTGACGTATAAAGGTAATAGTTATGGATTTTCCTAAGAATGAATTAATTGATCTGGTTTATATACTGGGCGAGGAGGGAAAAAATTGTCTTTTGGAAGTAAGGTTTTACGGAGCGAAGTACCCTAATAGACGTATACCATCTAGAAAATCTATTCAGTGCTTAATGGAACGGTTTGATGGTAGTGGTAGCGTTGAGTATACGAAACGGAAAGTAGTAAAACAGAATGCTACCAATGACGAAAAAGAAATGGAGATTTTACTTCACGTTGAAGATAATCCCCAGGTCAGCAGCCGTCAACTAGCTGACTTATCTGACACATCCCAATCCACAGCTAATCGCACCTCGAGAAAATATCATCATACCTTTCATATGGAACTACACCAAGAACTTCAAGACCGTGATTTTGAACGACGAGTAAACTTTTGTACCACCATGAATTGAGGCCGATCCAAATTTTTTATCCAAAATAATATTTTCTGATAAAGCTACTTTTCGCAGTAATGGAGCAGTTAACAGCCATAACATGCATTATTATTCAACAGTTAATCCATTTTGACTCCAGGAAGTTCAAAACCAAAACCATTGGCCATTTAATGTATGGTGTGGAATATTAAATTTTCGAATTATTGATCCATATTTTTTCCGCGAACCGCTTAACGGGCCTAGATATCTAAATTTTTTAAAACACGAATTACCCCAGCTTCTTGAAGGAATTGATAACTTTGAAAGGGAACAAATGTGGATTCATCAAGACGGAGCTCCTGCTTATTACTACCGGGAAGTTCGGGAATTTTTAAATGATCGTTACTCACAAAAATGGATCGGTAGGGATGGATTCATTCAGTGGCCCCTTCGATCCTGTGACTTAAAACCTTGAGACTTCTTTTTGTGGGGCTATATTAAAGTTCGTGTTTTGTGAATCCCACTACAACACCAGTAGATATGGAAAATAGGATAGGGGATGCGTGCAGGACAATAACGCCCTTTATGCTAAGGAAAGTGAAAGTAAATATAGTAAAACGACTAAACATGTGTACTCAAGTAGGCGCGCATATTATTACGTCATAATAATTAATCACTGGATAAGTTAAACTATATTAAAATTATTATTAACTACTTGTTTATGTTTTCACAATGGCCTAAGCGTATTAAAAACAAGGGTAAAAATTGAAGAATTCAAAATAAATCGAAAACTATTAGAAATAGGTATATGATATACTTAATAAAAGTTGGAGGGTCTTGTAAAACCTATCAGAAAAATAATAATATACAGGGTGTGCCACTTAAAAAAATTGATATTTTTCAATTTAAAATAGTCGAAATGTATTATAAATTTATTTTGAACACCCTGTAGCATTTAACTCAAATTTCTTTACATATATCTTTATAGAACGCTCGTACGAATTATGAGTATTCCACCTTCAGAAACAATGGCGCTACTGGAAATTTTTTACAAAACTGAAAACTAGTATTTTTTTACAAAAAATTGAAATATTAGAAAAACTACTAGGTTTAGGTATATAACATTATTAATAAAAAAGTTATAAAATTTTATGTAGAATTTAAAAATAAATTAGAAAATAGGATGTTCCATTTAAAAAAACATGTTATATCGGCCACACTTTTTTGAAGTACCCTGTATATTCAAAAATAATAATAACATTGACTCACCCTGTACAAGTATTCTTCAAAACATTTGTTGAGTACTAACCTTATCGATTCAAAAAGTTCATTTCTTCTCTTTTTCATCCTATATACATACCCTCAAATTCAGAGCAAAGAATTTTAGAGATGTTATTGCTAGTTTTTATATGATAATTTTATGATCTTATATTTACATATTACTTTTTCTTCAAAGACAGGTTTTTTTTCTGTATTTACGAATATGTATTGTTTAGTTGCTAATAACTTTGGAATGGAAAGTAACATTACAGTAAAAAATGACTAAGGTAGTGATCCTTATCCCGCTGTATTGCCATTGGCATAACATGTTTTCACCATTACCGCCAGGGTATGTATTATTGTTATTCGTTTCTACTTGCCCAACAGAGAAAAGGGTCTGCTACTTTAAAACTTCGTAACAGCGAAAAATCATTTTTAAAGGTCAGTTCAGTTTTCAGTTTCAACATCTCTTTATTGTTCAAATTTTAATTACAAGGTTACTTACATTTCTAACTATTATAAATACAGTGTCTTTAAGAATTAGTCCATTCATTTCTGAATAGGCCCTAGGGCGGCTGGTGATCTGCCAGCCGCCTTAGGGCCTGGTGTATATTCTATTTTTTTTTTTCAGTCGTTTCCGACAAGATCTTACATGACTTTTGTTAATTTGTTTTTGTTGTTAAAATGTGTTTTGAAGAGGATTTGCTTATATTAGTTGAGATTTTTGTTTATAGTTGTTGGAAATAAAGTTTGCCCAAAAAACCCAACTTTTTCAAGGTTTAATTAGTTAGATCTTTTAATTTCATTCAGTCTTCTTTCTTGTAACCATCTCTAATTCGCTCTCTCTCTCTCTTTTTTTTCTCTCTCGTACATATTAGGCCCCATTCATTCTATTTGCATAGTTTATTGTTTATCTTAGTCTATTTAATATATTTTACATATTTTACTTAGAGTTATTTGTTACATAGGTTTATCTACATTATTTACAAATGTGTTGTGTTTTCTTTACGTTTGTTTTATTTATTTACACTAATCACTGATCACTGTTTTTAATTTTTATTTTTACATTTTACAACTGGTGATTATTTTTATTTATGTTGTGCATCTAACTTCAGAAATTCGACGCGCCGCCTTCTCGGTCGTTGTACGGTGTGCATTTTTAAAGGTATTTTGGTTTGGATATATTCACATCACCAATCAGCCCTTTGCGTCCACTGCTGAACATAGGCCTCCCCCATCGCAGTCCACTGTCTCCTCTCGTGGGCTATCCGCACCCAGTTACCACACAGTCTCTTAATATTGTCGGTCTAGCGTGTGAGAGGGCTACCCCTACTATGCTGGTCGCTCCTAGGTCTCCATTCAAGCAGCCTCTTAGTCTACGTCCCATCCGAAATTCAAGCTATATGTTGCTCTCAGTTGCGCGTATGCAATTACATCAGTAACGCTTGTTCTTTGACGGATAACTTCGTTTCTAATACAATCCCGCAGTGACACTCCAATCATTGATCTTTTCATCTTAAGCTGTGTTACGAAACTTTTTAGCGGTTGCGATAGTTAAGGTTACAGTTTCCGTTCCAAGTCATCACCGGAAGCACACACTGATCAAAGAGCTTTTTTAGGCAGATAGGAAGATCACTCCTAGAGACATCTTTAAGTCTTCCATAGGCTGCCCAAGCGAGCGTTATTCTTCTCTTTAATTCGCACGTTTGGTTGTCCCTTATAATACGAATCTCATGACCAAGATAGGTGTATTTGTCTACTAGTTCTACTTTTTTATTGTCGACTATAATCTGTTCGCTCGGAACCAAGTTCGTTATATATTTTGTTTTTCATTTCCAACCGCACGTCTCCACATACTTCTCGAAGTTCTTGAAGCATTACTGCAAGCTCTAGAAGACTCAGATATCAGGACTATATCATCTGCAAAACGCAGATTTGTCAGACTTTGTCCATCTATGTTAAGGCCTTTTCCTTCTCAGTTCAGTTTCTTGAAAGCCTGTTCTAAAACTACGGTGAATAATTTAGGCGACATCGTATCGCCTCGTCTCATTCCCCTACCAACTGGTATCGATTTGGTGTTTTCGTAGAGTTTCACCTTCATACAGGCATTTTTGTAGATGTTGTAGGTCAGCTTTGGATAACGATAGTCAACACGGCACTCTTGTAACGCTTCTAATACTGGGTCCAGATCGACCCTATCAAAAGCCTTATGGAAATTTATGAAGGCCAAGGCAAGTGGTTTGTTATATTCAATGCTTTTCTCAATTAATGTTTTAGTAATTTATAGATGGTCATTGGTTCCGAATCGGGCCCAAAAGCCCTGCTCCTTTGGTTGGTAGAAGCCCAACTTATTTTCAAGTCTAGTTGTTATTATCCAAGTGAACAATTTGTAGAGATGGCTCAGAACACTTATGGGCCTACTTCTTTCTAGTTTCTTATACTCACATCGATGAATGATTTTTTTATTTCCAAGGGAAACGTAGACTTTGTTACCGTCAACTCTCAGTCTAAATGTTAGTTTTGGTCTTCTCTCATCTTATTTAATTCATATTAGTATGGTGGTAGCTATTAAAGATAACTACTACTACTACCACAAAAGGATGACTGTATCCATGAGACTATGAGGTTGTCGAAACTTGGTTACGGCGAGAATACGATAGATAGATTAGAGAATAATATTAACCGTCTAAAATAGGTAAAACTAAGTCTATAATTATCTCTCTAAATATAAAATTATTACTGGGGTGTAAAGTTAATAATATTTAGCCTATAAATGTGAAAAGCACTTATGTGATCAAATACCCGTAATTTCGTGGTCGTTAACTACACTTATCGACTTAATTAAAATTTTGCCGCCAAATTTACATCCCTTCATTAAGGTAAAGCCACCTATCTTAGGTGGAGGGTTATATGAGGGATTAAGAACTCCTTTGGGAATAGCTATTCTACTCAACGGAATAATTACGTTTTTAAATTTAGGGCTTGAAATAGTCGCTCCATGTCGGTCTATTTTATATACATTTATTATGGGAAGGACAAAGGAAAAAGGGAAACCATCGATGCATCAATCAGTAAATTTAAAAACTTGAGGTATGAGTGTAATATAGTAAGTCGAATTCCAAGGTAAATTTTCGTATGAATTAAATCAATAATGTTCTCAAGTCTCTCTTGAAATCGACTTTTTTACTATTAAGAGTCCTGAATAGATAACAACAAACAAATTAATGGTAGTTTGATAGTGCAAGATTTCAGGTGTACGGTGGATGTGTCAAAACTTCCCAGCCAAACTCTCTTACTTTTTACCGGGTCGTCAAAAATATGTATGGTTTGGCGGTGTTATGATTAAATTCAACGCCTCTTGTGATGATCAATTTCGGCAGCTTTTTTTCAATTACTCGCTGCAAGCTGGTTAATTGTTGACAGGAGAGATCAGCATAAATCGACTGACGCAGTGTGCTACAAACCTCATGATAAACCTCATGATACAGAAACTTTACACTCCACAACAACTGTTAATTCTGTACAAAGCTCAAATTCGACCAATGTTAGAGTACTGCTCCCATATTTGGGGCTCTGGTCCCAAATATACACTCCATTTGTCGGATTCTATTCAGAAGAGAGCTGTTCGCGTCACTGGAGACCCGGAACTAGCTAGTAACCTTCGCTAGAATATCGAGAAACGGTTGGCGACTTGAGTCTATTCTACAAGTATTTTTGTGGAGAGTGTTCGATGGATGTAGCTCGCTTAATTCTTCCCAGAGCGGTGCATGCTAGAAATACACGTCGCGCTAATACTTTACATCCGTATGAGGTTCAGCTTGTTACTTTTCGTACAACCCTTTTCAGGTAGAGAACCTTATCCTTTTGGAATAATTTGAAGGATTGTGTTTTCGACCGTGTACAATTTATAGCGATTCAAGACCAACGTGAATCACTTTTTCCACACACGTGTTACTCCTGTAGCGCTTTAGGGATTTCCTGCAGTACGTGTGCTAGTTTCTTCCAGCCGCACCAAATATAGAATCGCTGATTTTAATCCTTGCCACCGTTCGCGCAGATTCATCACGATTTGACCACTTTCTTTTCCGCGCATAATTATCGTACGTGATTCACTTTTTTTTATTTTCTAAATGATACGTTTCAAAAATCATCGATTTCTTTCTGTTTCAATTAAATTTTCTATCGTTAAATCGCGTGGAACTCAAACATTGAGTTTTTTTTGTATCCATTCTTCTCCGAATGGTTTAAAAGTGTTTGGTTGTGAATGCTTAGATTCCTAGTGATGTTATAACTGCTTATGTGCCGATCTTGCTTAACTTTTTCCAAGATTTTATCGACTTTTTTGGAGATCGACCAATTAAAGCGAGAAGTATCTTTGACACCGAAAAGCATAACAGAATATATAAAAAGTTAACCACTCTCACTTCCTCTAAAATCCTTTATGTCTCTAACATACCACTTAAGTGAATAAAATTGGCTTTTTTCTCAACCAAAATAACGAAACCGTCAAACTGATTTTTTTATCACTCTATCACAGGTCAATCTCGGCATAGTCCTCTTCATATAGTGGCGCTGCCAGGTAGGAGAGGAAATGGGGAGGCGAAAGATATCCCTCGTACGCTCCTATGGAGATACATCCATTTCTTGACTTTTAAGGTTTTTTAGATTATGGAAAATAAAGTTTACGATTTTCGCCTGTCTGTGTATGGAATGTCGGCTGTTAACACGAAAATTCTCGAACGAAATAAGATATCGATTTCTAATTCGCTATACATATTTGAAGTAGGACTTGAGCGATATTGCTTCAGAATTAATAGTATAATGAGAATTTGGCTTGGAACGTAAGTATTTACAGTCAAACATTAAATGGGTTAAGGGAGGGGGAAGAGGGTTACAGTGGTTGCGTATATATTGCGTTATTCATTGTTTTCATGATTCTTGAAACTAAGTAACCTGAAAATTATATTATTTTTTCATTATGTCCAATTTCGAAAGAACCTTGTTCTTTGTTAAACTATCTTCTCTGTTAAAGTACACTCTCTATAAAGTACACATAATTTAAAATATCGTGTTGTAGTTGTCTTAATTTAATTTTTACTTAGTATAAGAAAAATACACAGGCTATCGTAAAATAACCGGTCAAGTGCAAGTTGAACTTGTACAATTAGTGTTCCGTACGTTGATTGCTTTTAAAATAAAAAATGTTGTTCCGGTGGTATAAAATGATCAGTGACTTCACAAAATACACCCCAAATGAGTTTTCAACAAAGTTTGTTTCCAATCTTTATTGAAAATTGATGACCTTGAAATTTTTCTTTTTTTATATATCAGATAAATTATTAAAGGTAACGCACTCGTGATAATTCTCGTTCAATCTACATCCCCTGGAGAATATTCCAGCATTTTTTCAAAATTTTTTGATCAGTACTTTTCGAGATAAGGTGGGGGGACAGCGATTTTTTCGCGATTTTTTAAAAATAATACAAAGAAAAGTGTGCGCAAGTATTACATTATATATATATTTTTTTTACTCGTGTTTTCACAAGCTTTCATTTGACATCACACTCGATGACCTATTAAAAAAAATTTTTTTCACTTCCGATTTCACCCCCCAAAACTAACCCATTAAGTCAAAACTACACGGCTTTGATGAGGCCATCAATTCCTACATTATTACCAAATTTCAACTCTCTATGACAAATAGTTTCGGAGAAAATCGGATGTGACAGACAGACCGACAGACAGACAGACAGACAGACACCGAAGTCATCTTATAAGGACACTAAAAAACGAGTGTTTGCTGTAGGAAGAATTAACAACAAGAAATATTTATAAAAATATTTTCATTTATTTAAAAGAACCTCCTTCAGCATCAATACAACGTTCACAATAATTAATTTACCATACAAAATACTTTTTCAGCTCCTGTTTTGGTGTCTTATTTAGTATAGGGGTCACGGTAGCCTCAACGAGGGAAATGTTTTCATAATGAGTGCTCTTACAAGAATTTTAAACTTTGTAAAGAGGAACTAGTTACAAAGAATCATATCCAGTGAATAAGGTGGATACTCAAGGGTTACAATACCTTTTTAACCTAAAAATTAACTTACGATTGCGGCGTTGTGCGAGGACGCATTGTCTTGCAACAAAGTTCAGCCTCGTTGCACGCGATATTCCGGACGTGTGTCAAATTTTGTTCCAAAGCCAAAGAATACCTAAAAAGTCCTTTGCCAGCAATCTGCAGGTGAAATTAGGCTTCTGGCTCTAAATATTAAGCACTTTTTGGACATTTTCATCCGTAATCAAACTCTCCCCATGAATCGGTTTTATTTAACTCCTGGCAGTCTTTAAATCCAGAAACATATTCGTAAACTTTTATACGAAATAGAAAACTTTCCAGTGAGCGTCACGGAACAGCTTCTAAAGTCTGTCAATTAAGAAAGTATTTTTGAAAAAATGTATTTCAAAAACATTTTTTGCTAACGATGTATTCTTTGGTGTGCTAGCAATAGCGCAATTTCTTTAGTAAGTTGTCCAATCGCCTCCTGTATCAATAATTGCCTGGCATCTTTGAGGCTCTGCATGCTATGCAAATTTTTCGAATCTCGCGAGACAACTGAGATAAAGTCTTCAGAGTCTTCCCTATGAGCTTTCTCTTTACAAAGGATCAATAATTTTCAATAGGGTTGGCGTCCGGCGATTGTGAGGGCCACTCTAGTATCTCGTCGTGGGCCCAAGCGAGCCGCTTCGCGACGTTATTTTCCCTCAGCAAAAGTTTCTTCAACGTGCTTCCGAATTTGATATCATGAAAACGAAGATGTTGTCGTATGGTATCATGGGACAAATTCAAGCCCGATTTTCTTAATTTTGCTGCTCCTTGACGCAGCGTCAACTTCCGGTCTCCGTAAAAACAAAGACACGATTCGTTTTTCGAGCTTCGGAGTGACTTTGCTTACCGAGTCCCGTTTTGGCAAGTCGTCAACATTTTTCGTCTCGTTAGAGTGATTTATCCACTTCTTCACAAACGATACCGACTTTTTAATATATTTAGTGGCCGCGGAATGTGCCATTTTGGGCCCCTTTGGATGGGAACAAGGAAAGACTGCCTCAAACTTACGCGCAAACAAGTGACTCATTTTGGATTTTAAGTGATTTCCACGAAAGTTCGGAATCAACTCACACTTTTGCTAAAATGTGTCGTAGACAAAGATACTCTCTAATGATTTTTTGTTGAATAACTAGAATCGCATCTACCACAAATGAATTATCGCGGACAGGTTCTTACGTGACAGTCTGTAGGTAACGCATCAGGTTATTTGTTTCTTTTAGTAATTTGTTATTTACGGCTATACGGCTTGACGTTTAC
Organism: Pachyrhynchus sulphureomaculatus; assembly: GCA_019049505.1. NCBI lineage: Eukaryota > Metazoa > Arthropoda > Insecta > Coleoptera > Curculionidae > Pachyrhynchus > Pachyrhynchus sulphureomaculatus. The sequence goes on along the minus strand of CM032451.1, from coordinate 52,302,057 downwards.
ATCATTTCATCTGTTGATAATAATAATATTTATAAAAATAATGACAATTGTTGCACCTTTATATAATATTATGGTAGCGTGTTAGTATTTTCTTAAGACTCCTGTAAAATATTCTTCTTAATTGCAAGTAGGCAAAGTCATTTTGGGCACCTTTGGATGAAAACAAAGAAAGACTGCTTCGACCCGAAGGGCAAATAAGTGACTCATTTTGAATTTTACGTAATTTCGACGAAAGTCGACGGATACTTTTACTAAAATGCGTCTTAGACATTCTAACTTGACAGACTGTAGGTTTGGCGTCACATAACTGATCGTTAGCAACCCATTCATGTGCTACTTCTAATTTTCCCTAGTGGGTAGCCGTCGCCAGTTATATCTAGATGATGCTATAGTGTTTCTACATAATTCGGCTTCTTTTTCGACATTCTATCACATCTTCAAAAATATTTCCAAGTGGACAACCAAGGGAAAAATACTTGTTGTGTGAATGTAAGTATAATTCGCAAACATATCGATCAATCAAAAAACGTTCGTTTATTTTTCAGATATAGAAAAAAAGTAAAAAAACACCGTATTTTCAAGAAGATTTTAAAGATAAACTGCTTACGCTCCGCCTCTTTGGTTCTGAATAAATGGTTTTATAAATGGTAAAGTTTTCATTTATCAGTGAAATTCCTAGCATTAAAAGAGAACGTCAGGACAAGAATGATTGAACTTCTGTCTATTTTTCCTGGATTAGATTCTTTTAACGTTGAGACGTCTTTATCAATCAATTTTCCTTGATGGGGTTGGAGATTTATGGTATGCGGTTTAATAAATGGTAAACAATAAATAAATTTTAAAGAAACTAGTTCTATTCACGGTCTCGTCCTTTGCTATATATACCTTGTATTAGTATATTTCTCTTTTCTATATGCTGTGTTTATACTTCGTCTTTTGTTGCCTGAGAACATTATGTTGTAACTCATTATATTACTCAAACGTAGAGTTTGAGTGGCGCGATAGATATATGGTTGAGAGGTGACTTGAATATCTACAACACGGAAGTACCTTAATAGCCTGTTGCGCACCTGCTTCAATTTAGGGTTGTGGAGGATTAGTAGCTTTTAATAAGGATAGCAGCCTTTCAAGTTCTATTCCTTTAATAAATTCTTAGTCAAAAACCATTAGGAAACTCGTGTTAATTTGTCTTTCTCGTAAAATTACCGGGCGAGATATATTCTTACTCTTCAAGCACCATCTGCAATCTGGATCATCTTTGATCTCGATACGAGTTAAGAGCTCATTCAGGTGGCAGTGTAATGTACAGATTTCTGTCACCGGGTTCGTATTTTGCCAGTTTAATTTCAGTTTATTTCTTCTTGGACTGTCTCATCACCGCGTTCTTATCGTTCAGCAATCCTACGAACGCTGCATCTTTTTTTTTTTATGGGTCTAGCACATGTGCTGCAGGGAAGTCCCTAAAGCGCTGCAGGAGCGACATGTGTGCGGAAAAAGTGAATTGCTGAAAATTGTACTCGGTAGGAAACATAGTCCTGGGTAAATTATTCCAAAGGGATGATGTTCTCCATATAAAAGACTGCGTGAAAAGCGTTATACGAGGAGTAATAAGCTGAACCTCATACGAAGTATTAGCGCGACGTGTATTCCTAACATGTACCGCTCTGGGAGGAATTAAGCGGGCTACATCCTTCGAACACTTTTTATGAAAATAATTGTAGAATAGGCTCAAGTCGCCAACCGTTCTTCGATGTTCCAGCGAATCAAGGCCGCCGGTTAGTTCCGGGTCTTCACTCAGACGAAGAGCTCTTCTCTGAATAGATTCCGACAAATGCAATGTATATTTGGAAGCGGAGTTCCAAACATGGGAGCAGTATTCCATAGTTGGTCGAATTTGAGCTTTGTAAAGAATTAACAGCTGTTGTGGAGTGTAAAGTTTTCTGGTTCGAAATTATATTCCCAACTTTTGAGAAGCTCTCCTTGTCGCCTATATTGTACGGGATTCCCAAAAAAGATTCGGATCCCGGGAGGCTCGTGAGAGTTCTCTTGTTAGCTAGTGGAATCGTGGTATGTACCTAGTCTAGAAGCAAGATGTCTCTGTCCATCAGGTTGGCTAGCAAATCTTTGCAATCGCTTAACAGTTGTAAACTTACGTAGGTCCGTTTCAAGAATAACGCATACATGGTCCTCCACATTATATTTCTTTTTCCTATCCACCAAACACACATAAAGATGAGGTAGATTTCCTTTTGGAAAACCGATGCATATCTGTCCAACATTAACTTTGTCTGGGACTGTAGGCAGTAGGTGTCTGCTTCCGCACCCTTTTTCTGTTCTGTTATCGAATAAATATTCTCTTTGGGAAGACGGTTCCGTTGGCCCTCTTATCTCCGTCGGATATTAAAATTTTTAAGAGCTTATCTTTAAGCCCCTCTAAAGGACTGTTCAATTCTCACCTACTCTAGAGGACAGTCCTCCACTGTTCTAGCGTATATATTAGGATGTTTTAGGGATTGTGTAGAAAATTGTATAGATAATTTTTTCAATCTATTACACTGGAGAACAAAATCGAACTTTTTTTTTGTTGCAGGACATCTGTTAAGTGTTGTTCACTAATTTGACGTCGCTGATTCTGAATCTAACCTCAGATTGTATCTAGCAGCTCTAGTTCTTGAGATACAGGTACCTTGTTAATATCTACTATTCAGTTGACAATTGCCAAGATTATAGCGTTATCAACAAAATAATTTCTGTGCATCTATAGTGATATTTTCGTCATGAAGAACATGCGTAAAAGTCCAAGAATTCCGTTTAAATGTGTTGTAAAACAAGCATATGTTGACTACTTTGGGTTTCCATTAGAGATAAAAATCAAGCCCTGGATTCCTAGTTTGGTGTGTAAAAGCTGTGTTGAGTCTTTACGTTTATGGGCTGATCATCTCTCAAGTACAAAACTCCAATCATTTGGCGTGAACCATCATATTATAATGATGACTGTTATTTTTGTGCTATGAAAATTACGAGTATAAACCGCAAGTGGATTTATCCTACCTTAAAATCTGCTACTAGACCTGTTGTAAGTTCCAGTGATACATTAGTACCACAGCCATCTACGTCTCAGGAACATCCAAATGAGTTCTGCCAACAAATCGATGATAGAGACTATAGTAAGGCTAGTGACTTTGATTGCTCCGGAGATCCTAGACCACTTAATCAAAGTGACTAAGGCACTAAAGGCACTAAACTTTTGAGAGCTTCCGGATAAAAAGAAATACATCTACTGACAAAAGAAACGAATATCTCGTATTACCGCATTAAGGAAAAGAATTCAGTCCCTTTCTTTTCTGATGAGGATGATTTTGTATTTTGGAATGATATTCCTTGTCTAATGGGATTACAAAAATATGACTCAAATGAATGGCGTTTATTTATAGACTCATCAAAACGTAGTCTTAAATGTGTTCTCTTACATAATGGTAACAAGCTAGGCTCTTTGCCTGTTGAACATTCAACCAAAGTCAAAGAAGACTATTCTACAATATCTTTAGTTATGAACAAGATCAAGTACAACGAACATAAATGTGGATCGGAAAATAGTTAATTTCCTCTTGGATCAACAAGGCGGTTATACGAAATATCCCTGTTTCATATGCTTATGTGACAGCAGAGCTGGACTGGACTAGGAAAGACTGGCCTTCTAGGGAAGCTCTAATCCCTGGGAGGCTGAATGTTATAAATCATCCATTCGTGCTTAGAGACTGTATAATATTGCCACCTTTACATATCAAACTGGGGCTAATGAAACAGTATGTAAAAGCGCCCAGAAAGACGGAGAATGTTTTCAGTACACTTCAAGAATGTTTCCAAAATTGAGTACTGAAAAGTTAAAAGCGGGCATTTTTGAAGGTTCACAGATCAGGAAATTAATAAATGATCCAATTTTCATCAGTTGTATGATAGATAATGAAAAAAAGTTCGTTGGGGTAGTAAAAAATTTCTTGGGAGATAAAAAGTCTGACGGCTACTCTCAACACATTGAGCAGCTAATGATGCACTTCCAGTGACTTGGATACAACATGAGTATAAAGCCACACTTCCTCCATAGTCATCTAGACTGTTTTCCCGAAAATCTAGGTGATTTAAGTGAGGAGCAAGGGGAACGTTTCCACCAGGATATTCTCACTATGGAGGAGCGATACCAGGGTCAATGGAATGTAAATATGATGGCTGATTATTGCTGGAGCATTTAGAATAGTTCTTGTAAGTAGACTCATGCGAGAAAATCGTATAAAAGGAAATTTCACTCAAGTTAGGTGTGTTATATAAAATATTATAACTCGAAAAATTGTATTTTTTGGTTAAAAGTCCCTCCACTCATATCTGCAAAACTAGAGCTGCTACAAGAAAACCGACCGCATATTTGAAATAAGCGTGAAAAACACATTCAGAATCCGCGGTGTAATTCAGACGGAATCTTTTGGACCTTACTACGTTTAATCAGATAGTTTCCTGTAAAAAAATAAAACGGACTTCAAGGTCCTCAAAACGTGATTGAATGAATAACACTGCAATTTATTTTGTAAATTTTGGCGACACGTCATTAAAATAATCATTTTGGTATCAATATACGCATAAAATAATATATGAAGTGTTCAATATTTATTAACCAGAAAATGCAGTGCATAATATAAATAAAATTATATTTAAAACAGAATTTGGCAACTTTTCAACGTATAAGTTAGCAACAAATAAAAATTTATTGGAAAACAGGCGTGTATAGAGTGTTATTTAATTGCTTGTAAATATTGAAGCAAATATATTTATTATAGACTCACCATACGTCAGTGTTTATATAAATTACCTCAGATCGGTGGAAAACAAGGACATTTATATTAATTTTTGAAATTTGATTTAATTTATTGAAATAATTTAAGTTGTTGGTGTTTGGTTATACTGAATTTAAAGATAACTAAAATTTATTTGTACTGCATGTCCCAGATATCTTCGAGCCCATCAACTTTTATTTATCTACAGGGTGTTATAAAAATAACATATTATATTTAAACAGATAACCCCTTAAGGCGTCATGGTTGTAATATATGGTTACTTTTTTTATAAATTCGAACGTAGTTGAAAGTTTTACAAAATTACTTGATTATGTAACATTAAAAAGTAATGTGCTACAACTGGAATGAACTGACATTACTAATGCAATCAACAATGATAGAGCAGGAGTTTTTGGGGTTAAATAAGGAAAGATGGCACACCAGAGAAGTCAAGTGTTGACTGATGTTTTCTTCATGTGGTTTAACGTGCTCTAAAAAAAGTGTTTTCATGAAATATTTCAAATTACTAATTTCAAAGTTCCTTAAGTTCAATAACATTTAGGTTTCGTTGTAGTTTGCATAAATAAACAAAAAAAAAAACAAACATATTTTTTAAGTTGGGTGTTAAATTTAACTATTAACTTAGGTCTGCTGATTTAAGACTTCTTCGTGTAAGTGTTATGTGTTAATATCGGTAGTTAGGTATACGATATACGTCAATTATGGTCTCCAACAACATTTTCTCAGGGACATAAACATTATTTTTTCAAGAAATTAGTTTTTTAAACGTGTACTTCTTCAAAAAAATCCAAACTGTTAAATTCAAGATCAGCCACACAGTGACGGCTATAATTTTGGATTAAAATATCCACGACATGTTTCACTACACTGTGGTTTCGTCCGATGATAAATGTGGACTGATTTTATACTAATACCTATATACTGCCTAAAAAATACAGTAAAATCTTTGGGTTTTTACCCCAATTCCAATTTTACAGTTCAAGGTAATGAAACTATTTTATCATCAGAAGGTATACAATGAAATTTCCAACTAATGACACATCCGGGACTTTTCGGAAGTTAATAAAGTTAATAAAACAAAGTTAATAACAGTGAATTATTCAAATCAATGTGGTAATTAATTAACATGTCAGAGTTCTTAGGTATATTAATTTCAAGAACAGATTAGTTTCAAACATTTTGTTTTAAAGTGTAAAGTTTTAAAATTCTCATAAAATATATGTTGTAAATCATGCATATGAATTACATAATTAAAGGATCTTCTCTTTTTAGTAACGGAAGGAAAGTGTTGCTTTAGTCTTTTATTGAAGCCTATGTACAATTTCTTAAGATTACCTATTACACATTTAATTTTTGCCCTCAAGGCGCGTTTCGCTTATACTGTTAGCATCATCAGAAGCGATAATTGACTGGTCTCATCATGACTAAGCGCGTCAAGTGCAAAAATAAAATGTTTGGTGTAGTAGTGATACCTGTTGTGTAGTGTTATTGGGTTAAAGATTCCATAACCCTAACCATATAATCATCACATGTTAATTTAATATATATATATATATATATATATATATATATATATTACGGCCTGAAACGCCGGCACGCCCTCTATAATTCCGTGCTGTCCATATTGGTGAACGCGGCATCAATAGCGGTCATTAATGATGTTACATTGGTATGCCAAAAGTTTTTTGTGACCCTTTTAACTATGCCTCATAGGCAGTAGTTCAAGGCATTCGAATCTGAACTATTAGGAGGTCAGAGTTCCCTGTACTAAATGGCTCGTGTGAGCCGGCGCACCGTCCTGCTAGAAAACATATGGCCTTCTTCAAGTAATATCTTCTTTTTACGGCTTCAGAATACTTTTCAGAACTTTTCAATTCTTCGGTTATAGTTTCCCTTTATTGGAAGAAACGCGGTGGCATGACATCACCCTTACTGGACACACGGTACATTCTTTCAAGTGGTGCTTCCTCGACGGCGTACTGTACCCTTCTTTGGACTGTTCTTTATATTTGTACTTGGCTACAACCTCATAAATAGTTGATTTCAAGTATCCGAATTATTTCCGGTGTTGACCTGTCAGCGCGAAAGCCTTCGATAATCGCGGCCCTTCGATTATACTCCGCACTTATTTTCGACATGGCGACAATTTTGAGGTTAATACTATATACTTCAGTCACGTTGTTACTCTGACACCAATGGCGACATCTGGGGAAGCATAATGTCGCCGGAGATTTCAACTGAAATTTTTCCAGACTCTAGTGCCGCATACGAGGTAAGTCAATAAGTTTTTAAAGCAACACTTATGGAGCATCACTGGAACCAAAGATTAAATACCATTTTGAAACGTCGTCTGTCATATTAACACACACCCTAAATTTCAAGTCGATCTGTCAAGTCATTCATTGTTTATTATGTGGTTACAGTAGACGTATTTGTTCCTTTATTTCCATGTTCCATGTTCATAGATGGACTAAAGTTTAAACGTGGTCGTACAAGCGTCAATGATGATCTACGTTCAGGATGTCCAAAAACTGCAACAACTGAAGAAACTGTTGTGCAAGCATAAGATATGGTAATGAAAGACAGTCGATTAACCGTGGATGATTTAGCTGAGGCTATCAGCATCTCATATGGATCAGCACATGAGAATTTAACAAATGTTTTGGGTATGACAAACCTATTCACAAGATCGATGCCGCATTTGCTAACATCGGAACAAAAACGCACTCGAGAGAAACTTTCTAAACATTAGACTCGTTTCACAGAGAATAAAACTGATTTTGTGGGTCGATTTGTAACTATGGATAAGACTTGGGTTTATCAGTATGATCCTGAACTACGACAACAAACCGCATGGTAGACTGAGCCCGGTTGTTCAGCTCCAAAGCAACCAAAGTGACGTCCAACAAAATTGCATTAGTTTTCTGGGATGCAAAAGGAATTTTGTCAATTGATTACCTTCAAACCGGTAAAACAATCTCAGGAGAGTGTTATTGCAACCTTTTGGAGCAGCTAGATGAGAAACTCGTGAGAAGAGGCCCGGTTTGCAGAAGAAAAAATCATCTTTCATCATAACAACGCACCTAGACACAGAGGTACTTTGGCAACAGCAAAACTGGTCGGATTAAAGTATGAATTATTGGAACGTCCACCCTACTCGTCAGATCTTGCTCCGTCCAACTTCCATCTCTTCCCACACCTCAAAAGATTTCTACGTGGGAAACATTTTTCAATAGATGATGAGGTGATATCATCCGTAGATGGATATTTTGAAGTCCTTCCGGAAAACAACTTCAGAGATGGGGTAAATGAATTGGAAAACTGCATTAATTCATCTTGTTTCATTTCCGCTTTCAAAACTTATTGACTGACCAGTATATACAATAGCAATGAAAACTAATAATTTAATACCCAAATTTGTAAAAAGTCTTCACTTAAATGAATTGCAACCTATCTTTAAAGCAAATATCAAAATTTTATATTCTGAAACGAAAAGTTTAAAACTAAATGTGCTTGACTCTTTTGAAATTTATTAAACTCAAAAATTCTGGTTTTGTGACCAGATTGATCTGAATAATTCGTTATTATTAAATTTCTTTCATTCCTTATTTAATTTCCGAAAGATCCCAGGTGTTTTATAATTACTAAATTTTACTGTATATCATCTGAAGATAAAATCGTCTTTCAATAAGTTTAGGAATTACAACTTGTTTAAATTTCTGGGCAAATTTTGGGAATAAGTTATATACGTAACTTATTCCCATGATGTTTTTTTATTCTATCGATGCCTTGAGGTTACGTTATAAAGAGTACTAAAAACAAAATTCATTTTAGGTAGTTAATATCGTTTTGAATTTTTATTGCCTGTTCTGAAAATTGTAAGCAGAAATGCCAGTGCCCATAAAAATTTGAAAATTGAAAAGATTGATAAAACTGACAAAAACTTATTTATAAAATATAATTGTTTTATAAATATATATATATATATATATATATATATATATATATATATATATATATATATATATATATAAATATAAATATATATGTTACAATAGAGGTTTTCACGGATGGTGGAATGTAGTACATTAAAATTCCGAGTTTCAATCCTTTCGTCTAACAATGAATTTGCATGACGTTTTGCCAAAATCTCATTTGGCATTTTTAAGTGCTCCCGCTGCTGCTGCTACTCGATACTGTGATCTTGCTGTTGCTGCCGCTCGAAGCTAACTATTACTAACTAAGTTAGCTTCGAGTGACAGCAGCAGCAAGATCACAGTATCGAGTAGCAGCAGCAGCGGGAGCACTTGAAAAAGCCAAAATTTTAATGTATTATATATATGTATATATATATATATATATATATATATATATATATATATATATATATATATATATATATATATATATATATAATCAGTCATAACGCAAAAATAGTCATGCGAATAATCTACAATCGAATTCTCAGTAAATAGGAGGCATACCTCAGTCGATCCTAGTATGGATTTAAAAGAGAAACAGCCACCAGGAGAGCTATTCTGGGGTTAACTCTGATGGTTAAAAGTTACGTAGATGTGCAGAAAAAGCTGTATACGTGCTTCGTTGACTACAGAAAGGCATTCGGCCGCATTAAACATGACAAACATATTTTGCAAGAAGTGTGGCTGAAACCGAATTTGAAATCAAAATTACCCAATCTCACCAGGATTCGTCCCTAACCTCAAAAAATACGTAAAAAAATAACGAAATATATATATATATATATATATATATATATATATATATATATATATATATATATATATATATATATATATATATATATATATATATATATATATATATATATATATATATATATATATATATATATATATATATATATATATATACAGTCCCTGGCCAAATTATTAGACGCACTGTATTTTTTTTTAATTTTATGTTTCTTAAGAGTTTTTATGCAATAATGGTATATTTAAACTACAATATTATTGATTTTTATTTAAAAGAATTGTTGTAGACTACATATTTGTATTTATTTTTAACATATGGCAACACTGTGTTGACAAAGTGATACAGGAACTTAAATAAGTACAAACCTGTATCAGTCGCGATCGGAATCGAGTCAGGTACGGACGTGTTTCTGTGGCTTTATGGACTGTGATTGTTTGTTTAACAGTTTTATACTACTCAGTTATTAGTTTATTTTGTATGCAGTGTTTTAAAAAAGTAATTGGACTATTTTCATTATGGGTAGAAAAGGCGATCTTTCACCACGTAAAAAAAGGCCCTTGTGATTGCGAAAACATTTACAAACCGAGAAATATCACGAAGATTGGAGGTTTCTGAAGCTAGTGTACGACGCATAAAAAAGAAAATTGAGTCAGGGAAGGAATTAAGCCCGAAAAGAAAGAAAAGATGCGGTAGAAAACCAATTTTCACTCCACGGTCAGAGAGATGTTTGAAGAAAATTTGTGTAGAAAACAGATTTGCTACCACAAAGGTAATAAAATCACAACTCCAGGATGCTAGCGTAAATGCTTCTGAGCGCACTGTTCGAAGAAAATTGAAAGAATTAGATTTTAAGGCCTGTCGCCCCGCCAGGAAGCCCAAGTTAACAGCTGCAATGAAAGCAAAGCGCCTGAAGTGGGCCAAACAATGGCAAGACAAAGATGTGGACTTCTGAAGATCGGTAAGATACAGCAATTTAATCAATAATTGATACATTATTATCATTTTCAGTTAAATAAAGCAAATAAACATGGAAGTTTATATATTTTTCCTATTTTTGACAGGTCTGCTTCAGTGACGAAAGCACATTCGAAATTTTGCAGAATAAAGCTCAGTATGTGCGTCGTCGTCATGGAGACAAGTTTCATCCTGATTGTGTCGTCCCGACGGTTAAACATCCCACCAAAGTGATGATTTGGTCAGTCATCAGCGGCAAGGGCACTGGACGTTTGTACGTCGTCAAAGGAATAATGAGGCAAGATCAGTACAAAGAAGTATTACAAAATCGGTTGATTCCGCAGCTCAGAGAATGGTTTCCAAATGGGGAACCATTCACTTTCATGCAAGATGGAGCTCCCTGTCACACTGCTCGGTCTGTTAAAGCTTTTTTGGCAGAAAAAAATATCCCTCTGTTGGATTGGCAGGGTAATAGCCCTGATATGAACCCCATTGAAAATGTGTGGGAGCTGATGAAAAGAGAAGTGGCTAAAGATGTGATTACCAACAAAACCCAGCTCCTAGAAAAGATTATTCATGTGTGGAATCATCATCCTCAAATGCAGGAGACAGTACAATTTTGCATTGATAGCATGCCGCGCAGAATTAAAGCTTTGATAGCGGCTAAAGGTGGCTCAACTAAATATTGACTTTTACTAACATTAATTTCACTTTTCTTTAAAACTTAATAAAAACTTATGCTTTTCTAAATTAATGCTGTTTTATTTATGTCAAATAAATAGGTAATTGATTGGATAATATAAAAATAAAAAAACAAATCAATTTAAAATAATAAAACGGTACAATATCACTCGGTAATTAATATTTTACATGAAATCTTGCAGTGCGTCTAATAATTTGGCCAGGGACTGTATATGTATATATACACATACATACATACATACTACTACTACGTAGCTCTACAAACCAGGGAGGATTTTTGGTGACGGCATTGTATCAGATTTGGTTGTAGAGGGGTATTCATTCTTGAGAGATTCACCTCTTTCGGATAACTTTTTTCCTGACGGTGTCTCCTCCTATATCAGTCTCGTCAATCTGTCACTATGCAGTCTGTGGATATGTCAATACCCTTTTAACCGCTGAGATTTTATTTCTTTAACAATATAGCCGTCGTCATATAGCTGACAGATCTCGGCGTTCTTCCTAATACGATACTGGTTAGGATTGGGATCGTAACGGGGTCCGAAAGTTTTTCTTAATATTTTCCTTTCGAAGCTTTTCTTAGTTAGATTTTCTCCGTTGATGCTTCGTACCCATAAAGTGGCTATTGATCTAATTTAATGCTTTTATAGCTTTTCACCTTTGAGGTTCTAAATATGCTTTTCGACTTCACGAAATTGCTCATTGAGCAGAAAAATCGATTTGCGGATTGAAATCTGCCCTTTATTTCATCTGTAATACCATTATCAGGTCTAATTGCAGCTCCTAAATATGAGGTATATTGTTACGTTTGGCCCTGTTCTATCTCCGCGTCCCTTTCTATTTATGTACATACATTTAGTATTTTTCTCGTTGATCATACTTTTTCTGTAGCGTTTTCTATCTTATTAAAAATGCCTTTTATTGTCGGTGTGTGGTCTCCTACAACGTCAATGTTGCCTGCAAATGCTAACAATAATTTTGAGCCTCGTGCAGACAGCACTTCCTTTTCTGCCGATCTTGTGATTTTCTCTAGGTTGATATTGAAGAGCAGAGGTCACGAGGCATCTCCACTATGCATTTTGAAATTATTTGAGACCACTACTTATTCGAACTTTGGATTCTCTATACCAGGGATGTCAAAGATACGGCCCGCGGGCCGCATCCGGCCCCCAAGAATCATGTTTTTTAGAGCTTTAAGACTTCACTTGATTCCTCTACGTATATTATATACTATATAATTAAATAAATAAAATGTTATAATAATTCAGTACATTTTTTTTATTTGAATCTGGCCCGCCTACACATTCTAAATTTAATATATGGCCCTCTGCAAAATTGAGTTTGACACCTCTGCTCTATACATAACTTGGTAATTTGAATAAGTGTTTTCGACATTGAGAATTCGGCCACTGCATTCCATACTTGGATTGGTTGAACTTCCAGTTTTTCTCTAACATCTGTCTATGCTTGAAGAATTGGTCGATGGTAGATCTGAACTTCTTAAACCCTGCTTGGTATTCTTCTAGGTTGCTTTCTGAGTATGGGACTAGGCTGTCTAGTACAATATTGGCTTGGATTTTGTGTGTCGAATTAATGAGTGAGATTCCATTGTAGTTCAAACACTTTGACTTATACCCTTTCTGCGGAAGGGTACAATAATGTTTTCTTGTCATTTTATTTGTATTTATATTTGTATATATATCTATATATATATATATATATATATATATATATATATATATATATATATATATACATTTATATATATATATATATATATATATATATATATATATATATATATATATATATATATATATATATATATATATATATATATATATATATATATATATATATATATATATATATATATATATATATATATATATATATATATATATATATATATATATATGTATATATATATTAAAACACTATGTTTTTTCGTCAAGGTATTAAAATATTGAAATATAACAAACAATTATGAAACAAACGAACAGTAAGCAGCCTCGGTACATATGCACTGCCGTAAATTCCAAACGAACGGAAAAACAGCAACAACCAAAAAAAGTCTTTAATTTACTTTATAGTAAGAGGTGGCAAATCTTTAATTGTTATTAATGCTGTAATCGTAAATGATTAATACTTATTGATTATGTTGCTATAAATAATACTAAGTTGATTCGTGTCTGATTTGTAGTCAATTGACTTTGGGTCTCTGTTCATATGGTACATTTCCTTAAAAAAGTCTCCCTATGTAGTTATTGTCATGAGCTAAGATTTTAACGTTGTTATAGTCAAAATTATGACCTATTTTGAAATGATGTTGCACTACAGCACACGAATTCTTTCTCAATCGGCAGTCACTCCTGTGCTGTGTGAGTCTCTGTTTCAACCACTGAGATGTCTGTCCAATATAACAGGCCTCACATTGCAAACAAGACAACCTATATTCTACAGTTATTATATAAAATAGGTATTCTATCCTTTATTTTTGAAAACAGTTCAGAACCTCGTATTTTGTTATATTTCGCAATTTTTATATTTGGAAAATCTCTGAATAAGGAGACAATTCCCGATAATCATACATACGTCTGATTGACGCACGGTCGATAACATATTAATAAAATCTTATATATATATATATATATATATATATATATATATATATATATATATATATATATGTATATTTATTCTTATTTATATATATATATATATATATATATATATATATATATATATATATATATATATATACATATATATTAAGACAATTCGCATCAGCTTCATTCAATTTTTTTGTTAGTAAAGAAACACTTATACTTTGAAACTGACGTAAAAATAAATAACGATTAGAGACCTTTTAAAGAAACTCCACGCCAATTGTACTACACCACTACAAATCTCTGCTACCCTAATATATCTGTGCTAATACTCCAATTTATTACTAATGATATTTTATTTCGTGCTCGTTGTTCCAGAACACTGAAAGATTGAAACCAGTTTATTCATGTTCCTAATCGGTCTATTTATCAGATGTTACTCAAACTATCCAAATTACTTGAAGCTAAGAGAAGTCTATCAGTTTCGTCCTGATAATATATCCAGTTTCGTTTATTTTAATTAGAAATTCTCCAGTGTAAATTTAGCTGTAAATACGCATATTTATTGAAAGATTTACTGAAAGTATTGTGTACAAGTCAGTCAATAAGTTTTGAAAGAGACACATATGAAGTATCACTTGAACCAAATATTGAATACCATTTTGAAACTTCATCTGTCATATAAACACACTCTAAATTTCAAGACGATCTGTCAAGTCATTCATTGTTTATCAGCTGGTTAAAGTAGACCTGTTTGAGTATTTTTAAAAAATGGAAAAAATCGAATATCGTGCAGTGATAAAATTCTTTGTTTTGGAAAAGGCAACTGAAATCCATGCAAAGTTAGTGAAAGTGTCAAAGCAGTCTGCTCCTTCATTTCCAACCGTACATAGATGGACTCGAGTTTAAACGTGGTCGCACAAGCGTCAATGATAATCCACGTTCAGGACGTCCAAAAACTTCAACAACTGAAGAAACTGTTGTACAAGTGTAAGATCTGGTAATGAAAGACCGTCAATTAACCGTGGATGATTTAGCTGAGGTTATAGGGATCTCACATGGATCAGTACATGAGATCTTAACTAATGTTTTGGGTATGAGAAAGTTATTCACAAGATGGTTGTCGCATTTGTTAACATCGAAAAAAAAAACGCACTCGAGAAAAAACAAAGAACATTTGGCTCGTTTTACAAAGAATAAAACTGATTTTGTGCGGGAATTTGCAACTATGGATGGACAACAAACCGCACAGAGGACTGGGCTCAGTTGTTCAGCTCCAAAGCAGCGAAAGTGGTCAAAAAAAATTATGGTATCAGTTCTCTGAGATGCAAAAGGAATTATGTTAATTTATTACCGGTTTACAGGAGAAAAAATCATCTTTCATCATGACAGTGCACTTGCCCACAGAGATGGTTTGGCAACGGCAAAACTCGTCGGATTAGAGCACGAATTGTTGGAACATTCACCCTATTCGCCAGATCTGGCTCCGTCTGATTTCCAACTGTTCCCAAATCTCAAAAGATTTCTAAGTAGGAAGAGTTTTTCAATAAATGATAGCATCCGCAGTATTTTAAAGGTCTTCCGGAAAACCACTTCAGAGATTTAGGAAATGAATTTGAAAATTGCTGGGAAAATGTATTAAACTTAAAGGAGAATAAATATATTTCGACTCATTAATTCATTTTGTTTCATTTCCGCTTTTAAAACTTATTGACTCACCTAAGGTAAACCTTAAATGATGTAAAAAGGTTGTTTGGCCTATTATATATATATATATATATATATATATATATATATATATATATATATATATATATATATATATATATATATGCCGGGTGACACAGCCAATATGTAACACCCTGTAATTTTTTTATTTTGAAAGTTACATATTTGCATTTTTAGATACCGGAATGGAACATTATTTGGCTTTTTTGTCTTTTAAGAAATATTTTTAACTACTTCCGGTTTGACCGGAAGTGACTCCAACTTTCTTATTTTTAATGGAACTCTGTATATTTTTTTTATTAATTTCAGTTCGCTTTGAAATTCTCTTTCCAACGATGAATCACAAGTTGACATTTGTTTGACAGGTAACCGGCAAAAACTGATTTAAACTCTTAGACTTAGGCGGCCATGGCGGATATACTAGCAATTGTCTTTGTTCGCTTTATCTCACTTTGGAAAGAAAGAAACTACTAGGTAGACGGTTAGTCGACAGGTCAAAATTTCGGGTCACCCTCTTGGTTTATTATATGTTTTATTATAAATCATTCTGCTTAAAAATTGGCCATTATCCCATTTAAAAAACCTGGAAAAATTCCCATAATACTATTGAAACACAAGATTCCCTTATTTCCTTAACTCCTTTTCCCTACTAAAAATTGATAGTATGGGAAAATAAGCTAATTTTCATATCTCTACAGTCCAAGAACCCTGAAAAGGACATATAATATATATATATATATATATATATATATATATATATATATATATATATATATATATATAAATATAAATATATATCTATAATATATATATATAAAATGCAACGTCTCTCTGTCTGTCTGTCCGTTAGTGCGCTTATCACTGGAGAACTATTTATCCGATTTACGTACTTTTTTTTTTAAACATACATATGTTCTCTGGCCAGGTTATAGGCTATATTTTATTACGATAGGTAGCATAAGGAATGAGCAGTGACGTAAAATAGTGAATGAAGTCGGAAAAAAGTTTGCCCCTAGCGCGTTCCCTTGCAATACACAGCCTAAACCATTAAATATGGAACAATATTATGTAACAGAGAATATCTATAATCTATAATCTATAATATATATAAAATGCAATGTCTCTCTGCCTGTCCATTAGTGAGTTTATCACGACAGAACCACTTATCCGATTTATGTGTCTTTTTTTTAAATTCATACATATATTCTTTGGCCAAGTTATATAATAATAATCTATATCTATAATATACATAAGATGCAACGTCTCTCTGTCTGTTTGTCTGTCAGTTAGTGCGCTTATCCCTCGAGAACCACTTATCCGAATTACGTGATTTTTTAAATTCATACATATGTTCTCTGACAAGGTTATAGATATATATTTTATTACATCTACAATATATATAAAATGTAACGTATCTCTATCTGTCTGTCTGTCTGTCTGTTCGTTAGTGCGCTTATCACTGGAGAACCACTTATCCGATTTACGTCCTTTTTTTTAAAAAAAACGTACATATGTTCTCCGGCCAGGTTATATGCTATATTTTATTACGATAGGTATCATAAGGAATGAGCCGTGACGATAATAGTTTGCCGCTAGCGCGTTCTCTTGACATACACAGCGTAAACCATTAAATATGGAACAGTATTATGTAGCAGAAAATATTTATAATCTATAATATATATAAAATGCAATATCTCTCTGTCTCTCTGTCTGTTCTTTAGATAATAATGGTATAATAGTAATAAAATATAGCCTATAACCTGGCCAGAGAACATATGTATGTTTTAAAAAAAAAAGTACATAAATCGGATAAGTGGTTCTCCAGTGATAAGCGCACTAACGGAAAGACAGACAGACAGACAGAGAGAGACGTTGCATTTTATATATTATAGATGCAACGTCTCTCTGTCTGTCTGTCCGTTAGTGCGCTTATCACTGGAGAATCACTTATCCGATTTACGTGTTTTTTTGTTAAACATACATGTGTTCTCTGGCCAGGTTATAGGATATATTTTATTACTTTAGGTGACATTACACTTATTCAGTGACGATAATAGTGAATCAAGTCGGAGAAAAGTTTGCCGCTAGCACGTTCTCTTGCAATACACTACCTAAAGCCTTAAATATGGAACAATATCATGTAGCAAAGAATATAATATATATAAAATGCAACCTCTCTCTGTCTGTGTGTCTGTTCGTTAGTGCGCTTATCACTCGAGAACCACTTATCGGATTTACGTGTTTTTTTTTTTTTAATTCGTACATTTGTTCTCTGGCCAGGTTATCTATAATTTTCTATCTAAAATATATATAAAATGCAACGTCTCTCTGTCTGTCTGTCTGCCTGTGTCTCTGCCTGTCTGTCTGTCTGTCCGTTAGTGCGCTTATCACTTGAGAACCACTTTTCCGATTTACGTGTTTTTATAAATTTGTTCTATATAATTCGATATAAGCCTAGATAATGGGAGATAAGGTGAGATAAGGAGAAATAATGGGAGATAAATCGAGATAAGCCTCGATAATGGGAGATAAGGTGCGATAATGGGAGATAAGGAGAAATAATGCGAGATAAGGAGAAATATTGAGACATAAGTCGAGATAAGCCTGGATAATGGGAGATAAGGTGAGATAATGGGAGATAAGGAGAAATAATGGGAGATAAGGAGTAATAATGGGAGATGAGTAGAGATAAGCATAGATAATGGAAATTATGTAGAGATAATGGGAGATAAGGAGAAATATTGGGAGATAAGGGAAAATAATGGGAGATTTTTATTACGTTGGGTAACATAAGGAATAAGCAGTGACGATAGTGGTGAATCAAGTCCACGCGAGCGGATCTGCGGGCCCGGCTAGTATGTATATATATATATATATATATATATATATATATATATATATATATATATATATATATATATATATATATATACATATATAGTTCGACATATATGAAACAATCCATATAACCCCTTACTCCACCCCATTAACTGTTTATATTTTGCTATAAATGATATTCTTAAAATTTTTCGATTACATACGTAATCTAAAACCAACAAATATTAAATATTAAAATACGATATTGTATTAGTTACTAAAACTGCAATTCAAAATTTTATATTATTTTCCTGGAAACTGCCCAACAATATAACATTTCCATTATTTATTGTTTGTTATTTTTGTAGCCAATTGATTTATGTTTAGTTTAAGTACACGTATACATATGTATTTTTACTTAATACATGCATTACGGTGTATTTTTAATTTTCTTAGTAATATTTTTTTTTTAACTGATATGGTGAGGAAATGAAATGAAGGTCCATACCCTTAAGAAATTAGTTTATCCCTTATGTCAGATTTCACAAATTGGGTATATGAATCTTATTAGTGTCAAGATATTTGAAAAGAAAGGATACTTTAATAATTCAGTTGTTATTTATAAAATGGGGCGACAACATTATTATGTATTCTTTAATATATTGAAGTTAACTTAATACCAAGTATTGTCAAAATAAATTCGAGGCAGTAATTTAGTAAATACAAGTATTAATGAAGCTAGCAACCAAGAAAGCTTGTGGCGATGAGGGGATATCTGCCATAGTATTGTGCCAGCGAACTATCACCAATTTTTCGTAGAGTTTTCAACATATCCTATAGAGAAGAGAGGAAATCTTGCCTTCTTGCTGGAAATGCACTATACTTTAGCCAGTACCCAAAAACGCATTGCTGTCAATAATATTGAAAGTTAAGGGAAAGGCTATCATTCAGCATCTTCTAAAATATTAAGAAGGATTCAATATTTTTAGCGACCCTCGATATAGCTTTCGTAAGCAAAAATCAGCTGAAGATCTTATGCCGCAAAAGTTTGGAACAGCTAAATTTTTTTTTTAATGGGCGTAGCACACACGCTGCAGGGAAATCCTTAAAGCGCTACAAGAGCGACGAATGTGCGGAAAAAGCGATTCACGTTGGTCTTGAACCACTATAAATTGTACTAGGTGGAAAAGACAGTCCTGCGCAAATTATCCCAAAGTTTCTTCATATAAACACTGCTGGAAAAATATTGTATGATTAGTAACAAGTTGAACCCCATTCCGAAAATGATATATTACGACTTACCGATGTTCGAGCCTTCAAAGCGAATGCAGAAATAAGCGTATTGTCATCTGAACAGCCGTAGGTTGGATTTCTGGTCGTTTCCAGGAGATCGTTAATGTAAATAAGAAAGAGAATACGAGATAGTATCGGGCCCTGGGGTACTTCAGCTCTGATAATGAAGGTATTAGAAGAAAATCCATCGAATGCTACTCGTAAAGATGCTGTCTGAGGAAATCGGAGAGCCATAAACAAAACCTTTTAGACACACCATAAGAGCGTAACTTAGCTAACAATCAGACATGACAAACACGGTCGAATGCCTTGGATATATCAGGTGCAACGGCTCGAGATTCTCCAAGATGTTCGTCAAAACACGTGTTACATAAGTTAAATTATTTCCTGTTGATTTTTTGCTTATGAAAGCCATAATGTTGCAGTGCGACTTGTCGGTAGTTTATAGGTAAGGTCTTCTTGCCTTTTTTTAATACTGGCGGAACTGTAGGGTTAACCAAATATTCATTCCAGAAAACTGGAGTTAATTAGCTTGCGCAATTTTGGAGTACTATGCTAGTACATCAGCGCCTGAGTGGTGGTATAGTAGTTTTAGTGAAATTTTGACTCATGTCCTTAGCGACTGATCAAAACGACCTGGACCTGTTAGACAGGTAAGAAGTTTGTTTAGTTGATTTTGTGCCTCCTTGGTTTAGTCGATAATTTCTTATCATCTGTTCTGGACACGAACAAAGATATTACGATTTATGACAAACCATTGAACATGTTGGAGAATCTTGAGCGGTTGTACTTAATATGTGTGTGTATGATATGGTATGTTGGATTGTTGGTTAAGCTACGCACTTATGATATGTTTGTAAGGTCTTGTTTATGGCTGTTGTATTTCCTCAGAGACCGTTCTTTACCAGTGGCAGTCGATGGATTTCTTTCTACAGTCTCCACTATCAACACCGGTGTACCCGAAAGCTCCATGCTTTCCCCTACTCTCATGCTCCAATACTTGAACGACCTGCTAGAAAGAACCAGGAAACCGATTTACAGTTTTGCAGATGACGGTACCGAATACTATTTCGAACTAGAAAGTTCTCTGCAACAAACTGTTAATTTTGTAAAAGGCGCAAATTCGACCAACGATAGATTATTGCTCCCTTGTTTTGGGCTGTGCTCCCAAATATACACTGCATTTGTTAGATTCTATTCAGAAGAGAACTGTTCGTCTAATTGGAGACCCAGAACTCACCAGCAACCATGATTCCTTAGACCATCGAAGAACGGTTGGTGACTTGTTAGTCGATTCTACAAGTAATTTTATGGAAAGTGTCCGAGAGATGTATTCCGCTCAATTTCTCCCAGAGCGGTACATGCTAGAAATACACGTCCTGCTAACACATTATATCCCTATAAGATTCAGTTGCCACTCTTCGCACTACCCTTCAAGCAGTCTTTTATATGGAGAACCTCATCATTTTGAAAGAAATGATTTACGCAGGGTTGTGTCCCCCACCGAGTAGAATTTACAACGATTCAAGACGAACGTGAATCGCTTTTTTCACAACATGTGTCGCTCTTATAGCGATTTATGGATTTCTCAGCGCTATGCCCATAAAAAAATTCTCCTATTTTGCGAAAAATTGCGGCCAGAACAATGATATTTAGCAGCGTAGAAAAAGAAGGGGAATATATAATAATGAAACACAAATACTTTAAACAACAAATTTTTGATTTGTTGGGGGTAAGCATCGATGTCAAAGGTGTTACAATTATTAGAAATCTCTATTTTGCAATATGAATATAAAGTAATAGTCATATCTATGTAAACCAGCCCTATACAAAAAAGTTATCAGTATCAACTATTTAGACATAATTAAAAACAAAGACAAAAATTGCTCTGGAGAAATAAAATTAGTGTAGCACAAGCACGAACAATTTTAATTAGGAGGAAGCGGGTATTCTGTCGCGCTAATAACAGTCTAAACCGGAAAATAAACTTAGTAAAATGTTATAGAGTATTAGTGTTGTTCTATGGCATGGCGACATAAAGAAAGTGCACCGTAGATTACTAAAAATTAAATAGGTAAAGAAATAACAAACGCTGAAGCCCGTGAAAACAATAAAAAAACGAAAATTGAAATACTCAGGTCACGTTATGACGAGAGAGAAGTATCATTTGTTACAGCTAATAAACATGAGGAAAATTAAGGTGAGAGAAGTATTACAAAACTTACGAGACTGGTTCAACTACATAGCAAATCAACTATTTAGAGTAGCATTCTTAAAAATACATGTAGCCTCGATAATTGCCAACCTTTATTAGGAAGATGATACTTAAAGAAGAATAGAGTTTGCGTTAAATGAGTAAAGAATATTTTGTTTTGAGTTGTTCAATTTTTTTTTAACGCAACATATTCTCAAACTTTTAAATATTAATTGTGAAATTTAATACATTGCTTAATTTTCATCCGAGCTTTTTCAAGTATAATATACGATTATCACTCAGGTTTCATGGCTTGGAGAATCTTCGCTTAAATGCTGTTAAAATTGAAATTTTTCTGGCATAAACGAACTTAAGATTGTTTATGGAATTTTTACGACGTTAATAAACTAATCTATAACCTAAAGTTTATGAAAGATTTATTCAAAAACATAGTTTTGTTTTGAATATTTGTACTTATTTATGGAGTTAATTACATTTTATGATTGTAGGAAAAGCAGCAGTAACTACACGAAAACAAAATAATATTGACGGTTTTAGCATTATTTGAAGAAATGTAATCCATCGTTTTTTTACTACTTACCTACGTCATAGGGGTTAAGTTGCTTTAATCTATTTATTTACGTACATGACAATTATGGCGATAAATGAGCAAAGTTTTTCCACTGTAGTCATATAATTTTATATAGGAGTGAGAAAACTCTGCAGTAATTGTGATTAGTAGGCGTATACAATCGCTTTCTTTCAAAAAAAACGTAGGCATAATGTACGTCTTGTAATAATCAACATATTACAAGTTTACAAGTATTATAATTAAATATAGCAGTCAAGTTAGGAGTAAATTAGAAGTTGCTAGGGGGCGTAACCCAAAGTCGGGCAGTTAAAGTTACTTAAACCGGGTATTATTTGTAGGTAGAAATTGAAAAACAAGAAATAGAATATTCATATGCAAAGGGCAAGTATTCTATTTCAGACAGACTCTCGTCGTACTTTTTTATTTAATAACAAAGTCTCAAGAACGGGCATTGTAATAACTGTAAAACTAAGGTGGATATTAAGGACGACAGGACTTAATATCCAACTCGTTTCTACCTGTATTATTTATTTAATAATTATGTTATGTTACCAATTTTAAACGCACACAATGTTACATAGATGGCAACAATGACATAATAATCCCCTTAGTAATAATAAATAATAAATAAAATATAATTTTTGATTATATATATATATATATATATATATATATATATATATATATATATATATATATATATATATATATATATATATATATATATGTATATCCAGGTGTGTGCATAAGTTTTTGCCGATTTCACTAAGAGATGGCACCAGCGAACAGTACGCAGTGTATGAATTTGATAGATACGTCAGTTTGTTCGTCTGACATTAACCTAACCAACATACACAAGTTGAGTCCGCCAAACATTCGCGTCTGTATTGTATCGTTCAGTGATCATGTCGACTTTTGTGCCTGAAAATGAACATTTGCGGGACGCATTGCTTTTCTTCTTATTTAATCAAAAGAAAAATGCTGCGGAAAGTCATCGTTTGCTGGTAGGAACATATGATGAACACGCTCCATCGATTAGAACATGTGAGACATGGTTTCGACAATTTAAACGTGGTGATTTCAATGTGGAAGCCAGTGCGCGCTCTGGTAGACCACAAAAGTACGAAGACGAGGAATTGCAGGCATTACTGGATGATGACCCAACTGAAACACAATAGCAATTGGCAAAAGCATTAAATGTTTAATTTAAATCACGCATTGATCGAAAGACGACCGGAATGGGCCAGAAGACATGGCAAAGTGATTTTGTTACACGACAATGCGCCGTCTCACACAGCAAAACTAGTGAAAGACACCTTGAAATCGCTTGGATGGGACATCCTTCTGCACCCGCCGTACTCTCCCGATCTAGCGCCATCTGACTATCACCTCTTCGCATCAAGGGGGCACGCGCTTGCAGAACAGCACTTCAGAAATTTCGAGGAAATTGAAAAATGGTTCGACGAATGGGTTGCCGCAAAAGACAAGCAGTTTTTCTGGCATGGTATTCATAATTTACCTGAAAGATGGGCGAAGTGTGTAGAAGCCAATGGCCAATATTTTGAATAAATAAAAAATGAGTTTCCCTTGAAAAAAATTACGTGTTTTCTTTACCACAAAAACCGGCAAAAACTTATGCATACACCTATGTATATATATATATATATATATATATATATATATATATATATATATATATATATATATATATAATCTATCCGGAGATGCATTTTGTCGTATCATGACTGATCAGTCGGCCTAGGGTCGACAAACAAGAGAATAGAATGTTCTAGTACTTATAACAGTACTTAAAGCCAGTAATGGTAAGATAAAACGAATTGTACCAAAGAAATGTATACCTCGTATTTGGTATTCCATCGGAGGCTAACTCGCGGAAGTCATACAAACTGATAGAGTGGTTAGTAGATTGCCAACACTTCACCGCAGGCAACGCGATTTTTTGAGGGATCCACTTTAGGCACATGTGGCTCTTTGAAAACGGACGAGGGCCTATATTTCAGCAATCTATCCACTGCTCTCTTATTCATTAATCCATCCCGGAACGGGTTTCTACGTATCACGGCTCATCAGTCGGTTTAGGATCAACAAACAAGGGAAAAGAATTTTCTAGTACTTATGCCTGTACTTATACAATTGTTGTATCTTACCATTACTGGCCGTAAGTACCCTTATAATTTATAGAAAATTCTGTTCTCTTGTTTGTCGATCCTAGCCTGACGCATCTCGGGATGGAATGCCAAATAACAGAACAGTCGGCTTCCTGCCGAAGCATAGGCCTTCCTCCGTTTTCAGTTGTTTTACATTGAGCCATATATGCCAGTGGTAGTAATTTGCTAACCCCTGTGGGCTTGTATGGCTCCAGAAAGTCAGCCTCCGACAGATTATCAAATACGAGGTATGCGTTTCTTTGGTACAATTCGTTGTATCTTACAATATATATATATATATATATATATATATATATATATATATATATATATATATATATAATACAATACAATATTGATAGTCGTACCATTTGGAACAAGAGACTTTTTTTAAAATTCCAAAAATTCATGAATAATGTATTTAATATCTTTAAATGCCTGATGGATATTTTGCTATTAGTAATAACAATTTATCTTTGTATGATACACATTACAGAATTTTTTGATTAAAAATGAGGTAAATAATAAATATTTATTACTCCGATATCATAAAGGCAAATTAGTGTAATGTATTTTAAGTATGTTGGAGCGGAAAGCCATCCCTTATAACGATAAACTTCATACTACGGAAACTCATTTGTTGTTTGTGTTTTATTATAATGATTATTAATAAATAGTAATTTTGTGCCCATTTTCACCGAAAAATTTTTAATAATAAGGTGTAGAAATGTAGCTTGGTAGCAACATTTTAGAAATTAATATTACATTGCAAATTTGCATTGAACTTGCCCTTTTTGTAACTAATACTCATTTAAATTATTTTAGGAAATGTTTAAAACTTCCATGAATTCTGTTTTTACGTCTCTTGCCAAAGAGAGAGAGAGAGAGAGAGAACATATTGTGTTCGTAATAAAATCACCCCTTTCTATTTCAGTCAGTTTATCTGTCTGTCGATCTGTGGGCGCAATAATTTCTGAACTAAATGAGATATTCATTTAAAATATGTCTCATTGGAAGTCAGGGAAGAGCGTGAAAGAGATGAGGGACAAAAATTTTGCGTAGTTTCATCGGTATTGTGGAAATTTTGAGATAATGAAAACATTTTAAGCATCCCATCCGTAGGAGGAAAGGCATGGAATATAGCATTCATGGGATCTTTGTTGGTCATTTTGCATGTGCAAATTTCTCGACTTTATGTTGTAGTGACCAATAAAGTAACAAACCATATTCCGAAATTTTATTTCGGAATATCGATTTAGTTTATCCTTCCTAACAATGTTAGGTTTTATATAGTTGAGCAGTTTTTCGAAGTTCGAAAATCTCAACAGATGGCGCAAGGGTCTGTGTCTTGCCCTACGAGTAGTATCTCGTTTATTTAAGGTACCATGATTGCTATAAGCCAACGAGAGTCATTCCAACTTGACTCTACACGGTACTCGGATCTTCACGATCGATATCGTTGCCTAAAGCCTACCTGATGAAGAGTATAGGCTCAGAAACTATAGTCGTAGGAGGAAAGGCAAGGAATATAGCATTCATGGGATCTTTGTTGGTCATTTTGCATTTCAAGGTAGTATTTAGGAGCGTTATTCCGTGGTAATTTTTCGGTGACGTTTCTTGCTTTTTTTTGAATATTGCGACTGTTATGTTAATTTTCTAGTCTGTAGATATTTATCCATTTTTTACCCTGTTTGTAAAGAGCTGTGCTAGTTATTGATATAGGTTTTCCCCTCCATGTTTTAGCATCTCATTTGTAATACCGTCCGGTCCTAGTTTTTCCTATTTTTAAGACTTCTTATATCTCTTTCTGCTTGTTCCAAAGTTACTTCTAGATTTACTTTTTCCACTTCTTTAAGTAAATATCTCCCAATACTCTTCATTATATTGTTTCCTTCTTCTATTCACTAAGGTTCTTTCTGCATTATATGCGTTCCAGTTGTCTTGGGTTTTGTTGTGTATGTAATGTACATATTCCTCCTTTTTCTACTTTGCCAAGTGTTGTATTTGTTTTGTTGATGTTTACTCGCCTCTGGCTTAAGGGTTCCTTTCCCGCGTTAATAATGCTTTCTTGTTCCTTGATTGGGTGTATAGTTATTTTTTTGTCTCAAGCTGCAATACTTGTTTTGTGCTCTCGTTGTCGAAGGATTCTCTGTTATATTTGTTAACTTATATAGGTTTTGGTTTCGGTCGGTTTTAATTTTTAGACTGAGTTACATGTAGTCGCTACCTGCATTAGCTGACAACATAAAAAAATAATAATATTTATTATGTAGAGAGCTATGTAGAGTACTACATTTCAGTACATATTTGTGTTAATATCATTAAAAAAATTTTGTTATCTTTTGACAGAAGTGGCAAGGTAATGCAAACAAGTGATAAAAGAACGACGCAAATTTAGACATAAATAGACGAATTCAAAAATAAATTTCAAAAACAGGAAATCTTAAATATTTTAGAAAATGTTCATTACATAAACTCTTTGAAATTTATCTAATTTTTTTTTTGTGGTAGCCCATAAACAGTGTAACAGTTCTTTCTGATGTTTTATAGAAAATATTTTTGAGTGTAGTTTATATATTAGTTTCCGTACATAAAAGGACTTAAGATTGTATATGGTGTATATAGGTTACTTTTTATTGACGACAGTATAAAATTTTCTTATCAAAAATGCATTTAAAAATTAGTTAGTTACTTAATTAATAAAAGAAAATTAAATGGAAAATATTTCAACACAATAAACTTACCTTTTTGTCTCTCATATGCGTTTATACATTCTGATGTCATAAACTGACTGATAAGAGCCGTTTTTCCTACCCCTTGTGAGCCCAGTAATGCCACTGAATAATTTGACACTTCATGTGGATGATCATCTAATACAGGTGAGGGGGTTTGCATACCACCCCCCATCGATGGGGGGCAAAGGGAGTTGCTTCGTGATCTTCGCCTTCTGAAGGAATCACCTCTGTTAACAATACCTATAATAAAAAGAAAAATTAGAGAAATTAAGAGTTACTTAATTTGTAATTTTTATTAAAGCATGAAAGCTTTTGCTTGTTAGTGTGTGCTTGTTTGTACTAGTTTTTTTACTATTGATACAATTTTATGTAACTTTATACAAAATACTCTATATACCACTAACTTGAGAAGGAATCATAATTAATCGTCTTTTTTTTTGAAGAGTTTGTTGCATCTTTTTCCAAGAGCAGTTTTAAAATAAATACTTAGGGCTTCTTTACTCTGAAAAATAATTTATATATATAGATATATATATATATATATATATATATATATATATATATATATATGTATATATATATATATATATATATATATATATATATATATATATATATATGTATATATATATATATATATATATATATATATATATATATATATATATATATATATATATACTCGCCTATAAATAAACTTAATATACATATATATATATATATATATATATATATATATATATATATATATATATATATATGTATATTAAGTTTATTTATAGGCGAGTACATGAGAAGCGTGTGAAAATTGAGATGTCTATATGTCTACCTTTGTACGTTGGTGAATCAGGCTATAAACAGTGTGTGCAATATTTAGGCGTATAAAAATCCGGAAAATTCAAGCATGATACAGAGTTTTTTTTTTTCGAAATATTGGTATCAGAAAGTTTTTATCAACCAGGAAATACTGATGTATTTATAATATATATGGGTATCCATTTGGTTTTCATAGCGGTAGTAGAAAACATTAATCTACCTAGAGTACGCACTTAATTCAACTTTTAATATTTCTATAATTTTTTGTACAACTCACAATATATATATATATATATATATATATATATATATATATATATATATATATATATATATATATATATATATATATACATATATAGTATTATTAGGTATCATGTAAACCCAAATTTTACTTACAAATTTGTGATCTTTATACGAAATTTAGTTTTAGTTCTTTTCTGGATTGTCTAAGTTTAGAATTGAAATAAGGAAATATTAACAGACTTTTCAAATATCTTGACTCAAAAAATACTTAAACTGACATTTAACATGACATTTTCAAAGCGACCTCCTGTCATATCCTCCTAAATCCTTCTTATGCTTTTTAGGTTTAGTTAGAAATAATTACATTGAAAATTAGGTTTCCTCGCAACCAAAAGACAGAGAAGTTCAAATAATACTATTGACTATTTTTTGTCGACATGATAATAGTACTCTCCTTCTTATACCCTCCATTGATTCTTACATACAATTTTGTTTAATTTGTCTATTATCAATCATATAAAAGCAGTTTAATGTTGGGTGTTAAAGATTTTTAGTTAAAAATCCTATTTATACTCAAATTAGTTTTTTAATATGCTTTTTAAATACTGATTCCGATGAATGGTGTGACAATTCAAAATATTTAAAAGCTAACAAAATAGTAAACAGTTTTAAGGTTGTCAATGCCACAGTTGTAAGAGGTAAAAAATTAATTCAAAACTTCAATTTCTGTTTGACGAAAGATGAAGAACAAAGGCAGTTTCTGTTACAAGTTGTATCTGAATGTAGGAAAATTTTTCTTGACTCTTCAAAGGCCACCTTATCGACGCCATTACCAAATTGATCTGATAATAAATTGTAAATATAAATAATAATAATAACTTCTTTCCTTTATAGTGCTTCCTTTTTAGTGTTCCGTACGGAACACTTATAAGATCACTTCGGTGTCTGTCCGTCTGTCACACCCGATTTTCTCCGAAACTATTTTTGTGACAGAAAGTTGAAATTTAGTAATAATATAGGGATTGATGGCCTCATCAGAGCCATGTAGTTTTGAAAGTTAAATTTTGACTTAAGGGGTGAAATCGGAAGTGCAAAAAAATTTTTTCTACTAGGTAATCGAGTGTGGTGTCAAATGAAAGCTTGTGAAAACACGAGTAAAATATGTATATGTATATATATATATATATATATATATATATATATATATATATATATATAAATATATAATACTTGCGCGCACTTTTTCTTTGTATTATTTTTAAAAAATCGCAAAAAATCGCTGTCCACCCCGCCTTATCTCGAAAAGTACTTATCAAAAAATTTTAAAAAAAATTCTGGAATATTCTCCACGGGGTGTAGATTGAACGAAAATTATCACTAGTGCATTACCTGTAATAATTTATCTGGTATATAAAAAAAACAGAAATTTCAAGGTCATCAATGTTCAGTAAAGATTGGAAATAAACTTTGTTGAAAACTCATTTGGGATGTGTTTTGTAAAGTCACTGATCATTTTATACTTCCGTTACAACATTTTTTATTTTAAAAGCAATCAACGTACGGAACATTAACTGCGCAAGTTCGACTTGCACTTGACCGGTTTTTTATAATTAAACTTTAAATAATAAAATGCATTTGAACATTATTTTTTCTCATTTTTATGCCTTTTTGCTTTCCTTTTTTCCTAAATCCTCCATTTTCGATTTAAGTTTTGCTCTATTTACTTTTGAAAACAGTTTTAACTAAACCCTTTTTTATTGTACAGGGTGGTCCAAATTGGACACTTTTAAAGGTAAACCCCTTTATCTAAAGGAGATAGACGAAAGCTGATGTCGGTATCTGAGGCTCAATTTTTATGATAAACTCAACGGTAAAAACCGCATATCGATATCTAGTACCGTTTTAGATATTCATGGTGTTTTTCAAAAATCTGCATTTTGGAAAAATGTTTATAATTCCTTTGCTATTGAAAATTTTCATAAAAAATCAAAACTTCAGTCTTAATGAGGCACGGGTTAACGTTATCCAATTGAGCTGAAACTTTACCATCTCATTTTTTAGTCAATTGGCAACTTTTAAGAGGGTGCTTCCAAAAAATTCGCACACTGATTTTTTGTGACCACCCTGGTGTACACCCGTGCATTATCTTGATGAAAGAGAATTTTTTTCTTCGCCAAATGCGGACGTTTTTCTTCCACAACATGTTTGAAACGATCCAATAAGTTGACATAATACTCTCCAATAATCGTTTTGCCCTTTTCAAGGTAAACGACGTGAATTATGCTGCTTGCATCCCAAAACACTGTGGCCATGACTTTGTTGCCGTATAGAGTCGCCTTAGCCTTCTTTGGCGTCGGTTTACCACGGAAAATCCACTGTTTAGACTTGCCTTTGGTGTCTGGTGTCCTTTGATGAATCCATGTTTCGTCAATAGCCACAAATCGACCCGAAAAATCATTCCTATTGCCCTTTAACATCACCAAACATTCTTTTGAAGTTGACACAGGTGCGTGTTTATTGTTAGTTGTAATCAATCGC
Source organism: Pachyrhynchus sulphureomaculatus (assembly GCA_019049505.1). Classification (NCBI taxonomy): domain Eukaryota; kingdom Metazoa; phylum Arthropoda; class Insecta; order Coleoptera; family Curculionidae; genus Pachyrhynchus; species Pachyrhynchus sulphureomaculatus. The sequence continues at coordinate 52,271,084 of CM032451.1, read as the reverse complement.
GGCATCCATCTTGCGGAAAGCTTTCTCATATCGAAATGAGTTGTTAAAATCTTCTGTACCCGTTCAATTGAGATGCCCATAGTCTAAGAAACCTCACGCAGTTTCACTCTCCGTTCTTTTATGACTATATCGTGGATTTTTTTGAACATTTCTGATGTGATGACCTCATTTGGACGACCTGGACGTGGTTGTACGACCGCATGTGAATTTAGCTGTCCAATATTTTATGGTCGATAACGAAGGTGCAGAGTCCCCATAAACTTCACTGAGTTCAGCTTTTATGTCATCACTCGTTTTCTTTTACGAAAACAAATATTTTATCACTGCTCGATATTCAATTTTTTCCGTTGTTGTAAAATCACAAAAGTTGTTCTATTTAAATGGCTGTCACTCACAAACTAAATCACGCAGCGACTTGAAAATTTGACAGAATTCTTGTGAAAGGTTATATTTACGAAAAATATAATTTTTCAGATAGTAGTAGTACTATCTCTGGCCGAGGCCAGGTATTTCTCATACAACCCTCGTATGATAATCGAGGTGGCGGAAAAGTATTTGCCACTCTAATATTTAATGCCACCCAATTCACTGTATGACTAAATTTTAAACAATCGAAAATTCTGTAAAGTAATTGTAGATTCCTTTTAAAAAAACCATACGTTCTTGTATATAATCTGACCTTTCATCACAGGAAATTAATATATTTCTAACTCTCTTTGTAATAACATGCTCATTTGGATATGTAAATTAAAAAACCAGAGAAAAAAAAATGTTACCTTAGGCAATGTTTCTCATATTGCATAGTTAAAACCGCGTATTATGTATCTTTGTTACAAGAAGTATTTTTAATAATATGCTCTAGATGTGCACAATAAAAACACATGTCCTTTCATGTCACTTTATCTTCTACATTTTCTGTTGAGTAATTAAGGCGAGAATTACAAGTGGGTTACAAAGGACATTGCACTAATCTTATGGCAAATGGGGCCCGGCCAATTTTTTTTATATTGCATTTTTTTATAGCTTTTAATTGATTGATTGATTAATGATTAAAGTCTTCGCTGGCACCAAGTGCGAAATGTCCCGGTTTAAGCGCTAACGCTTCTGGAATCCCTAGAACCTGCAAGAGATTGTTATACATACAAGATTACTGTATACGAGGCTGGTTCGAAAAGTCCGTGCAAAGTCCGAGAGATGGCACCACCGGCGCGTATCGAGGTCATGTTTAGTTAGTAGCATCTCTTGAATAAACGCACACCAAGTTTCAGCCATATTGGTCTATTTCTTTGTGTTTGGCATTCGTGTGAATCAAGGAAGTCAAGTGATTTTCAAGAAATGGACGAAAAAGAATTTCGTGTGGTGATTAAACATTACTTTATGAAAGGCAAAACGCCTCAGGAGACTAAAGAGAAGCTTGATAAACATTATGGTGATTCTGCACCTTCGATTAGAACAGTTTATAAGTGGTTTCAAAATTTTCGGACTGGCCATATGGGCACAAGTGACGCTGAACGTTCTGGACGGCCTGTGGAGGTTACGACTCCAGAAATCATTGATCAAATCCATGATATGGTGATGGATGACGGAAGAGTTAAGGTGCGTGAGATTGCTAGTGCTGTGGGCATCTCGACTGAACGGATACATAATATTTTGCATAAACATTTGGACATGAGAAAGCTATCCGCAAGATGGGTGCCGCGATTGCTCACGCTTGACCAAAAACGGAATCGTGTGAAGTGTTGCAAGGATGGTTTGCAGCTGTTCCAGAAGAATCCGGAGGACTTTAAGCGTCATTTCGTCACTGTGGATGAAACATGGATACATTACTATACCCCTGAGACCAAACAATAATCTAAACAATGGGTTACCAAGGGGGAATCTGCACCAAAAAAGGCGAAGACCGTTCCTTCGGCCGGAAAGGTTATGGCGACTGTCTTTTGGGATTTGCAAGGGATAATCCTCATCGACTATCTGGAAAAGGGTAAAACTATTACAGGTGAACATTATTCATCGTTATTGGACCATTTGAAAACCGAGCTGCAAGAAAAACGCCCGCGATTGGCCCACAAGAAAGTCCTTTTCCATCACGACAACGCACCAGCACACACCTCAGCAGTTGTGGTCACAAAAATTAATGGAAATAGGATTCCAACTCGTTTCACATCCCCCCTATTCTCCAGACTTGGCTCCCTCGGACTACTATTTGTTCCGCAATTTGAAGAAATGGCTGGCGGGACAAAGATTTTATTCAAACGAGGAGGTGATTGCAGACACTAATGGATATTTTGCAGACTTGGACAAATCCTATTATTCGGAAGGGATCAACAAACTAGAACATCGTTGGACGAAGTGTATAAGCCTAAAAGGAGACTATGTCGAAAAATAAAAAAGGTTTACCCCAAACACATAAGTAGTTTTTATTTTTGCACGGACTTTTCAAACCAGCCTCGTATATCAGTAAGCTTCAACCTGTGCCGAACGGAGAGCGTTATCCTGATTTGCTTTAAAATATTACTGACCATATCTAAGTAGATAAGTCAGGGCACAGTCTTACCAATATAAACAATATGTTATATCTGCATACAAATGTAAAAATGTGCATAACTTGATTTCATACAGTATATATATATATATATATATATATATATATATATATATATATATATATATATACATATATATATATATATATATATATATATATATATATATATATATATATATATATATATATATATATATATATAACACATGGGCTGAAAAGTCCCGGGCCTAACACATAGATGGCGCTAGTTTTATTGCAGTCACCTTTTTTTCAGTTAATACTAACCTTCAAAAGACAGCTGTTAAAATTTCATGATATTCTATTCATTAGTTTGTGAGTTATTGTGCTAAGAGTGACGCTACTTTTGTTATTTTCAAAACAATGGATCAAAAACAATTTCGTGTTTTAATTTTACACTGCTTCTTGATGGGGAAAAAATACAGTTCAAGCGAAGCAATGGCTTGAAAAGCGTTATGGGGACTCCGCTCCATCAGAAACAACAATAAAACGTTGGTTTGCTGACTTCAAACGTGGTCGTAGAGACACCGATGATGTAGAACGCAGTGGACGTCCAAATGAGGCGGTAACACACCAGAAAACATAAAAAAAATCCATAAAATCGTTTTGAATTATCGAAAAGTGAAGTTGCGTGAGTTAGCTGACATCGTAAAGATATCAAAAGAACGTGTTGGCTTTATATTGCATGAGCATTTGACTATGAGAAAGCTCTGTTCAAAGTGGGTGCCTCGTTTGCTCACTGTTGATCAAAAACAAGAACGTGTTGATGATTCTGAGCAGTGTTTGGCCATGTTTAAACGTAACAAACCGGAATTTTTGCGTCGATATGTGACAATGGATGAAACATGGATCCATCACTTCACTCCGGAATCAAAACGATCGTCATCTGAGTGGACAGCAACTGGTGAACCTCGTCCAAAGCGCCCGAAAGCACAACAATCGGCTGGAAAGGTTATGGCCTCGGTATTTTGGGATGTGCGTGGTGTAATATTCATCGACTATCTTGAGAAAGGAAATACCATCAACAGTGAATATTATATAGCGTTATTGGAGCGTTTGAAGGCCGAAATTGCAAAGAAACGACCGCATATGGCAAAGAAAAAAATTTTGTTTCATCAAGACAACGCACCGTGTCACAAGTCAATCAAAACAATGGCAAAACTCCATGAATTGAACTTCGAATTGCTCCCACATCCACCGTATTCGCCAGATTTGGCTCCCAGCGACTACTGGCTGTTCGCAGACCTAAAAAAAATGCTCGCCGGTAAGAAATTTCGCACGAATGAAGAGGTTATCGCTGAAACTGAGGCCTATTTTGAGGCAAAAGATAAATCTTCTACAAAAGTGGTATTGAAATGTTAGAGCGGCGCTGGAATGATTGCGTTGCTCTTGATGGAGATTACGTTGATGAATAAAGCTAATTTTGAACCAAAAAAAAACGTGTTTTCTTTGTTAGGCCCGGGACTTTTCAGCCCATGTGTTATATATATATATATATATATATATATATATATATATATATATATATATATATATATATATATATATATATATATATCGTGCCTACCATGTCAAACTATATGTGAAAAAACTAATTTAAAGTAAAAAAAGATTAAACTGACTAAATCTTGATAACATCCTAAAAAGGTTTAAAAAATGTGTAGGAAAAGTATTAAACTTTGCAATTTTGGCAATGTGCTAATTTTGTCTTCACTATTAAAGTGGTTTTTTTTTGTTCTGAAAACTACCCATTTTCGTATTCGATAGTTTGACATGGTAAGGACGATATAATAATAATAAATTATAATAATAATAACATCTAATATTCTTTCACACCAAGCAAACCAGCCTCCACACAGCAACAGTCAAAGCAGACAAAAACTATACCCCACTCGACTTATCCCGGGTAGACCACCCAGCAGATACACACAGTCACATCCAATTACAACAGGAAAAGATGAAAACGTGGTCAGAAAAAACACTCCACGGAAAACACAGATACCACATAGAACAAGACCACGTAAATAAAAAACAATCATACACCTGGTTACGGGATGGACAGCTATTCCGGAAACAGAAGGCTTCTTACTTGCCATCCAGGATAAAGTCATATTAACCAGAAACTACCAAAAGCACATCATCAAAGACGCAACTATTACAGAAGACAGATGCAGAAAATGCCACCAGCAGAAAGAAACGATCGAACACATAACAAGCGGATGTAAAATATTAGCCGGAACGGAATACACAGCCAGACATGACTCAGTGGCAAAAGTAGTTCACCAAGCACTAGCCACAACATACAAGCTCATAGAAAACACAGATCCCTACTACAAATACACACCAACATCCGTACTTGAAAATAAAGATTACAAACTCTACTGGGACATCAGTATCCATACAGATAAAAACAGTCTCCGCCAATAGACCCGATATTACTTTTCAGTGCAAAAAAGAAAAAGTCACCTATCTAATTGACATAGCTGTCCCCAACGACACAAACATCCAAACGAAATACACAGAAAAAAAATTTCCAAATACACAGACCTTGCAACGGAAATAAAAAGGCTATGGAAACAAGAAAAAGTCATCATTGTCCTCCTCATTATATCAGCCACAGGCCTTACACCAACAACATTCACACCACACTTAGTACAATTAGGACTCAACAAAAACATACACAAAAACATTCAGAAGTCAGTGATTTTGAAAACATGTAACATTGTCAGGTCATTCCTTAATACACAATGGTAATGCGTTTGTGCTGACTTGGTTTGCGCCCGTCAGCCAAACATGGAACCACATTGACCAAATGTGAGAAAGAAGAACTTTTTTGTAATAATAATAATATGCTTTATTTTTGAAAGAAAACCAAATTACAATGAACCTAGGTGCACAATTAATTCCGAGAATTTGTGCGTGCACCTATTGAAGAAATTTAAAATTTATAATTTACATTCTTTTACATACACAACAACATATGAAACAAATTACAAATAAGTCAGATAAAAATTAATTCAACTATACTAAAGTCAAGAACAAATCTTCCTTTAACTGAATTAACCATGTAGTGACATGTCTCTTTATTCTTGAAAATGGTTTATTTTTAAAAGCTCGTGGCATGGCGTTATATATTCTAGGAGCAAGTTTTTTTGTACTGAAGTAAATGTTATCCTAGCTGTACTTATGGAAAGTTTTTCCTTATTTCTTGTGTTTATTGAGTATTCAACGATATTCTCCGCGATTTTGTTATTACAAAACAACCGTATCACGGATTTTATATATAGCCTAGAAACACTTAGAACTTTTGCTTCTTGAAATAGAGTTTCGGTAGGAAACCGTTTATTCTTGAATAAGGCTATTTTAAGAATTTTCTTTTGTGTTAACTCAAGAGTATTTAAGATGGTATCATAGGCAGCCCCCCAAATATACACCCCATAATTAATAGTGGATTCCACGAGATCCTTATAGATATTTATGATAGATTTCTGCGATAAGCTTTGTTTTAATATACTGAACTTATACATTCACTTTCTAATTTTATTACAAACATTATGTGAAAGTCCCACTTCAAATGTCTGTCAAAATAAACACCAAGATACTTCACTTTTTCCACAGAACTTATGTTTAGTTGGCAATCAGAGTTACTATAATTCTTACAATCATTATCATGCACTTTGATGGCCTCCACATCAGACATCCCCGCCCTGGTCATAGAGTAGCAAATAAAATGAGACTTCTCTATATTTAATGACAATAAGCTCTTGTCAAACCAAATTTTGGCAGTACTCATAATTTTCTCGGCCTCAACAGTGACTTCCTTCCAGGTATCTCGTGATATGGTAATAGCTGTGTCATCAGCGTAACAGATCACACTGTCTCTAGGTAAGACTGAAAATATTCCGTCTATATAAATAGTAAAAAGTATTGGCCTAAGCACCGTACCCTATGGCACACCACACCTCACTGGCCGGGGTCCACTGAGTGTTTCGCCAATCTTAACTTGCTGTGAACAGTTTTCCAAGTAAGACTGAAAAAGTTGTTTCGGTAAACCTCTGATTCCTTTTTCCTCTAGACAATCCAGCAAGATATGGTGCAACACAGTGTCAAAAGCCTTTGCCAAATCTAAAAATATTGTTAGACATTTTTTTCGCGTATTAAAGCTATTGACAGTGCGAACTGTCACCCTAATGAGAGCATCCTTAGTACTGAAACCCCGCCTAAAGCCATACTGATTGGCCGCCAAAAGGTTATTCACTGTCAAGAAGCTGAGTAGCCTCATTCTAATGCACCCCTCCACTACCTTTGAAACATTATTAATGAGAGCAATGGGCCTGTAGTTCCGAGGCTGGTCCGTAGATCCCGCTTTGTGAAGTGGGATTACAATAGAGTTCTTTAGTGTGTCAGGGAATATTCCCGTTGCAAAAATCCTGCTAATTAAATGCTGCAATGGTTGAGTTAAATAATTACTAAAATTTTTATAAGACATTATTCGAAATTCCGTCACCAATGTTTGACTCACTATTTTTTAAAGATTGAATGACTGTTTCCACCTCTTGCTCTGTTATTGGGTGTAGAAAAATACTTTTATTACTTTTATTACAATTAGTGTTAATGTTATCCCCATTATTATTTATGGGTTTTATTATTTCCGCAGCAAGGGTTTCCCCAACCACACTAAAATACTCATTAAATTCTTCTGATATTTCCCGCCCACCGGAAACCACCGTACCATCCCCGCGAACAACATTTGCTATGATCTGGGCACTAGCAACCTCATTGGTAGCCTGCTTTATAGTTTTCCATGTTTCCTTGGCATCTTTAAAATTGTTATCAAAAAGATTCTCAAAATACATAGCTTTAGCCTTACTCAGTAATTTAGTTAACTTTCGTCTATATTCTACGTAATTATTTTTGGCTTCTAAATTATTTGGCTGCATTACGCAGTTTTTTGAGTTTATCTCTCCTTCTTACGGACGTTATTAAACCCAGAGTAATCCAAGGTTTTTTAAGTCTGTGTTTACATTTTATATATTTTACTTCTGTAGAAAGGGAAATATGTTTATTTAAGATATTAATAAATTGATTTCCAGATGTATTAGAATCCATTGCATTCAAGACACCCTCCCATGTCTCGTTTTCCAATAATGCACCAAGACGTATTTTATTTAGTTTTTTTATAGTATCTTTTGTTGTTCTGTGAGCTACTTTTCAATACAATATTAAGAAGGATAGGAAAGTGGTCCGAATGACTGCCTTGTAGTAAGACTGCGTGAGATGTTTTATTTGACTTAATGAAAAAATGGTCTATGCATGTTTTAGATGCATCTCCGATTCTTGTTATATTATTAATCTTGCTTTCAAAACCCCCAGCAGAAAATATATTAAGATAATTACATACATTTACAGAAATATTCAGGTTTTCTCTTCTGAGATTTAAAATATCAACGTTAACGTCTCCACAGAAAATTTCTGTCTCACATTTATTTTTAAGATTTTGATAGTACTGTTCGAGGCTACCAATGAAATTGGCCTGCTCTATGTCGTGGCATCTATAATATCCAGTAAGTCCCATGCTACAATCATTTTTGTAAAGTTTAACTCTAAGAAATTTACAATTATTTACTTCCATTACATTGCCAGATTTAAAAATACTGCACTTAACATAAAAGACAAAGCCATCACATTTATTAACAATACTAAAATTATAAATTAAAGCCCCCTAAATTTTTAGAAAAAAATATTAATATTTATCGATTGAAAATATATTTTGTCTTCTCAAACGTTTTTTCTTTTTAAACCTCTGATTTGAATCTAAGGATTATGAAGGCGTTTCTTTGTACATTTTTTGATGTTGGATGCATTCCCAAAGGCCGTTTCCCCCTAAAATCCTTCAGTTTTCCGCAATGCTCATGTTAAGTGCGCATTATGAGACAAAATCATAGATGTTGCACAGATCTTTGAGAAATTGTCATGGTGCATGAGTAATATTAGACAAAGACAGCGAAAACGAAGCTCCTTAGTCGACAGAAAGGTAACTTGAGCAAAAATGTTTCAGACAAAAGTTTTAGCATTTTTCCCTGGGAAAACCCAATACCTTTAATATATACGGAATTCAGAGAGAATTTTACGCTGGAGTAAACGTTGAATTTTGATTAAACCTCATTGGAACTGCAATAACATACGGCACTTGAAAAGGATTGTATCCGTGTTAAAAGCTAATAACTAAGTTAAAAAAAGTTGAGTGACAAGTCAATAATTCGCGTCATATCAGACGCATTTTGAAAACATAATAATTACCGGTGTTTAAGTAATCTTTGCTTCCGTGATTAAAAATAGCGTGTAAAAATCATAAAAGCCGTAAGGTAAACAAGAAAAAGATTACTGATTTTTGGTTGGTGGACTCATGTTTGGGGATTTTTCTGAGTGCGTTTCAGCAAATACCTTGCCGTCGAGTAATCAGATTGTTTCTTCGTTGTATAATTCGTATGTATAATTTATGGGCTTCACTTTTTCATAGGATTTAACATTTTGCGGGAATAGGACCAAAGAAAATCAAAAAAAAAAAATTTGTTACCCTAATCGCGATTCTAGCGATTCGACAAAAAAATCGGTAGAGGGAATCTTAAAATTCGGTATCGTTTGTGAAGAAGTGAGCCATTTTAAAGTTTTAAGTTTGTGAAGAAGTGAGTAAGTCATTTTAACGAGACGAAAATGTCGACGACTTGCCAAAACGTGGGTCGGTATGCACAGTCATTTCCGAAAGTCCAAAAACGAATCGTATCTTTCTTTTCACTGGACCCGAAATTCGCGCAGCGTTAAGGAGCGGCAAAATTAAGAAAATCGGGTTTGAATTTGTGCCATGAGATCATTCGACAACATTTTCGTGCTTATGATGTCAAATTCCGAAGCACGTTGAAAGAACCTTTGCTAGGCGAAAATCACGCAGAGAAGCGGCTTGCTTGCACCTACAATAAGGTACTAGAGTCGCCCTCACAATCTCCAGATGCCAATGGTATTGAAAACGTTTGGCCCCTTGTAAAGAGAAAGCTCAGCGGAAAGACACTGAGGATGCAAGAGGCGATTAGACAACTTACTAGGGTAATTGCGCCATTGTTAGCACACCAAAGAATGCAATGATGGCAAAAAATGTGCTCGAAACACATGTCACGTTCTTACTTGACAGATTGTTAGTATATTCGGTTATGTGTATTGGGTCTCTAGCAATTCTAGGGCTTCCAGAAGCGTTAGCGCCCAAACCAGGGCACTTTGCACTTTGTTCCCGTTCAGACTTTTAATCAGGGCTATAAAAGCTACAAAAAAACGCGATATAAAAAAATGGCCGGATCCCATTTTTCATAAGATTAGTGCGGGGTCTTTTGCATTAATTTGTGAAATAATAGGTTTAAATAATATTGCAAGAAATTTCATTCAAAATATTCGAAGAATTATATATAAACCTACCACTTTAAATTTTTTGTGTAGATCTATACGATATATAATTCTGATTATAAATGAGTTTTAGTGGTATACATTAGGACGGTGTTCTTTAGGTTATGGCATTTTAGTTCTTTTATCTAGAGAAGTATAGTAAAATCACCTTTTTTATATTTCATCATGTCTGTATGTACAAATACTTTTGAATTAAATGACACGTTCATTTTAAAAATGAAGTGAGAATAGATTTCGAGGGAAATCGTTTTATGGTGGAATGGGTGGAAATCGATAAATTTTGTATACTTTTAGTAGTATTATATGAGTTTTTTCCAGTTGTATGAGAAAATCAACAAGTTATCGGTTGAGTTAAAATAACGAAAGTTTGAGTGAACTTCTGGCAGCATGTTACTTTAAATGTTAACTCAGTTTTAATTAGCGTGTTATACACATAACTGATAATATTTGTAAGTATGAGTATAAAGTATTGTAAAAAGTATGATCTATGTTAAATCATTGTTAAGCTATTTTTAATGATAAAAATGGGTTTAAATTGACCTGACCGTGGGTTGATAATAAATAAGACTTCATCAACTTGCTAACAAACGTTAATTAAACAGTACATTTAATGTTTTACTGTTCTACAGAATAAAATACAGCGCAAATTAGCGGATGTTTAGTGAATAATTTCGCCGTGATTTTATAAATTTAATTAAAACTTTCGCCTGACTGACAAAATTTTAACGCGTCTACGCTTTCATTTAAGGAGCTTAAAATATTTTAGGCCCTTAAACGACCTTTTGTGGTTTGAGATTTGTGTTCTAAAATAGATAGAATTAATGGTTTATTTAGGGTAAATTAGAGGCATATGTGGGGCTGTTGGCGAATATAGATTGCTCATCAAAAAACGTTGATGAAATGGCACTATTTTAAAAGTTTTCCAATAGGACTATAGCGATGGGAATGTCTCAGGAAGAAACGAGTTATTTCAGCATTCTTTTTAAGGTTACTACATAAACAAAAACATATTTTTTTGCGAAATTAGTTTTATATACTTTACAGTATCTTCATCCATATTAATGGATTCAATCTATATTTTTGCAGTACAAACAAAGACATATAATTATGAGGCATTTCTTAAAAGTATATTTTGTAGACTGTTGCTCTGTATAAATGGATACCTTGGATCTTGGGGAAGGAAGAACAACGATAAAGAGGTGCAATAAAGACATGCATGCGAAGCATATATGCTTATTACCCCCCCCTTTCTTATTTCGGGATATATATATATATATATATATATATATATATATATATATATATATATATATATACGAGGCTGTTTAGAAAAGTCCCGTGCAAAAATAAAAACTACTTATGTGTTTGGGGTAAACCTTTTTTATTTTTCGACATAGTCTCCTTTTAGGCTTATACACTTCGCCCAACGATGTTCTAGTTTGTTGATCCCTTCCGAATAATAGGATTTGTCCAAGTCTGCAAAATATCCATTAGTGTCTGCAATCACCTCCTCGTTTGAATAAAATCTTTGTCCCGCCAGCCATTTCTTTAAATTGGGGAACAAATAGTAGTCCGAGGGAGCCAAGTCTGGAGAATAGGGGGGATGTGAAACGAGTTGGAATCCTATTTCCATTAATTTTTGCGACCACAACTGCTGAGGTGTGTGCTGGTGCGTTGTCGTGATGGAAAAGGACTTTCTCGTGGGCCAATCGCGGGCGTTTTTCTTGCAGCTCGGTTTTCAAACGGTCCAATAACGATGAATAATATTCACCTGTAATAGTTTTAATATTACCTTTTCCAGATAGTCGACGAGGATTATCCCTTGCGAATCCCAAAAGACAGTCGCCATAACCTTTCCGGCCGAAGGAACGGTCTTCGCCTTTTTTGGTGCAGATTCCCCCTTGGTAACCCATTGTTTAGATTGTTGTTTGGTCTCAGGAGTATAGTAATGTATCCATGTTTCATCCACAGTGACGAAACGACGCTTAAAGTCCTCCGGATTCTTCTGGAACAGCTGCAAACCATCCTTGCAACACTTCACACGATTCCGTTTTTGGTCAAGCGTGAGCAATCGCGGCACCCATCTTGCGGATAGCTTTCTCATGTCCAAATGTTTATGCAAAATATTATGTACCCGTTCAGTCGAGATGCCCACAGCACTAGCAATCTCACGCACCTTAACTCTTCTGTCATCCATCACCATATCATGGATTTGATCAATGATTTCTGGAGTCGTAACCTCCACAGGCCGTCCAGAACGTTCAGCGTCACTTGTGCCCATATGGCCAGTCCGAAAATTTTGAAACCACTTATAAACTATTCTAATCGAAGGTGCAGAGTCACCATAATGTTTATCAAGCTTCTCTTTAGTCTCCTGAGGCGTTTTGCCTTTCATAAAGTAATGTTTAATCACCACACGAAATTCTTTTTCGTCCATTTCTTGATTCACACGAATGCCAAACACAAAGAAATAGACCAATATGGCTGAAACTTGGTGTGCGTTCATTCAAGAGATGCTACTAACTAAACATGACCTCGATACGCGCCGGTGGTGCCATCTCCCGGACTTTGCACGGACTTTTCAAACCAGCCTCGTATATATATATATATATATATATATATATATATATATATATATATATATATATATATGTATATATATATATATATATATATATATATATATATATATATATATATGTATATATATATATATCTATATATATATATATATATATATATATATATATATATTATATATATATATATATCTTCGAACTGACGGTTAAGAACACCACCAACACCCTATGACTATAACCTATTATTTAAACATTTTTTTGATACACTGATTAATAAATGCTGTGGAATCCTTATTCCATACATATGGGGCCCTGTATATATATATATATATATATATATATATATATATATAATATATATATATATATATATATATAAACTGATGTCAAATATTCACATTTTTATTTAGTTTTCTTAACGTGTGGATCGTGACTACAAAAATCGTACATGCAGTTCACAATCTAAACACTAAATGATAATAGAAAGTCATAAAAGTAAGGTTAGATTGTAAACAACATATATGGTTTCTTTAACTATAACTGTACATCACCTGGCTAGATTTTCTACCATGTTTTTCTGCTTAAGAACAGAAACAATAAATAAAAAGGAAAATTTGAGCAGGCAGAACAGAAACAATAAATAAAAATAAAAATTTAAGCAAAAGTATTAGTAGTTATAGTATTTATTCCTTATTTGCTAAATAAATTTGAAAAAAAAAATTTCAAATGGACTACGATAGCGCACATCACTTCTGCCCTCCCTCTCTAACAAATTCCTTTATCGATAATCCGATTGATTAAGTCCTGATCTTCCAGTGGACCAATCTTCGGTAGGGTCTCTGCCAACTGCTGTTCAGTATTTCTTTGATGTGCACCTATTCTAAAGCCTTCGACGTAGTTATTGGCACATTTTTCATTTCGCTTGCTTTGATGGCCGCGTCGGTTCTTGTTTTACGGGATCGACCTTTTCTTGATTTGTCATCCACAGGAGAACATACATACAGTCTTTAAGAAGTAAAAAATTTCTACTGGTGATTTACGATCGCGACGATATAGTGCTCTTTAATATACCACTCTATTATTACTGTATGGATGAATGGGACTGGCTTGCTTAATTCATTTCAAGACCTGCTTAAGACGCACCTAATAAGAAACACTCGAGTGGACAGAAAAATTTTTTTACACCCTTTGGCTAAGAAAGGCTAGAATTTATGGCAAAGCTTTGTATATTTGATAGAAACTAATTTATCGGAACTATCAAAAAACTAACTGTAGTGATTCTATGCTGGCACAATAATGTCAAATATTAAATTAACAACGGAAATATCGAAAAAAATAACATGCAGCGATTTTATTTTAAAATACTAATAACAAATATTTAATCTAAACTAACAGTAATTTTATACTTAGTAGTAGTTAGATCATAAACTAACACGTAGACTGAAAAGTTTTTGGTCTGACACATAGATGCCGCGCTTTTCAAAAAATCCATATGACTTTTACGAGGTATTGACCTTCAAACGATACGTGTCAAAATTTCATGACATTTTGAAGATTAGTTTACAAGTTACAGAGGTTTTAGTGACGCTACTTTAGATATTTTCAAAATAATGGAAAAAATCGAATTTCGTGTGTTCATTAAATACTGTTTTTTGATGGGAAAAAATACCCTTCAAGCAAAGCAACGGCTTGATAAGTGTTACGGGGACTTTTCCCCTGGAAAATCATTCATCATTTACTGGTATGCTGAATTTAAACGCAGTCGTACAAATACAAATGATGCGGAACGCTCTAGACACCAAAAAAATCCACAAAATTGTTTTGGATGACCGTAAAGTGAAATTTTCGTGAGATAGCTGACACCCCAAAGATATCAAAAGAACGTGTTGGTTATATTTTGTGTGAACATTTGGGCATGAGAAAGCTCTGTTCGAAATGGGTACCGCATTTGCTCATAGTGGACCAAAAACAACAATGTGTTGATGATTCTGAAGGCTGTTTGAGCCTGTTTAAGCGAAATAAAAAGGATCTTCTTCATGCAATATGTGACAATGGATGATATAGCGAATATTATTTAAAGCAATTGGTGCGTTTGAAGGCAGAAATCCCAAAGAAATGGCCCCAAATGAACGAAAAAAAAGTGCTCCTTCGTCAAGGCAATGCACTGTGTCACAAATTAATGATTACGATGGCAAAATTGCATGAATTGAAGTTCGAATTGCTTCCTCATCAACCGTATTCTCCAAATTTGGCTCCTAGCGACTATTATCTATTTGCAGACCTCAAAAAAATGCTCGCGGGAAAGAGATTTGGCTCTAGTGAAGAAGTTATCGCCGAAAACTGAGGCCTATTTTGAAGGCAAAGACAAATCCTTCTACAAGAAAGGTATAGAAATGTTAGAAAAACGTTGAACTAATTGTACTGCTCTTGAAGGAAACTATATTAATGAATAAACTCGAATTTTGCAAAAAAATGTGTTTTAAGTAGCTAGACCAAAAACTTCTCAGCGTACGTGTTATAACAAAGCCTTTGACTTAAAATTTAAAGAAGAGTAAGGCAAGGGGACTCTAAACCATCGCAGCTTTTCACGTTGGTAATGGAAAATGTATTGAAACAACTAAATTGGGGGCATTATAGTATACATATTGAAGCCAAGGGGGGTCATAGCGGAAGCATATGCCCCTGCCCTTATGGATGTAGAAAATTCACTTTTTGGAAAGCGAACCTTCCTTTTAACTTTTAAACTGAACTGAAGATTTTTTTTGTAAAAAATGTCTCCCCCGTGGAAATCAAGTTTTTGTTTACTGTGTTAAGACAAGTCAATATTTTTTGAGTTTTAGTGAAAGACAGTATATTTTTCATGAAGAGATTTCTTTTCTGGATTGTTATTTGACGCCCCCCTCTGTAAGTAAGCCTTGAGAGTTCTCTTTTTCTTATAGAAGCGGCTTTTGCATCCATCTGTCTCCCTCCTTGTCCTTTTGAATTTAGCTACGCCTCAGATTGAAGGGCAAAAATTAAACATGCTTAGATATGTAGACGATGCTATGTTTATTATGGAACCGCAGGAAATAATAAAAAAATTAAAAGAAGGATTAAAGCAAAGAATAAAAATTAACAAAACAAAAATAATGAAGAGATCCTTTCAATTTAATAACGAGGGCAATTCTAAATATAACGCTATATCACTAATGGACGATGAACGCTGGATAGAGAGAGAGAGGTAGAGAGTAGATACAAACATTTGTTGCCAATAGTGAATAAGAAATTTAAATTTAGAGATCTCTGTATTTCGTCATAAGTGCAACCAGGAAAGATAGTGGACACATACAGGTAAATAGATAACAATTAAAGATGTCCCATTAGCAAACTAGCAAGCCCACGTGGTCAAGCAGCTATTATATGCTAGCGTTACTTACAATAAATATAAGTATGATTTTTTCTTACAATAAGTATTCAGTATTAAGAAATTTTAATTAGTAAGTTTTATTCAAAAGCATTTCATTCTGCCGATACAAGAAAGCAACCTTACTGCTTGGAGATTTTATTGACTAAAGTTGTGGTCAGACGATTTAGGGTAAGAAGTGAAATCATGCGTGCCCGGTTTTATCGATATTATTTGTAAATTTTCAATATAAAATGTAAGCCCTAAGAAGTCCAGCAGGAATTTGTTCGTTTATATGATAGTGACAATCAAATAGATTGCCCGGAGTTATAAAACATAGAGAGATTGATGTGTAATATTTGTTGTTTATTTCCGATAGATAAAATTGGTCCTCATGTTTTTAGTCAGGAAGACTTAACATTTAAGCTGTCTCAAGCTCAAAATACGGTCCTGAAATCTTTGGATTATGAAAAGACATAAAGTAGTCATTAATTTTATTATATGACTGGTTATAGTACTCATTAAATAAAGAAAGTTCGCTAAATATAGCCTACATTAATTTTTAAGAGTTTTAGGTATGCTCCTAAATAAATCTAGTTTGGCTGCTAATTTAATAGACTAAGAGGCCGCTGAACTCTAGAACGCTTATTTTTACAAAATTTATCTTGAATGAACTGAATATACTTAATATAATTTTAGGGTGGCTTCTTAAATTTTTTTATTGAGACGTGTTATATCAGCTAATTCGGCGAAGTAACTGTATTTAGTTTAAGTGATTTCAGATATATATATATATATATATATATATATATATATATATATATATATATATATATATATATGTGGGACGTTTCGGAGCCACCCCAATACCGAAAAATAGAATTGGCAAAAAAAAATTCAAGGGTCTCAATTTTTTCGTTGAAACGTGAGCTTTCAAATGCAACTTGGCCCTTTTGAAAGGAACAAGATGGCGGCTAGAAACAAAAAAATCATGGTTTCTAAGTGGAGTTAACTGAACTTCAAAACTGAGAGAAAATACAATATTGACCTAATAGTGAGAGTAACCAACATAATTTTATGTAATACCTACATGGCGGATCCAATATAGAGCCTAAAACCCAAAATTGGACGACAAATGAAGAATTATGGAGATTTCGCAGTGAGATAGCATTTTTTCTAACAGGAGTAATTTTCGGTTTTAGACGCCATATTGGATCCGCCATATTCGTATTACATAAAATTATGTTGGTTACTCTAATTATTACATCAATATGGCATTTTGTCTCAGTTTTGAAGTTTCAATTAACTCCGCTTAGAAATCATGATTTTTTTGTTTCTAGCCGCCATCTTGTTTTTTTCAAAAGAGCCAAGTTGCCTTTGAAAGCTTACGTTTCGATGAAGAAATTGAACCTTTGAATTTTTTTTTCGTTAATGCTAATTTTGGGTATTGGGGTTTTTTTTTTTTTTTTTTTTTTATTGGTCTAGCACACGTGCTGCAGGGAAGTCCCTAAAGCGCTCCAAGAGCGGCACGAGTGCGGAAAAAAAGCGATTCACGTTGTTCTTGAATCGCTGTAAATTGTACTCGGTGGGAAACACAGCGCTGGGCAAATTATTCCAAAGGGATGACGTTCTCCATATAAAAGATTGCTTGAAAAGCGTTGTACGCGGAGTAACAAGCTGAACCTCATACGGATGCGAAGCACCAGCGCGACGTGTATTTCTAACATGCACCGCTTTGGGAGGAATTAAGCGGGCTACATCCTTCGAACACTTTCCATGAAAATACTTGTAGAACAGACTCAAGTCGCCAACCGTTCTTCGATGTTCCAGCGAATCAAGGCCGCCGGTCAATTCTGGGTCCCCAATCAGTCGGACCGCTCTTCTCTGAACAGAATCCAACAAATGCAGTGTATGTTTGGGAGCGGAGCCCCAAACGTGGGAGCAGTATTCCATAGTTGGTTGAATTTGGGCTTTGTAAAGAATTAACAGTTGTTGTGGGGTGTAAAGCTTTCTGGTTCTAAATAATATTCCCAACTTTTGAGAAGCTCTCCTTGCTATGCCTGCAATATGTTCATGCCAAGACATATTTGCTCCCAAACTAACGCCCAACAAATTGAGCGACGATGCTAGGGGAATGGAGTGCCCCGACATAACTATGTCGGGTTCAGCAACGTTAACTTTTTTAGAAAAAACTGCCGCTTGGGTTTTTGTAGCGTTAAATTCCACTTGGTTACTGTCACCCCAAGATAGAATTTCTTCCAGGTCTTTGTTAAGTTGAACGACCTCCTGCTGTCTGCGGATATTCGCCTGAGCAGCCGATGTCCGAGCGTTCAAGGTGAATGAAGAGACAAGCGTACTGTCATCTGCAAAGCTATAGATTGGATTCCCGGTCTTTTCCAGCAGATCGTTAATGTAAATGAGAAAGAGAGTAGGAGACAGTATGGAGCCCTGGGGCACACCGGCGTTGATAGTGAGGGTGTTAGAAAGAAATCCGTCGACCGCCACTCGTAAAGAACGCTCTCTGAGGAAACATGAGAGCCACAAACAGAACCTTTCAGACATACCATAAGAGCGCAACTTAGCCAACAGTCCATCGTGCCAAACACGGTCGGTGGCCCCGTGGACGCGAAACGTCCCATATATATATATATATATATATATATATATATATATATATATATATATATATATATATATATGTATATATATATACATATATATATATATATATATATATATATATATATATATATATATATATATATATATATATATATATACATATATATATATATATATATATATATATATATATATATATATACATATATATATATATATATATATATATATATATATATATATATATATATATATATATATATGTATATATATATATATATATATATATATATATATATATATATATATATATATGTATATATATGTATATATATATATATATTATATATATATATATATATATATATATAATAAAATAAAATAAAGAATTAAATTAATGATTCCTTTTCGTGGGACAGTATAAATGTCAGAGTATGAGGAGTTATTTTCATTAGAAAAAAAAATTATGACAAGTATTTTTTGACGAGTTAATAAGCTTAGTAATTTTATACGTGTTTTCATTAGCTTATTATTTTTTCCTGAGGTATTTTTCTTACATAAAAATAATCTTCACACGTTCAAACGATTATTATCTTTTAAATGACGTCAAGAAAATATTAGATAAGAATATAGTAATTTAATTTTTTATAATTTCCTTTGATAATCACCCCTTGATATTTCAATTGTTATAGTCTGAAATTGCTAAATTTCTTACTTCCCATGTAAAAAGTAGTATTGCATTCGTGAAAAAAATACTCTTTGAGATTTTTGTTTTTCTTCACGTTACAGGATCCCTAGATTCCGAAAAATATAGTTTTTAATTTTTATCAGTCGACTGCCTGTTGGAATGACAGTGAAATAAAATTATATATCGATTTCAAATTTGGTAGACATGTAATACTAAAAATAGTTTCAGAGGAAGACGCTATATGGTTGAGGGTCGATAAATTTTATATAGTCTCAATAATATTATTGGAATTTTTCTTTTTTCTTTAATAGCCAAATAAGAGTTTAAACGAATGAAGAATGTTGTTAGAAGTTCATTTGTATCTATCATGTGGTGCGTCTTTTTGTTATTGTTGTTCCGAATCCGAAAATTATGTTATTATTTCATTTTTTCTAATTCTAGCAGTACGCAGAAGTCCATATAAGTTTCCAGTTGTAAATATATTTGCTTAAATTTTTTTGTGATTAATATCTCACTGTAAAATACCATTAATACGTTATTAGTAAAAATATTTTTAATAGCAAGGAACCTTAAAAGAATTAAAAAAATTTCAAGACAATACCATTGAAAATGTAGTTTTTCCATTATGTAGGGAGGACGACACTGTAAATTTGAAGAGGAAGCAAACGTTGCATTCAAACAAAAAAACGATCTAATTAAAAAATGAAAATCAAATTAAAAAATAGTGCTGATTTTTTTTTATCGAGATTGCTACAAATACTCTAAATAATCATAACGGCGTAATGTTACTGTAAAGTAAATTTTATATATTCAACCAGTGTCAAATTTTTTGTAGGACAAATTCCTATAATATTGTTGCCTAATAAAACATGGCTGTCAAAACAACTGTCAACTTACTCAAAATAATATTAAACAACTAGTAAAGTACAGTTCCATACATTTTTAAGGTGGCTTAATACGAATATAATGTCAAAAAGATATTTTTTATAGCTGACAGCTGTCAAATTAACTGTCAATTTGCACTAGTGAAGCATGGATTTTTGAGGTGGTCGGTTCATGAATATAATGTCGAAAAGGTAGCTATCAAACAAACAGTTAACTATCTAAAAAAAATATTATATAAGTAGTGAAGCATTGTTCCTCACACTTTTAAGTTCGTCGAATACGAATACAGTCAACAAGACAGCTGTCAAACCAACTATCAACTAACTAAAAAAATATATTATATGAAGCATCTTTTAAAACTCCAGAAAAGTCAAAAATCCAATTATGGATTAAAGAAATTTCAGAAAACGACAATAAAGTTAATTTTGAAATAAATATTTAAATAGTTCAATGTAGTTTATTGTTAAACTTTCATTAATTATTGCTAAAAACTTCTGCTAAAAGAATTTATTCTATTATATTATTTGATATATATTTTTTAAAGAAAAAGAAACCTTTTTTAAAATGTAAACTTGACTTTATCAGTTCATGTATTATTAATTATGTATTATTACTAATAAATATTACTAATAATAACATAAACCTAAATCCAATAGGATTCTATTATTTTTATTATTTAATTATTTAATTAAATTTTTTAATTAGTGAACAGTTTGTTTGACAGCTATTTTTTCCACATTAAATTCATAACCGACCACCTCAAAAACGAACAGAACTGTGTTACACTAATGGTTTAATATATTTTTTAGTAAGTTGACAGTTGTTATACAGTTGCCAACTATCAAAATTTTTTTTTGGCCTCAGATTCGTGTCCAGCGACTCAAAAAACATAGAATACAGTGTTTTACTAGTTTTTAAATGTTATTTTTAGTATATCGCCAGCTGGTCTGACAGTGGTAAACTGTCAAAATATTCTTTTGACCTTATATTCGTATTCAAAGACCTCGAAAACATCAATAACGATCTTGACAAATGATTAAATATTCGAAATTAACGATTAAATGTTTTTTTAGTATCTTGACAGCTATTTTGACAGTTTGCAGCTGTCAAAATATTGTTTTAACATTATATTCGTATTCAGCGACGTCAAAAACAGAACAATACAGAACTTAAGAAGAATTTTTTCAATCAGTATGGCCTATACGATATTTGTGATCTTGCTGCTGCTGCCGCTCGAAGCTAAATGAGTTAGTTTCGAGCGGCAGCAGCAGCAAGAGCACTTGAAAATGCCAAATAAGATTTTGGCGACACGTCGTGCAAATTCATTGTTAGACGAACGGTTTGAAACCAGGTATTTTAATGTATTAAATATATATATATATATATATATATATATATATATATATATATATATATATATATATATATATATATATATAAGCCATTTAGGTCTAAAACTTATCCGTAACCCGAACTAACCATGAATAGTACAGTACAGTATCACTAACGCCCTTTTAAGACCTTTATTTTTGTTTAATTTTAATTACATTTTTGCTATTTTATTCGTTGATCTTTAGTTAACCTTTATACTTAAATATATTTTACTCTAATTGAAAATAAAAATAAAAATATTCTGTTAGGAACACTATAATAATCTGACGGGGAACATAAAAAAATAGAATTAGCTAAACAAGGTATGTACATAACACTTTTTGTTAAAGGAGATGACGCTGTAGTTATAAATAATTTGTTTACCGTCTTTTAAAATGATTTTTTAAATCACTTTCGCTATACAAATCTAAAAAGTTAATCTAAAAACGAACCTTGACAAATCTATGACAGGAACGTGAAAATAAAAGACAGTCCTTTACCCTTGTCCAAAATTAAAGAGCTTAAAAATTAAATTAAGTCAGATTTTACTTGTTGGCTATGGCAGGTTAATGAATTCGGAATAAAAACGTATTATTTTCATATTACTGTCCTCTGTTTTTGGCAATTTAGATTAAGAGGTTACGGTTGGGTGCAAAACACCTAATAAACGTCAGAATTTAAGGAGTTTGCAGGAAAATTTAAAATATTAATTTCACAAAAAGTTTTTTGGTGCTTTAAATTTATGTGTTACTGAACATATAAGACATAATTAAATTCAAAAAGTTTTTATTATCAAGTTCAAGTTCTTAAACTACCTGGTAATAAGAGTCTGTCCAACGATCTTGTGCATAGTAATAGAATTAGCTGGAGTAAAATAGACAAATACTTAATTGTGTTTTTCTTTTAAATAAGCTGAATTTTAGAACACCTTATAAACATACTCGACTAAAATAATCACCTACAATAACACCACACATCACCAATATGACAACAAACCTAACTTGGGTTTTATAGTTTTAATCGACCGCCTTACTAACCTACAATATCAATGGTATCATTTTTGGGTAGACTTATAGCCACGAAAATAGACCAGATAAATCCTTTTTGCCAACTTCATTTAACATTTCGGTAATGTCAGACAAATCCTACGGTTTAACGTGGAATCCGAAACATATTATAGGAAAATGACATTCTTAGCTTCCTGTTTTAGAGCATTATTTTTTACTTCGTGTTTCTTACGAATCTTGATTGGTGACTGTGAACGTCTTCGATACAGGTATATTGTGCAACACATGTTTGTTGGTGATGGTACTCGGTTCATTGACTTTAAGTATATATTGTACCCTTGAGAACGAGAAGGGCACTATCCTCATGGTTATTTTGTCAAGTTTAATACGTACATAAAATAAATATATTGCCTTGCCGGGGATCGAACTTAAAATCCTGCACAAGGTAATCTATATAGTATAACATGTAGGCTGAAAAGTTTTCAGAAAATCCATATGATTTTTAGGAAGCATCAACCTTTAAACGATACGTGTCAAAATTTCATGACATTTCGACGATTAGTTTACAGGTTACAGTGGTTTTAGTGATGATACTTTTGATATTTTCAAAACAATGGAAAAAATTGAATTTTGTGTGTTGATTAAACACTGTTTTTTAATGTGAAAAATACCGCTCAAGCAAAGCAATGGCTTGGTAAGTTTTACGGAGACTCTGCCCTTGGAAAATCACTCGTTATTTACTGGTATGCTGAACTTAAACACGGTCGTATGATACAAATGATGCTGAACGCTCTGGACGCCCAAATGAGGTGGTTACACCGGAAAACATCAAGAAAATCCACAAAATTGTTTTGGATGACCATAAAATGAAATTGTGTGAGTAACTGACACCCTACAGATATCAAAAGAATATATTGGTCATATTTTGCATGAACATTTGGGCACGAGAAAGCTCTGTTCGAAATAGGTACCGCGTTTGCTCACAGTGGACCAAAAACAACAACGTGTTGATGATTTTAAGTGCTGTTTGGACTTGTTTAAGTGCTGTTTCAAGCGATATGTGACAATGGAAGAAACATGGATCCACCACTACACACCGAAATCAAGTCATTGGTTACGATGGCACAATTGCATGAATTGAAGTTCGAATTTCTTCCTCATCCACCGTATTCTCCAGATTTGGCTCCCAGCGACTATGCTTGCGGGAAAGAGATTTGGCTCCAATGAAGAAGTTATCGCCGAAACTGAGGCCTGTTTTGAAGGCAAAGACAAATCCTTCTACAAGAAAAGTATAGAAATGTTAGAAAAGCATTGGACTGATTGTATAGCTCTTGAAGGAGACTATATTGATGAATAAAGTCGAATTTTGCAAAAAAAATGTGTTTTAGGTAGCTAGACCAAAAACTTTTCAGCCTTCGCACAAGAATTCTTTGGTAATTAAACGTACTATACAGTGTTACTTATAAAATTATTTATTAGTATATCGAGGTACATAGCCAGATAAGCATGGAGGTTAGTTAAGTGCAGCTAACTTTCTATTTTTAAAACTCATATGTCTACTACAGTAAACCTTTTAAAAGAAAAAATTCTTAACCTAATATTTTGAGAAGTTTGTATTTAATAATAATCCCGACTCGAAGAGAAGAAAATAAGCTTAACTCACAAGAAAACTTTAAACACAAAAAAAAGGTCAGACATAAAAGTTTAAGGCTTTTTTATATAAAAAAATTATTTGATTTACTCAAAGTAAGTTGTTTCTTAAAATAAACCAATATTTTAAAAACATCCTAAAGCCAATGTTTTTCTTCATCCAAATATGGCTTGACCTTTAAAAATTGTGTTTAAAAATATATTAATATATAAGATGATCTAAAAATCTATGTACAAAATGCAACGTCTCTCTCTGTCTGTCTGTCTATCCGTTAGTGCGCTTATCACTCGAGAACCACTTATCCGATTTACATACTTTTTTTTTTTAAAACATACATATATTCTCTGGCCAGGTTATAGGATATATTTTATTACCCTAAGTAACATAAGGAATAATCAGTGACGATAATAGTGAATCAAGTCGGAAAAAAGTTTGCCGCTAGCGCGTTCCGTCGCAATACACAGCCTAAACCATTAAATATGGAATAATAATATGTAGCAGAGAATATCTATAAATCTATAATATATATATATATATATATATATATATATATATATATATATATATATATATATATATATATAAAATGCAATGTCTCTCTGTCTGTCTGTCCATTAACCACTTATCCGATACGCTGCCTAAACTATTTAATATGGAACAATATCAAGAATATAATATATATAAAATACAACGTCTCTCTGTCTGTCAGTGCGTTTATGACTTAAGAACCACTTATCCGACTTACATGTTTTTTTTTTTTTTAATTCATACATTTGTTCTCTGGCCAGGTTATCCATAATCTTCTATAATATATATAAAATGCAACGTCTCTCTATCTGTCTCTCTGTTTGTCTATTAGTGCGCTTATCACTCGAGAACCGCTTATCCGATTTATTGTTTTCTTTTTTTAGTGTTCCGTACGGAACACTTATAAGATCACTTCGGTGTCTGTCCGTCTGTCCGTCTCTCTGTCCGTCTGTCACACCGATTTTCTCCGAAACTATTTGTCATAGAAAGTTGAAATTTGGTAATAATATAGGAATTGATGGTCTCATCAGAGCCATGTAGTTTTGAAAGTTAAATTTTGACTTAAGGGGTTAGTTTTGGGGGGTAAAATCGGAAGTGAAAAAAAAATTTTTGTACTAGGTAATTGAATGTAGCGTCAAATGCAAGCTTGTGAAAACACGAGTAAAATATATATATATATATATATATATATATATATATATATATATATATATATATATATATAATGTAATACTTGCACGCACTTTTCTTTGTATTATTTTAAAAAATCGCGAAAAATGGCTGTCCACCCGCCTTATCTCGAAAAGTACTTATCAAAAAAATTTGAAAAAATTCTTGAATATTCTCCAGGGGGTGTAGATTGAACGAAAATTATCACGAGTGCATTACCTTTAATAATTTATCTGATATATAAAAAAAAAACAAAAATTTCAAGGTCATCAGATTTCAGTAAAGATTGGAAACAAACTTTGTTGAAAACTCATTTGGGGTGTGTTTTGTGAAATCACTGATCATTTTATACCTCTGTAACAAAATTTTTTATTTGAAAAGCAATCAAAGTACGGAACACTAATTGCGCAAGTTCAACTTGCATTTGACCGGTTATTTTTAATTCATACATCTGCTTTCTGGCCAGGTTATCTATCTTCTATAATATATATAAAATGCAACGTCTCTCTGTCTGTTTGCCTGTCTGTCCGTTAGTGCGCTTATCACTTGAGAACCACTTATCCGATTCACATGTTTTTTTTTAATGCATACAATTGTTCTCTGGCCAGGTTATTTATAATCTTCTATAATATATACATATATATATATATATATATATATATATATATATATATATATATATATATATATATAAAATGCAACGTCTTTCTGTCTGTCCGTCTGTCCGTTAGTGCGCTTATCATTCGAGAACCACTTATCCAATTTACGTGCTTTTTTTTAAGCATACATATGTTCCCTGACCAGGTTATAGGGTAGATCAGAAGAAGGCTGGATACCGGAATGTCTATTTCTAGCAGCCAAGAATATTTCAGATTCCAGCTTGGATTATCATTGTGATACAACCGCTGAAATTTTGAAGATTGGCTTCAAAACAAATTAATGCCGAATATACCACCGAATAGCTGTATTGTGATGAATAATGCATCCTATCATAGTTGCCAAATGAATAAGGTACCAAGTTCCACCAGTAGAAAAGGGGAAATATAAACCTTTTTATGCGAATGTGACCTATATTTCCATGAAAGTTATACAGTTAAACAATTGTTAAAAGTTTTAAAAAGTTACAATTTTTCAAAGGAATATGTTTGTGATAAAATTGTAAAGGAAGCAGAAAATCATTCGGCTTCCACCATACTATTGTATCTTTAATGCGATCGAGTTGATATGGCATAAAATAAAGTATAATATACGTGCTCACAATAATACACACCGCTTTAAACTATAGTATGATTGAGTTGATAAAGACAGAAGTGAAAAATGTAACCGTTGAAAACTGGAGAAACTGTATTTAACACGTCAAAAAAATTGAAAACTCATTAGATGTATGTACATAAATATAAATAGTTTAGAACCTATAAAAAAACTTGTTATTGATTTGCAAGCTAGTAGCGATAGCGAAATTTAACTAGATATTAATTAATAACTAAAATTGTAACAAATGTACGCGAGGACACTGTACACTGTTTTAATATATTTGTGTAATTACTATATTGTGTATTGTTCAGTACATAAAACATTAAAATTCAACTGTTTTATCACAATAAATTAATTATACCATCAGGTATACTATACGAATAATTATACAATCAGGTATACTGCGGCCCTGCACGATGTCTTGTCATTAAACAGTGATAAATTAATCTCTTTCGAAACTTGAATGGGTATAGATAGCTAACTCACTTTCTTAGATCTATACTTGCTTATGTGCGTGCAGAAAATATTCCCTTAAGGGAAGTATATGTCTTTCTAAATTTTTAATTAGCTTCAATTTAAGATCTTTAATGTTAAGTTTGCTTTTTTTGTCTCAGACTTATGGAGGTTGCAAAAACCGGCTAATTTTGCGGTCACTCTTTGCTTTCCGTTCATTTAAGAAAGTCAAATTCGTTGGATAAATCACTTTTCCCATTTTTTCTAATAATATTTCACCAACTTAGAGTTATTAAGTTAATATACGATTTAGTAGTAATAAAATGGATATTATACTAATAGTATAAACTTGTATCATAATCGTTAAAAAATAACTACCCAACTTTTCATTACCGAATAAAGTGTGTAGTAAAAGTTCAGTGATATGATTTTTGTTCTTAGGCTATAAAGTTATATAAATTTATGTTTAAGTATAAGTTTGGTTTCTTAAAATCCAACCGGCTAAAAAGATTTAATTTTAAAACTACGCTAATTTGTTAATTGTTATTTAAAGAACTAAGTAGAAGTAGGGAGAAACACCATACCGCTTCATTAAAGGACTTGACACTAGGAAAGTTCTCATTTCTATGGAAATATTTTTGTAGAAAGCTAAAGGGTGTCTTAAAATTCACGCAAGATTTGAATTTGGCTCCATTTATATGGTAAAGTGTTGTCAACAAAACAAAAAACACAGCGTGACAGCTGACAGTTCAGGGTTATTAAAAATGGAGCACTACACGAGAGAACAACGTGTTTTCATTGTTGAGCAATATTTTAAAAATAATGAAAGTTTAGCAGCTACAGTTCGAAATTTTCGTACAAATTATGGCCGAAATAGTAATTTAACCTCATCAACTGTAAAGAGATTAATGGAAAAATTCAGGGAGACAGGATCAATTAGTGATCTTAAACGCTCTAGCCGTTGTTCGACACAAAACATTGAAGCAGTTCATGAGAATGTTGCTGAGATTCCAGGAACATCAATTCGGCACTATGGTCAAGACATGGACATTTCGAGAAGCTCTCTACGGCTTATTCTCACGAAAGATTTGCATCTTCATGCTTACAAAGTTCAATTGACTCCAGAACTGAAACCTACTGCCCACGCACAACGAAGAGAGTTCGTTAAATGGATTATGGAATAACAATACTGGATACTGATTTTTCAAAGACAATCATCTTCAGTGTTGAGGCTCATTTCCATCTTGATTGCTTCGTTAATCGACAAAATTGTCGCATTTGGGGTTCAGACAATCCACTCGTGACTGTTGCGAAACAAATGCATCCACAATGTGTCACTGTTTGGTGTGGATTTTGGGCTGGAGGCATCATCGGACCATTCTTCTTCGAAAATGCGGTTGGCCAGGCAATAACAGTTAATGGTGATCGTTATCGCGATATGATAATCCAATTTGTTATCGCGATATGATAATCCAGTTTTTTGTGCCTAAATTGCAAGATATGGATGTGGACGACATGTGGTTTCAACAAGACGGTGCCTGTCGAGAAACAATTAAATTACTGTATGAGTCATTTCCTGGTCGTGTAATACCCCGTTTTGGTGATCAGAATTGGCCGCCCAGATCATGCGATTTAACGCCGTTGGACTTTTTTCTCTATGGTTTTTTAAAGTCTAAGGTTTATGCCAACAAGCCCACGACCACCCACGACTTGAAAGAGGAAATTAAGCGCTATATCAACGAAATTCAGCCACATATATGCAAAACAGAGTGCGTATGTGTTATTCCATACATAACCCTATACTGTATACTTTATGAATCAATAAAAAAAATTACAATTTTTAATTAAAAACATGTATTTTCTATCAAAATTACTTTTTACGTGAATATTGGCACACATTACTTTTTACGTGAATATTGGCACTAATCATGGAGCCGAAAAAAAGCATTTTTCTACGATTTTTTTTAGCGAAACTATTCATTATATAAATCAGGTTTCTATTTTATATAATAATACATAGCTTAAAATACAATTTGTGAAATTTTAATTAAAAACAAAAAAAAATGGCGGCTAGTGGTGGGTGTTGAATGAACGAACAGTTTTTTTAGACTGTTTATTTCGCATTAACTGATAAACTAGTTTATAGTCTACCGATAAACTAGTTCACTCGTGAACGACATTTGTGTACGGTCACAACCCGACCGTCGACGAGATAAATTGTATGGCCCTATGGTCTACTACAGACGAGTCGACGCGAACGGACGATGACGACGACGGTCCGAGTAAACACGAACAGTTCATTCGTGGACGTTGTTCTGTCGACGACGGTCGAAACAAGTCGAAAATTAAACTGTTTTATAAACTAGTTTATCATCGACGAGAAACTTGTCTCGTTTCGTTGACTGTAAAAGCGTCAACGACCCACCACTAATGGCGGCGCTGCACCTTTTCCTCTGCGACCCATTTTTTAAGGAGCACTGCGATGTGTACGATTATTGGGAGCTGGATCAACTGAAATCATTCCAAAGATCAATCTTGTTTTTGAACAAAGGATTAAAAAAAATAATTTCATTAAATGGCATTGGTTTAAACAAAAAAGTGAAAAAATGACGTTACCGTGATTTACATTTTTGCTATTTCAAAATAAAGTTCTTGATGAAATCAAAATTCCCTTCTTCAAAGACAGGTAATAGGTATAGAGAAAATATGTGCAAAATTTTATCAAAATTGGTTCAGTGATTCTTGAGATATCTTGCACACCGCCAAACGGTTTTTAAGAAAAAATAATTTCGAGAAAAACGCATTTAAAAATCAGGTTAAAAACAGTTATACAAAAATAAATTTTTACCTGTAAACATAGGCACAGCATACAAACCACGAAACGCTTTGGCAGACATCATGGGCAACCCCAAGGACAAGAGGAAACTGGAAAACCATGGAGTTTACAGCATCCCATGCGGAAAATGTCACAAAATATACAGATGGCAAACAAATAGAAGTATCTCCACCCGGATCCAAGAACATAAAATAAGTATCAGAAACAAACAAACAACTTTAGCTCTTTTTCAGCACCATCATGATACTGGTTACAACATCAATTTTGAGGGATTTAAACAAATAGCCTCGATTCCACATTATAAAATACGCATAGTCAGAGAAGCCTTGAAATGGGCAGCTAAATAAGCGGGTTGATGCACTGAATATCTCCACGATCCCCCCACCTACAATTTGCGTAGACGCTGACATATAAAAGACGGTGACCGCAATTCGGTTTCTCAGTTAGCTTCGAGCGGCAGCAGCAAAAGCAGAAAATCACAGTATCGAGCAGCAGCGGCATACGACCATTATTTATTCTATTCTCTACTTCTTTTCCGTTCTACTGTCTTTGCTTATGTTAGTTTCGAGATATATATATCTTCACAAAACATGAATGACTTCACTGGTATTTATAGTAAGACTTCCCCGTTTTCCTCCTATATACAAATATTTGTTTTTTTGCAGTTAACTGTTAAACCCCAGTTTTTATAATATCCAAACAGTTTTCTTGCCATAAATTCAAGATCTTCCTTGTCCTGAGCAATAACCACCTGATCATCGGCAAACTGTAGAGTGTACAACGTTGTTTCGTCGGTCAGCTGTATTCCCATTCCTCCACATGCTCTTCGCTATCTCTCTAATGTCTCATTCAGATACATTTTGGGTAATGTAGGAGACAGACAGCAACCCGGTCACTTTGTTACAGAAAAACTTTCGCAGAGAATGTTTCCCAACTTTACTGTGGCGATTGCTGTACTGTTTATGGTTGATCGTTCTACTATTGGCCATAGTTTTTTCACTGGGACGGTATCATACGCTTTGGTTAGGTATACAAACAGTGAATGGAGCTCTCTGTTCGTGGATGTCTTTTTTTCGCTCAATTTACACTAAATATATTGTCTACACATGATCTACCAGCTCTAAAACCAGATTGTTGTTCAATCTCGTGGGGACTGTATTCATCCTCAATTATATTTCTCAAAATTTATTTTAAAATCCAAAACTATCTATCCCGAGGTATTATCCTTTGATTGTTAATTTACTTTGTCCTATATAAGAAGGCCTCTAGGGAAGATATTTAATAGCAATATGCTTGTTTCACTCTAAATTTGCATGGAGAATTAAATTTGAAGATTACTGTTAAATGATCATCAGCATCTTCTGCAATATCTAGAAGGATTCAATATTATTATCGACTATCAGTATAGCTCTTGTAAGCAAACATCAACAGGATATCCTTTAACTTATGTCATACATGTTGGCAACAGAACATTTTAGAGAATCTTGAATCACTTGATATCTCCAAGGCTTTCGACCGTGTTTGGTATGATAGATTGTTGACTAAGGTATGCTTTTATGGTATGTCTGAAAGGTTTTGGTTTATGGTTCGGGTGCTAATACAATACGTCCGTATGAGGTTTAGCTCGTCAATCCTCGTATAACCCTTTTCGAGGAGTCTTTTATATGGAGAACCTCATGCCCTTGAAATGATTTCTCCAGGACTGTGTTTTCCACCGAGTGCGATTGAAGACCAACGTGAATCGCTTTTCCCGCACACGTGTCCCTCATGTCGCGTTTTAGGGATTTCTCTGCTGTGCTATGCTCATAAAAAAATTTAAGAATCCTTATGAAAGCTTTCCCTAATTTTATTCATATTAGTTTGTATATCGTTTTCCAACCAAAAATAAGGACAGACATGAAGTTTATAATTATCTACAGCGTTCATAGCGAAGTTATATTAAAACTCAAAATAATTAATAAAAATAACCAGTCAAGTGCAAGTTGGACTTGCATAATTAGTGTTTCGTACGTTGATTGCTTGTACAGTGACTTCACAAAACACATCAGACAAATTAATAAAGGTAATGCACTCGTAATCATTTTCGTTCAATCTACACTCTGTAGAGAATATTGCAGAATTTTTTCAAAATTTTTTGTTCAGTGCTTTTCGAGGTAAGGTGGGAGGACAGCGATTTTTCCCACTTTTTTAAAAATAATACAAAAAATTGTACGCAAGTATTACATTATATATATTTTTGAATTCGCCTTTTTACAAGCTTTCATTTGACACCCCACTCGATGACCTGGTAAAAAAAAATTCACTTCCTATTTCACCCCTCAAAACCAACCCCTTAAGTTAAAATTTAACTTTCAAGACTACACGGCTCTGATGAAGTCATCAGTTCCCATATTAGAGCGAAATTTCAACTTTCTGTCAAATAGTTTTAGAGAAATCGGGTGTGACAGACAGACACACAGACGGACACCAAAGTGAACTTATAAGTGTTCCGTACGGAACACTAAAAACCACCTTTCAAGTATTAATATAAATTTTCTCAAACTTTTTTTTAATGTGGCAGAGTTTCGCCGGACGTGTGATATGTATACACTGTTTATTTATAAAAGAAATATTCCCTTAATATCCAGTAAAACGGCAAAGACGTAATCCAATGACCAACGCAATAAAGTAAAACAAAATAGAAAAAAAACGGTAAGAAAAAAACCTTATGTAACAAATCTACAGAGAGACCTAATCCCATTTGGGATTTATTTTCTATCCGCTACTTTCATAAATTCTATTTTTGTGTTATTTTCCGGTTTTCCACTACACTAGGCTTGTTGCGATTTTCCTATTCCTTTGTGAGCTTTTTCTTAAATACAGGTCGTAATAGTGCGAACGACCGTAGAGAAACTATTTCTATATTTTCTTCGTATTAGTTTCCATAAATTTAAAGGTATGTGTTTTATTTTAAAAACAAAACCATAAAGAAAAAAGAGAGATTTAAAGCAAGAATTTTTCTAAGCGTGTTATTGTGTCCAACCATTTGCAAACTGTCTAGGACCAGTCAAATTAAAGCACATTACTTTGCTGATTGAATCTCATCCATCACATTTCTTGTAATTGATTTAAAGCCAACGAGACAACTATTTAATAATATATTCAATGTTGTGCAATTTATAAATAATATTATTTATTATTTAAAGGCATTGAATAGTAAAGTATTACCTAACAATTTCTAATCAACCTAAGCTGAATTCAATTTTAATTATTAAACTGTTTTACAAAAATTCTCTTCAAATGTGTCAAGTAAAGATGCTTGTTCTTGAGCCAAATCTTTCATATGTTTGTTACTCAATTACGCAGCATTAGCTGCTTTGGTCATTTAGTCAATCTTGAATAATAGAAATATATTTTTAAGCTTAGGATTAGGAAATATGTGCCGAGGATTGAATAAAATTAATTTA
The DNA here is from genome assembly GCA_019049505.1 of Pachyrhynchus sulphureomaculatus. NCBI lineage: Eukaryota > Metazoa > Arthropoda > Insecta > Coleoptera > Curculionidae > Pachyrhynchus > Pachyrhynchus sulphureomaculatus. The sequence goes on along the minus strand of CM032451.1, from coordinate 52,237,698 downwards.
CTTTAGGTACCGCCAACACAGATAACTATCTCTGAGAATTGTTAGCATAAAATTTGAAAAAAAAAAATATTTCAGAAAAAGCCTAGTAGCCAATGCGCAGTAGTTGAACTGGCAGTAAAAGTACTACTGGTTATTGAATAATATACGATTCAAACTGTTTTTAAGGCTTTAGGGGCTCTAGTTTATGTAATCTATAGCACCTTAAATTTATTACTATTGACACCAATAAGGTACCTACAATGTGCAAAGAATGACAGGATCTTTAAACTTGGAATTGCAAAAAGTATAACAACAATCAACTTAAAAAAACCTTTTTGCTTTCAAAAACATAACATCAAGGAATAAGAAACGAAACAATAATAATTTACAAATAAAATATTATATACCAAATCAACAAATTATATCTAGTTCGTGTCAGGTAGGACCCTGTTCATTGTACCAGGTATCGTGCGTGACCCGAACTAAACTTCCCACACGAAGAGTCAACTTAAAAGCGAGAAAATCAAATTATAGATCGCAGGACATGGATCAACAAAATTGGACGATATCACAATAGACAACAATTTAAAAAAAAATGATAAATTTTTATCACATGTGGTAGAGAATCGCATTTTCGTTAATATATATTTTTTTTAATTTTAAAAATGTTATTTGATTAATAAACAAATGTAAAAAAACGGTTAAAATGATTCGAAATTTTTTTTTATGCATCGGAAAGCTAGCGCCGAGACATAAATTTTGAAAAAAGAAAGATCCATTTTGGACTAAATGGCATAAAATGGCGGGCAATTCAAATTTTAAATAATAAATTTAATTATGCCCACTGGATTCAATATTTTTGTACCAAAATTTCAGGGTATTTTTGCTATAACAAAAGGCATATTTTCTGAAAGTTTCAAGCCGATCGGTTCACTTAGTCCAACTGTACAATAAAATAAAAAAAAACTCCTTTCTTTCTTTGTCTATTTTTTCAATTTTTTAGGTTATGAGCGACTTAAGGTATTTCTTACGAGAAGACAGAGTTAACGAAAGGCGCGAAATAATTTGGTTTTCAGGGTATAATGAATATAGCAACGTAGCTTCCCGCGGCAAACAAACCCATAATAACCTTGATACTTTTTCATGATATACAATAAAAATTATGTATAATTAATTAAAACGATATTTTGGATTATTTATTAAAAATATATCAATTATTAAGTATTGATAACTGAATAAATGCCCGTGCGAGGCACGGGTTAGTTTAATATCTTTTAGAAGAAAGTCCGTTCAGTGCAATACAAATATGTGATTCAAGATTTGAAAGAACAGCCGCGTCCGCGCGCGCAATCATCTTCAAGCTACGTTGCTACAGTGAAAATTCACTTCATAAAATACATTAAAAACTAATATTTTTGCAACAACTAGGGGGTAAACTGCCTTTATATTTTAACAAAGTAAAGTATTTTTTAATGTATATATATCTTTTTGTGACGTTTTATTTTTAATGCAAATATGGCAACAAAAATTGTAAAAAATGCATGCTTTTGCGTGTTAAATATCTGAAACTTTTACAATTAATTATGGCAATACGGCGTGGTAGACCATATTTATACTGAGGCAGCGAATGCATGACGCTAAAATCTATTATTTCTCAAAATTTAAAGCAAAACTACTTTTAACAGTTACTGGTAAGAAATGCCTTAAAATTAAAGAGGATTTATTGGAAATTTCATTATGAAGAGTGTGTTTTTTTTTTGTCTTGATCTGACTTATATCTAGAGTTATTCACGTTTTAAGCTCAAAAAATGCGCTTTTAAAACTTAAATTGTTTATAAACAAAAGAAAATAAGTTTTTCGAGGTTCAAAACTCAGGACAATACTCCTGGTGATACCCCAGAGAGGATAAAATCATAATATTGCTGTATCTAAAGTATGCCTATCTCATTATTATTTTGACTTTTTTTTACTGCACTAATCATCAATCTAAATTTCTTGTAGTCCAGCAGTCTGAAGTTGTTACAAGCTCTCTGATAATCGGTAAAACAGATAAGTACATTTGGCCCTTGATTAAATCATCTCTGTACCAATAGTTTCATGAACATGGGAACTTTATTAGGGACAAGTTTCTTAATGAAGCCGAATTGTATTTCGGCTCTAAATGGGACACACTGTATATCTTTCCTATGAGGACTTAGTCAGTATTTTGTGTTAACTATTAAAAGCCATTCCATTAGAACGAGCTAACCATCTCCTTCTCTGTCCTATTGCCGTTGGCAGGGCGTGGTGACTACTCATGAGCTGGTTCTTCGTACTTGATCCTTCGAGATCTCTCGGTGTAAGGCGATTTGGTCCCCCTCCCCCCTTGTTTTTCCAACAAGGGGTTGCAGTTGGTCTTTCTATCTCGTAAGAGATCTGCCTCTTGATTTTCGGCTGCTGACTTTTCGTTCGACCACCAGTTTTTTCCATGGTGTCTCTTCTTCTGACGATGTGATTAAAATATGTGAGGTATGCTTGGTTTACACGTTTGAGTAACCTAGTGTTCACATTCATCTCCTCCAATACTGATGCGTTAGTCCGGTGCTCTGTACAGGAGATTCGAAACATTCGACTCTTTTTCTGTCAGTTTGATTTAGTGTTCAGATTTCGGCTGCATACATTGCAATGGAAAATATGGGCGCATTAACGAGTTGTAGTTTGGTCTTCTTCGTTATTATGCTATCCTTCCAGATTTTTCTAAATTTTTTTGTTGCTCTCTTGGCCATCGCTATCCTCCTCTTGATCTCAGCATCCTCCAACGTTGGTGATTAACGCGTCTAGGTATACGAAGCACCCGACGACTTTGCTCCCAGCTAACACTCACCTCTGTAGTTGGTTATTGGTAGATCTGTAGATAATCATAACTTTTTTCTTGCTTATCTGAGTGAGCCTTACTATAACAGTTTCGAGTTCTGAGGTACTAGCCGCAATATAAGGGTGTCATCAGCATACTTAAGTTGTAGATCTTTTCACTCTTCCAAGACTTTTCTTATTTTATATATATATATATATATATATATATATATATATATATATATATATATATATATATATAATAGGATAGGGGGAGACAATGCAGCTCGTGCCGGCTTCCGCTTTGAACGTTTTAGAGGTAGTTGGTTGGTTGGTTGACTCGGACGGCTGCTGTATTCTTCTCTAAGAGGTTCTTTATAATGTTGAGGAACACCCATCTGATCCTGAGCTAACCATAGATAGATAGAAATGGATGAAAATCATGAAGGTTTGTCATAGCACGCACTTAGCTGCTAGGCAAAAGTTCATCTTCTTCGTTGGACACCATATTTTTTATAAAATTTTTATCTTTAAAAATTATGTAACGGCAAGTGACGTTTTTTCTAGGATTTTCATTTTGTATTGTTATTTTTACTTAACAAACTAGTTATAAAATGAAGCTAGAACAAAGACACAAAATAAAAAGCTCGTTGCGGTTTATTATGTTATTTGCGACGACAATCTTCAAGTCCTAACTTTTATTAAAACTTTAAATTACTAAAAGGAAATATCGACATATTCACTTTTTCATTCTTTTGTAGTCTTTCAGAAAATCTATTATTTTAAGGAAGAGATAAAAGTAATCTGGTAGCAATTTAAGACTTTGATTTAGTTTTTTTAATAGAATTATTTTTCAAAAAAAAATAAATTAAAATACAATATCAGTTATATATATATATATATATATATATATATATATATATATATATATATATATATATATATATATATGTATATATATATATATATATATATATATATATATATATATATATATATATATATATATATATATATATATATATATATATATATATATATATATATACAGGGTGGCCCAAAATTACCTAAGGGGTTTGAGTTCATTATAACTTTTTATTTAAGACATTATAAATTTATTTTTTTTTTAAATACAGTATATTAATGGAGAATATTTTTAATTTAATTATGAAAAATTATATCTCGCAAGTGGTGGCCATTTTCTGCTTCGCATATTCGTGCTCTTTCCAAAACATTTTCCATAACCTTTCGCAAAACTTCAGGTGTTATGTTGTTGATTTCGTCGCGTATATTGTTTTTTAATTGCTGGATGGTTCTAGGCTTATTAATATAGACTTTTCCTTTCAAATAACCCCAAAGGAAAAAGTCTGGAGCGGTTAAATCCGGTGAACGCGGAGGCCAATTAAAATCGCTTGTACGCGAACTAATTCGTTCACCAAAGATGTCGCGTAAAAGAGCCATTGTGTCCCTCGCAGGGTGCGCTGTGGCTCCATCCTGTTGGAACCATACTTGCGGATGGTTTTTTTCACGGCTGGCCTTAAAAAATTTTCCAACATTGTCCGATATCGAACACCAGTGATGGAAACGGCGACACCGTGTTCATTTTCAAAAAAATATGGGCCAATTATCCTTTCCGGTACAGTACACTTAAGTGGGTGTAATTGTAGCTGTTGAACTGCTCTTGGATTTTCCGTAGCCCATATCCTGCAGTTTTGCTTATTAACGAACGCATTTAATTGGAAATGGGCTTCGTCGCTCATAATTAAATTATGAATAAAATCATGATTTTCTTCTGCTTTTCGCCGGAAATAAATTGCATAATCAAGTCGTTGCTGGTAATCTGTCGGTTTCAATTCTTGGACAAGCTGAATTTTGTATGAAAACATTCTTATTGTATGCAAAATTCTCTGCAGCGACCCTCGTGAGAGGCCAAGTTGTGTCGAACGTCTCCTGGTTGATGTTTCTCCCATCTTCCCGAATACCCTCCTGTACCCGTTCAATATTGTCATCCGTGTGCACCGTTCGTCGTCTGCCGGCACCAGGAAGGTTCCTTACTGCCCCTTGTTGTCGAAAATTTGCAACCAGACGGTTTATTGTTGCCTCTGAGGGTCCAACCCGCACATTAAAATAACGACGATATGCACGCTGAGTCAAAACAATGGACCGTTGATTTGAGAAATAAAGTTCAACAATTTGTACTGTTCCATTTTAAATTCCCCAAGTCTTCTTTACAAAATACTGAAAAGAAATAAAAAACAAAATTATAATAAAAAACTTAAAAGGAATTCAAATCCCTTCGGTAATTTTGGGTCACCCTGTATATATATATTTATGTGTATATATATATATATATATATATATATATATATATATATACATATCTATCATTATTAGCTCATTCCATCCGTAGTCGGATGTAAGCATCCCCAAGTGGTTTCCAATGAGCTTTGTTGTTTGCTTTTTGCATCCAATGGTGTCCTGCTAATCTTTTTATGTCGTTCGTCCATGTTTGTGGTCTACCTCTGCATCTTTTGTGTTCTCTAGGCCTCCATTCACCTCTACAGCGTGTCCATTTGTTATCATTCATCCTTCCGATATGCTCCGCCCAATTCCACCTTAATATACATATTCGTTGTATTACATCTGTCACTTTGGATCTTTTTCGAATCTCGATGTTAGTAATACAATCTTGGAGTCTAATATTTAGCATTCTCCTCTTTATTGCTCTTTGGGTTACCTGGAACTTATTTATTATATTTTTATCTAAAGCCCACCTTTCAGTGCCATTTGTTAATACTCTGGCTTTTATTGTATTTGGGATGTCCAATTTAAATGTAGATTGTAATCTTCCGAACGCAGAGCGAGTTAACTAGACTTATCTATCCAAGTAAGCCTTTAAATTTTTTTTTGATATTTCAACTTTTTCTCTTAAATATGTATATGAATATTTGTACCTTTCCTATTTTTTCACCTTCTATTACTAATTGTTGGCTGTTATCTTCACTTTCGTCGTTCAGATATTTGATTTTGGTGAAGTTTATTTTTAGACTTATTTCTCGAGACTTGTTATTTAATTTCATAAGCATTTCTTGAAATTGTTATTTTGTGTTGGCGATCAGAGTGACATCATCTGCGAATCTTAAATGATTTAATCGTTCACCGTCCATTAGTATTCCTTTATTTTCCTACTTTAATTATGATTTTAACATGTCTTATAGAGTCAACGTGATGGAATGGAGATATCGAGTCGCCTTCTCCAATTACTATTTTAATTTGGATTTTATGTTTTCTTCAAGCATTATTTGTGAAGTGGCATTTTTATATATGTATTCAAGAAGAGTTGTAGATCTTTCATCTTCTCTGCTGTTCCTTAAGGTGTTAAGAACTATATCTCTACCGAATCAAATGCTTTTTCGTAGTCAACTATTGCTATCCACAAGGTGACCTCGTATTCATTTGCTTTTTCCACTAGTAATCCAATTGTTTGAAGATGGTCCAAAGAGCTGTCGAAGTTCCGTTTGTTCACGTGGTTGATAACTATCTCATTTGTTCGTTAATCTATATGTTATAATTCTAGTAAGTTTTTTGTATAGTACTGATCACAGGCTGATGATTCTGTAATTCTCCAGTTTAAATTTGTTTCCCTTTTTAAAAATAAGCACAGTCAAGGCATTTACTCAAGGTGTTGGTATTTTACTTTCTATAAGGCACCTGTTAAATAAATGTTGAAGAGATTGTATTATCTATGCCCCTCTATACCTTATCATTTATGTAGTTATTTTATCGTCCTCTGGTTCTTTGTTGTTGTGCATATGATGTAAGGCGTTCATTATTTCATTCGTTGTTACATCGGGAATTTCTTCAGGTCCTACATTTCTTACTATCACTCTAGTTTCTTCTTCTTTCCCGGACAGTGGCGATAGTTTCGTGTCATATAGTGTTTGATAATATTTCTCTCTAGCTTCCTTTTTCTCTTTGATTTGTGCGATTTCTTGGTTATCGTTATTTACAAGTTTTATTATTTAATGTTTCCCTTTATTCGTTTGTTTGTTTAGGGGTTTTAAATTTTTCCCCTCATTCAGAGTTTCTTCTATTTTCGAGTTTCTGATTGTCTGACGTCTTCTCTGATCTTTTTCTTTATTTTTTGTCTATTTCTGCCAATTCTAGTCTGTCATTTGTAGGATCATTTTTCAATTGTCTTCTCTGTTTCATGTATATATTTGATATATATATATATATATATATATATATATATATATATATATATATATATATATATATATATATATACGGCAAGCCTTGGTTTGACCTAAAATGCAAAGAAGCTGTTGCTTCTAAACATCTTGCATACCGACAGTGGCGTGAAGATCCTAACACCATAAATCGTAACATCTTTGTTTGTGCCAGGAACAGATGCAAAGAAATTATCGACGAAACCAAGGAGGTACACAATCAACGGATTAGAAACAAACTTCTCGCTTGTCCCGGCAATTCCAGGTCCTTTTGGTCAGTCGCTAAGGCAGTTAGTCAAAATTTCACCAAATCGACCATACCACCACTCACACGGCCAGATAATTCTATTGCAACGACACCTGTTGAGAAAGCGAACTTGTTGGCTGAACTCTTTGCTTCACATTCTACTGTCGATTTCCAAGGAAAAACACCACCTACTATTCCCATAGTGCAGTCAAGGATGCCCGATATTGTCTTCAGACAGCGTATCATAAAACGTATTTTGATGAAGCTAGACACCAAAAAGGCTTCTGGCGCTGACGGAATACCTGCCATAGTTCTCAAGAACTGTGCAAGGGAACTAACACCAGTTTTCTGTAGACTTTTCAACCTATCCTACAGAAAGGGAATATTTCCTTCCTGCTGGAAATGTGCCACAGTTCAGCCGATACCTAAAAAAGGCAAGAAGACCTTGCCAAATAACTACCGACCAATCGCACTACTCTCAATAATATCGAAAGTCATGGAAAAGGCTATCAATCAGCATCTTCTAAAATATTTTGAAGGATTCAACATTATTAGTGATCACCAATATGGCTTTCGTAAAAATAGATCAACAGGAGATCTTCTGACTTATGTAACACATGTTTGGAACAATGCAATTGAACACTTTGGAGAATCTCGAGCGGTTGCTCTGGACATATCCAAGGCATTCGACCGTGTTTGGCACGATGGGCTGTTGGCTAAGTTACGTTCTTATGGTATGTCTGAAAAGTTCTGTTTGTAGCTCTCATGTTTCCTCAGAGAGCGTTCTTTACGAGTGGCAGTCGACGGATTTCTTTCTAACACCTTCACTATCAACGCCGGTGTACCTCAAGGCTCCATACTGTCTCCTACTATTTTTCTCATTTACATTAACGATCTGCTGGAAAAGACCGAGAATCCAATCTACAGCTTTGCAGATGACAGTACACTTATCTCTTCATTCACTTTGAATGCTCGGACATCGACTACTCAGACGAATATCCGCAGACAGCAGGAAGTCATTCAACTTAACAAAGACCTGGAAGAAATTCTATCTTGGGGTGACAGTAACCAAGTGGAATTTAACGCTACAAAAACCCAGGCGGCAGTTTTTTTCTAAAAAAGTTAACGTTGCAGAACCCGACATAGTTATGTCGGGGCACTCCATCCCTCTAACATCGTCACTCAATCTGTTAGGCGTTAATTTGGGAGCAAATATGTCCTGGCATGAACATGTTGCAGGCATAGCAAGGAGAGCTTCTCAAAAGTTGGGAATATTGTTTCGAACCAGAAAGCTTTACACTCCACAACAACTGTTAATTCTTTACAAAGCTCAAATTCGACCAACTATGGAATACTGCTCCCATGTTTGGAGCTCCGCTCCCAAACATACACTGCATTTGTTGGATTCTATCCAGAGAAGAGCTGTTCGTCTGATTGGACACCCGGAACTGACCGACGGCCTTGATTCGCTGGAACATCGAAGAACGGTTGGCGACTTGAGCCTATTCTACAAGTACTTTCATGGAAAGTGTTCGAAGGATGTGGCCCGCTTAATTCCTCCCAGAGCGGTGCATGTTAGGAGTACACGTCGCGCTAATACTTCACATTCGTATGAGGTTCAGCTTGTTACTCCTCGTACAACGCTTTTCAAGCAGTCTTTTATATGGAGAACATCATACCTTTGGAATAGTTTGCCCAGGACTGTGTTTCCCATCGAGTACAATCTACAGCGATTCAAGAACAACGTGAATCGCTTTCTCCGCACACGTGTCGCTCCTGTAGCGCTTTAGGGATTTCCCTGTAGCACGTGTGCTAGACCCATAAAAAAAAAAAAAAAAATATATATATATATATATATATATATATATATATATATATATATATATATATATATATATATATATATATATATATATATATATATATATCTGCCGCATCTCAAATTTCGATCGCCATGTTTTTTGTGTCTTCATTCTCGTGGATAGCTCTGTCTCTCATTATGTCTATTATTCGGTTGAGCCATGTTTGCGCTGATCTTTCTTTCTTTCTTTTATTTGACGGAATATATTCAAATGCTCTTTTCGGCAATCTATTATCGTGCTTTCTTTTAACGTGTTCATACCAAATTAACTATCTGGTTTCTATCCTTTCTGCTGTTGTATGCATTCTTGTTGTGCGTCTTCTGATTTCTTCATTTTGGACGTGCTCCGGTCCAGGATATTGTACATGATCTCCTTAAACAATCCATTTCTACCGCGTCAATCATTTGCTTATCTTTTTTTGTAATTTGTCAGTATTCTGATTCATACGTCAATACCAGCACCCTAAGATACTCTATCTTCTTCATGTTTATATTCAAACTCCATTGGGTTTCTTTCAGCTTTCTCATCATATAGTCTAGATCTTCTTCGCAATTTGCTCCGAGTAACTTATCATCTGCGAAGAATAGAGTTGTTAGGAGCTGGTTACCAATCTCTATCCCCATTCTTGTACACTTCCTCCTCCATATTTCTAGTGCTTCCTGTAAATACATTTTAAAAAGTTTGGGTGACAGACAATATCCCAGTTTCAAGCAGTTAGTTACTTTAAATAGTAAAGATATTTCATTTCCGATCTTTGTTGCACTTTGCGGATTAATGTAAATGTTGTACATTGCTTGAAGATATGTACTGTTAAGGCCAACCTTCGTTAATACATTAAATAGTTTTTAAAGGGTACTGAATCGTAGACTTTTTCCAGATCTATGAACGCAACGTAAGTCAATATTAGTTTTGTATACCATTAAAGAAATCTTCATACGTGGAATCCACACTTTCATATACTGGTGTATTAGTATTATTGATTATAAAGCCGTGGATACCGACTAGTATCAAAAGAGTAATTAGCCATTGTTTTGATTTTAGGAGTTTAAAATATATAAAAATAATATAATTTGACTTGCCCTACAAACATTTTTGAATTAACGTTTGTAAAAGCGTCAAAAATCTTCCCCTCCCTGTAGATTCAAACCAACTTAATTAAATTGTTTTACTTCCGATCGAAATTACGTAGGGTTTCACAATTAATTAGAAAGCAAAGGATGACAAACAGAAATTGAGACGTAATGGACAACCTTCAACAAGTTAAGTGGTCTCGGTTTTTTTTATCATTTGAAATAGCCGGATCACTCGATGAAACATGGATGAGTATAAAGATATTTTGAACTTTGGACTTAATTAACTGTCTTCATTTTTATAGAGCAAGGGCTTTGATTGACCTAAAACTACATTATAAAGGTCAATAATCAACATTTATGAACAACTACAAAAAGGTTACCATTTAACGATAACTGATTTTAATATATTTGTTTGGTGTCTTGTACTTGACCACACAAAGTGTATAATAAATCCATGTTTATGTACGCTTTACGCCAGCGTTTCTCAACCTTTCAGTATTTGCGACCCAATTTTCAAACATAATTTTCATCGCGCTTCCTCTCATACAATAACAATGCATGCAATAATAATGTATTTTCAGTATTTTGATGCTATAGCTTAATTACAAACCTTACAAATTACCAAGAATAAGTAAATTTATTCATATTTGGCAACACATATTTGCTGCGTTGACAAAACTAGAATCGATGCCTCTCTATTGCTCTCTGTCACGTCCAACATATCGGTAGTGGCTTCACGAGAAGTTCCGAGTTGTCTCGAACATTCGGAAAGTCTGCCCAAAAGTATATAAATATTGTACCTCGTTCAATTACAGCCCGTCTCAGTCGAGTTGATCCTTCTACTGCTATCGGATTTATCGTGAATGTGTATGTTGTAATTTACGTGTTAACTGAAATTCAAGGTATTAAGTATTGACGACAGTAAATTTATACAGAATCATGGATAAATTTTTAAGTGGGCGTAAGCGAGCATTAGACGATAGTGAAGCATGAACAAGTGCACAGACGAGGGTGGTTCCGAAAATAAAATCAAGAAAATATTCTCAAGAATACTTAAATTTAGGTTTTACCAGTACTGAAGTAAATGAAAAAGAAATGCCCCTGTGTGTTGTTTGCCCAAAAATCTTGGCAGCAGACAGCATGAAACCAAATAAACTTAAACGACATTTAGAAACGCTTCATAGTGAGTACCTTAACAAACCTGGAGAATTTTTCGAATTAAAATTAAAATCATATGTAAAGCAGAAATCATTTTTTAGAAAAACTTTGTCTGTGAATGAAAAAGCTTTACTTGCCTCTTACAAAGTTTCATATAAAATAGCCAGATGTAAAAAGCCTCACACCATTGGTGAAGAGCTTGTTTTGCCAGCAGCAATTGAAATTGTAGAAACTATGTTTGGAGATAATTTTGCCAAACAATTGCTATCCAAACCTATATCAAATGATACTGTTGCCCGTCGAATTGATGACATAGCTGAAGATGTACAGCATCAGCTTTTCGGGAAGTTGCGTGACAAATTGTTTTCAATTCAGCTTGATGAGGCAACAGATAGCAATAATGATGCTCATTTCATTGCCTATGTTCGATTTTGTGATGGTATGTCAGCAGTCGAAGAACTATTTTTCTGCTCCGATGTTGCTCAGTCAATGTCTGGAAGATTTCAAAGTGCACAAGCACTTGTGTGTGTTGACACATTGTATGATCCACAGAGAAGCTCTGGCTTCCAAAGAAATGAGTCCTGCTCTGAATATTGTGCTCACTACAGTTGTAACCGTGGTAAATTATGTTAAAATGAGACCCCTAAAATCTAGATTTTTTTCTGCACTTTGTAAAGACATGGGTGCCGAACATTCAGCGTTACTATTTTATTGCGAGGCAAGATGGTTATCACGTGGGAAATGTTTGCAACGTGTTTATGAATTAAGAAATAAAATCGCCATTTTTCTAGGAGAGGAAAACCGACCGGAAGCCAAGAAGTTTCGAGATAGTTTATTTGTGATGAGATTGAGCTACTTGGTCGATATATTTATGAAACTAAATACCCTAAATTTTCAACTCCAAGGAACAAACACACATATATTCGATAGAAGTGATAAAATTAATGCTTTTTGTAGAAAACTGGAATTGTGGAGTAGAAATGTAAAGCAAAAAAACATAGAAATGTTTGCAGATGTGGGTGAATGTGTTAAAAGATACAAGGCTGACGAACAACATGTGAAAGTTGTTTTAGTAAACATTGAAAATCATCTAGTCATGTAGACAAAGAATTTTAAAAAGTATTTTCTTACTGACAACAATTTGGTAGCAAGTTACGAGTAGATTACGGATGCATTTCAAAATACTCCCGAAGGGCTCTCAACTTTCGAAGAAGAAATCTTGATTGACTTCACAGCAAATGGCGAAATCAAAAGACAATTTAATAATAAATCACTCTTTGAATTTTGGGCAGGATTGAACGATGAGTTTTTTGCACTGAAAACAAAAGCATTTCGTATACTATTACCATTTTTAACATCCTACCTTTGCGAAACCGGATTTTCTGCGGTGGCTGCTTTGAAAATAAAATATAGATCTCAACTAAATATAGAAAAAGAACCGTCCTTCGAAAATCTTTGCTCTGCAAAACAGGCCCAAGGGAGTCACTAATAATTATTAAACTTGTTTTGAATTTAGTAGTGATATGTTAATTATTAGGTAAATACATTGTGCAGTACTAATACAATCCTATTTATAGGTGCATTATATCAGTAAAAAGGTGGTTTATTTTTTATTATGTCAGGATGTATTTTGTTTTGCTTTTCCTTCAATAAATTATATTAAATGTTTTTAAAGAATGTTTTTAATAATAATTTCTTTTCGATACGCTCGCGCTCTCCTAATAGTGTAATCACGCCCCCCGAGTGGGGCGCGCCCCACAGGTTGAGAAACGCTGTAAATGAACCAAAAGTTCATCGATCTATAATACGGGACTTATAAAACTAAATTTTAAGTCATATTGTAATTGAAAGTAGTTCCATTCAAGTTTTTAAACTGCCTGCTAAATATTTTTCCTTATAAATAATGATAGGTTGGAGTACTTAAATATGTTGATATTTTTCATAATACAGCCTGCCAAATAAGTATTCTTGAAAAAATGTGTTTCGAGAACCTTTTTTGCCATTAATTTATTCTTTGGTGCGCTAACAACGGCACAATTACCGTAGTAAGTTGTCCAATCGCCTTCTGCATCAATAATCGCCTGGCATGCTGTTGACGAGTTTCTCTGCATACTCTGCTAATTTTTCGAATCTCGCGGGTCTTTTCTCTGAACTTTCTCTTTACGAGGGACCAAACGTTTTCAATAAGTTTGGCGTCCGGCGATTGTGATTGTCACTCTAGTATCTTATTGTGGGCCCAAGCGAGCCGCTTCGCGACGTGATTTTCACCCAGCTGAGGTTTCTTCAACGTGCTTTGGAATTTGACATTATGAGCACGAAGATACTGTCGAATGGTCTCATGGAACACATTCCAACTTGATTTTCTTAATTTTGCTCCTTCTTGACGCAGCATCAATTTCGGATCCCGTGAAAACAGACACGATGCGTTTTTCGACTTTCGAAGTGACTTTGCCTATCGAGCCACGTTTTGAGAAATCGTCGACATTATTCGTCTCGTTAAAATGATTTACACTTCATTAACAACACCGACTTTTTTTATAAATTTAGCGGCCGCGGAATGTTTCATTTTAGGCCGCTTTGGATGGGAACAAAGAAAGACTGCCTCGAACCGACACGCAAACAAGTGATTCATTGTGGATTTTACGTGATTTCGATTAAAGTTCGGAATCGACTGATAGTTTTACACAAATGCGTCGTAGACAAAGGTTCCCTCTACCGATTTTTTGTTGAATCACTAGAATCGCATCTACCAAAAATGGATTATCGCGGACACGTTCTTACTTGATACACTGTAGATGGAGTCACATAAAAAAGAAGTACAATTTTTAGACATTTGAGGAATCAAGGTATATTTAAATTTGTGATGTTACGTATGGTTGATAAAGTTATCAATCTCAGGAGATCCGATGTCTTCCCAAAAAAATCTTATAATACGAGAACATTTTTATTATGAATTGTAGTCGAAATTAACTTTTTTTATTAGCTATTAATAAAATTGACTTTTTAACTTTACTGCTTTTTTAATGCCTACGAGAAACAAACTTTAAAATTGTATTCTCCTTGATGCAAAAGCGGCGTAATTTCAAAAACTGACTTTTTGAATCAAATTCACTTATTCAAAATTAATTTTATGCCAAAATATAAATCAATAAAAAATATTATTGCTGATTAATTTTTGTTTTTTTTTATGAGCATATCCCACGTTGTGCAGGGAAATCCCTAAAGCGCTATAGGAGCGAAGCTTGTGCGGAAAAAGCGACTCAGGGTGGTTTTGAATCGCTGTAAATTGTACTCGGTGGGAAAAAAACGGTTCTGGGAAAATCATTGCGAAGAGATGAGGTTCTTCATATAACAGACTGGTTGAAAAGGGTCGTACAAGGAGTGACAAGCTGAACCTCATTCGGATGTCATCAAAACAGGTATTAGAATAGAGGAGGTAAGTTCTCGGGAGTGTAGCGCTGATAGAAAGAGAAAGACATAATATGAGTCATTCTGTCTCTCTTACTCGGCTCATGCCCACAACACTGAGTGCGTATCCGTGCGAGAATGTTATTCGTATTTCGTGCGGAGCCAACGAAGAACAAGGAACATCCTTTGTTCTTCGCTCGTTGTGAACATTCTCGCACGGATAATGTTTAAATAGGAATGGAAGTAGGGAAGGATTTTAAAAGATGAATAAATTAATGTAAAGAGTGTCCCAAAATTCACGCAAGAAGTAATTTTGATAGAAAACACAGGTTTTTAATTATAAGTTGTAATTTTTATATCGATTCATAAAGTATACAGTATAGGGTTATGTATGAAATAACATATCGGGTAAATGGCCTCCACGACTTTGTTGGCACATACGCACTCTTTTGTCGAAATTTTCCATGACGGTTTTGCATAAATGTAGCTGAATTTCGTTGATACAGCGCATAATTTACTCCTTCAAGTCGTGGGTGGTCGTGGGTTTGTTGGCATAAACCTTAGTCTGTAAAAAACCCCAAAGAAAAAAGTCCAACGACGTTAAATCGTATGATCTGGGCGGCCAATTCTGATCACCAAAACGGGATATTACACAACCAGGAAATGACTCATGCAGTAATTGAACTGTTTCTCGGGTTTTATGGCATGTGTCACCATCTTGTTGAAACCACATGTCGTCCACATCCATATTTTGCAATTTAGGCACAAAAAACTGGATTATCATATTGCGATAACAAACTGGATTATCATATCGCGATAACGATCACCATTAACTGTTATTGCCTGGCCAACCGCATTTTCGAAGAAGAATGATACGAAGATGCTTCCAGCCCAAAATCCGCACCAAACAGTCACTTGTGGATTGTCTGAACCCGAAATGCGACAATTTTGTCGATTAACGAAGCCATCAAGATGGAAATGAGCCTCATCACTGAAGATGATTGTCTTCGAAAAATCAGTATCCACTTGTTGTTCCATAATCCATTCAACAAACTCTCTTCGTTGTGCGTGGTCAGTAGGCTTCAGTTCTTGAGTTAATTGAACTTTGAAAGCATGAAGATGCAAATCTTTCGTGAGAATACGCTATAGAGAGCTTCTCGAAATGTTCAATTCTTGACCACGGTGCCGAATTGATGTTCCTGGAGTCTCAGCAATACTCTCACGAACTGCTTCAATGTTTTGTGTCGAACGACTTGTTGAAGGACGGCCAGAGCATTTAAGATCACTAATTGATCCAGTCTCCCTGAATTTCTCAATTATTCTCTTCACAGTTGATGAGGTTAAATCACTATTCCAAACATATTTTGTACGAAAATTCCGAACTGTAGCTGCCAAATTTTCATTATTTTTAAAATAATGCTCAACAATGAAAACACATTGTTCTTTCGTGTAGTGCTCCATTTTTAATAACCCGGAACTGTCAGCTGTCACGCTGTGTTTTTTGTTTTGTTGGCAACACTTTACCATACAAATGGCGCCAAATTCAAATCTTGCGTGAATTTGGGGACACCCTTCATATTAATAACGAGTAAGAGAGACAGAGTGACTCATATTATTTCTTACTCTTTTTAACGACGCCATGCTTTCGCTTACGGCAGGCTCTATATTTTACCTCCTCTATTCTAATATCTCTATGGATGGGATGTACTGCTCTAAGAGGAATTGAGCAAGCTACATCAATTGAACATTTTCCAGGAAAGTACTTGTAGAATAGACTCAAGTCACCCACCGTTCTTCGGTATTTCAAGGAATTAAGGTTGCTGCTGGGTTCTGAGTCTCCAATCAGATAAACAGCCCTCTGCTGAATATAATCTAACAAATGCATTGTATATTTAGATGCAGGGCCCCCAAACATGGGAGTAATATTCACAATTAAGTGACTATGCTAGAGGTTCCTCTAGTGTGTCCCGACATAATTATGTTTTTATAACTTTAAATTTTACTGGGTTACTATTATTTCAAGATAGAATTACTTTTAGGTTCTTGTTAAGTTGAACGACTTCTGGCACTCCGCAGATATTTGCATGAGTAGCCGATGTTCGAGCGTTCGAAGTAAATGAAGAAATAGGCGTACTGTCATCTGCAAAGCTGTAGATTCGATTCTTTCCAGCTGATTGTGAATGTAAAGGAGAAAGAGAGTAGAAGACAGTATGGAGATTTGGGCCATATCAGTGTTGCTAATGAAGGTATTAAAAAAAACTCGTCAACTGCCACTCCTAAAGGACATTCTCTTAAGAAATACGAGAAACATAGAAAAAACTGGCCGGTAAATATCTACAAATGGCGCTCCAGCCCTAATCGACTGCAAAATTTTTTTATGTATTGAGGATCTTTTCTAAGGATTTAAACATGAATTTTAAGGCGGGAGAGACATTTTCTGGATCACAATATATAGTGTTATATTTTTTCATCGAATTTAATCGAAATAGATGTTGTTATCGTTGGTATGGAGGCAAGCGAGGGGGACATTTATGTCGGTTTCCTGGAAAGCATATAATTGTCTTTCCCGTCAAGGTTAATTATACAGATATAGAATCTGAACTAACCTGAACTATTTACATATAATTGATCACTCACATACGTACATACATACATGCATACCTACATATAGGTCATACATATATTTATTTTTTCATGTTACAAGCACCTTACTGTCAACCGCTCCTATAACTTTGTTGATCCTGATTCAAGGACATACACTCAAAATATTGAGAGAGTCTGGCGAGATGCTAGTGAGGGAATGCCCAAACATGGTCGTCGCGAATGGATATATCGCAGATTTTTTATTCAGGCGCCATTTTCCGCATCATATCATGCGAGGGCATGAATTGGCTGTTGCCATAAAAAATTATTTAACAAATAATAATAATACACTTAGGAAATTCTTTCACAGCAAGCAAACCAGCCTCCACACAGCGACAGTGAAAGCAGACAAAAACTACACACCTCTCGACTTAGCCCGGGCAGACCACTCAGCAGACACACACAGTCACACCCAATTACAACAGGAAAAGATGAAAACGTGGTCAGAGAAAACACTCCACGGAAAACACAGATACCACATAGAACAAGACCACGTAAATAAAAAACAATCATACACCTGATTACGGGATGGGCAGCTATTCCCTGAGACTGAAGGCTTCTTACTTGCCATCCAGGATAAAGTCATATTAACCAGAAACTACCAAAAGCATATCATCAAAGACCCGACTATTGCAGAGGACAGATGTAGGAAATGCCACCAGCAGAAAGAAACGATCGAACACATAACGAGCGGATGTAAAATATTGGCCGGAACGGAGTACACAGCCAGGCATGATTCAGCTGCCAAAGTGGTTCACCAAGCACTGGCTACAACATACAGACTCATAGAAAACACAGATCCCTACTACAAATACACGCCAACATCCATACTTGAAAATGAAGATTACAAGCTCTACTGGGATATCGGTATCCATACAGATAAAACAGTCTCCGCCAATAGACCCGATATTACTTTTCAGTGCAAAAAAGGAAAAGTCACCTATCTGATTGACATAGCTGTCCCCAACGAGACAAACATCCAAGCGAAATACACAGAAAAAATTTCCAAATACACAGACCTTGCAACGGAAATAAAAAGGCTATGGAGACAGGAAAAAGTCATCATTGTCCCCCTCATTATATCAGCCACAGGCCTTACACCAATAACATTCACACCACATTTAGTGCAATTGGGACTCAACACGGACATACACAGAAGCATTCAGAAGTCAGTGATTTTGAAAACATGTAACATTGTCAGGTCATTCCTTAATACGGAATGGTAATAGCGTTTGTGCTGACTTGGTTTTAGCCCGTCAGCCAAACATGGAACCACATTGATCAAATGTGAGAAAGAAGAACTTTATGTAAATAATAATAATAATGTAAAATAATCGAATACATAACAAGCGGATGGAAAATATTAGCTGCAATGGAATACACAGCCAGACATGACTCAGCTGCAAAAGTAGTTCACCAAGCATTAGCCACAACATACAAACTCATAGAAAATACAGATTCCTACTACAAAAACACACCAACATCAGTATCCATACAGATAAAACAGTCTCCGGCAACAGACCAGATATTACTTTTAAGTGCAAAAAAGGAAAAGTCATCTATCTAAATGATATATCTGTCCCCAACGACACAAACATCCAAACGAAATGCACAGAAAAAGTCATCAAATACACAGACCTTGTAACAGAAATAAAAAGGCTGTGGAAACAAGAAAAAGTCATCATTGTCCCCCTCATTATATCACCACAGGCCTTACACCAATAACATTCACACCACATTTAGTACAGTTAGGACTGAACACAAACATATACAGAAACATTCAGAAGTCAGATTTTAAAAACATGTAACATTGTCAGGTCATTCCTTAATACACAATGGTAATAGCGTTTGTGCTGACTTGACTTGGGCCCGTCAGCCAAGCATGGAACCACATTGACCGAATGTGAGAAAGAACTTTTTTGTGAGAAATGTAAAATAATGATAAATAATCGATTACATTTATAAACAAAAATATATATTTTTGGATTTTTGAAAATACGACATTTTTTTAACAAATATAAATAAAAAAAAACCCTTCCTCCACATTAAAATGCATAATCTTATATAAAAAAATGGCTCTTAATATGCGGAAAAACTTTTGAAGTCGATTAGGGCTGGGGGCTCCACTTGTAAATATTTACCCAAAAAATATAAGTTATACTTTGCTGTTATGTATAATTTTATCAAAAATTATAAAAAAAAATATTTATAAAAATTATTTGTTTCTAAGACCCTCCTATAAGAAATGATTAATAAAACAAATGACTTCGTCTTGTAGACGGCAGAATAACAAAAATAAAAACTTGGCTGGTGAAAGTTTAAAACTTCGTAATTAAACACAAATGTTATTGTCTTAATTCTGGTTGGTAAAGTGAATTATTGTTTTCGTAGAAAAATCACCTTCCGAGATTTTTTCTGTCTTTTTTTTTATCTTTCAGAGTTCCTAGACCATGAGAATAATAGTTCCCCATTGCCGTTGGTCTGTCTGTCTGTCAGTGTATTGGCATAATATATCTCAATTCTGGTATACACATAATACCTGGGGTAGAAAAGGAACCTATTGTTTTGAACGATATCGTTCTAGGGAAGAGGTGAAAGGGATGGAGATCGTTAAATATTGTATAGTTTTAATAGTGTTATGACAATTCTCTTTAATTTTTGCTTGATATAATGATTAAGGTTTAGGTACAATTATTTTGAGTCCAACATTTAGGGGGTCAGTTCACTTCAGTCGCCCGAAAAAAAAAGGTTTTTTGCGAATTTTTCTAGCGATATATATTGTAAATATTGAAGTAATTCTTTTTAAGCTGTATTGATACACTCTTATAATATAATATAAGAAAATTTTTTTATTGATTTTACATAGTTTATGAAAAAATGCGAGGCGAATATATAGTATGTCAAAAAAGGTGTGTCCGCGGCGTTGACGTTTTTTTCAGCTTTAGCTGCTTTGAAACACAAAAACCAAAAAGATTTACAATCTGTAGGACTGTTGCTATGGCCCGAATTAGAATTATTAACTTTTATGCAAAAATAACAAAATGGCGGATATTAAAAAAAATTGTGAAAATGTGTTTTTGTTGCTATTTTTTATGCCAAAAAAATAGTAAAAATGACAATTTTGACTTTATTCTAGTGCTGGCCATAGCCACACATGTGTTGAATATGTGGTACAAATTTCGTAGAGATCGGTAGAACAGTTTAAAAAAAAAACATCAACGCCACGTGTAAAAACGTTGTTTCACGAAAAATGCATTTAAAAACTAATCTAAACTAACATTGAAACACGCTTCGAAACGACAGTCTAGCTAGGCCTCAAGGTCTTCTTTTCCTCCAAAAAAATCAATACTGTGAGTAACAGTTTATAATTACAGTAGGGAGCAGGTGTGTTTAGAAAAGTAGAAAGCGCGTAAGAGGGGCAGAGCGAGCGCGCGTACAGAGACGAGGGTCTGGAGAGTGCTCAAATATATAGAAAGAATGCTCGGATCTTTATAAAATTTTGGGACAACATTTTTCATGGCATATACTTTCAAAAAGGCTCATAAAAAATTTAATTTTTTTTCAAGGTGGTAAAGTAGACTGACCCGTCAAAATGTTAATGGCCGTATTACCTCAGAGGCAGGAAGTGAAAATGTCATTTGTTATAGTATAGTTCCAAAGATATATTGAAAATTTTTCTTTTTTACTTGAAACGTCGCTAAGGAAGAGGATGGAAGGAGCAACTAATGATAAACGCGTTGGGAAATTCGGATTGTGAGTTCATCAACTCACAAATGAAGTTCCAGAACATTTCGCAAATCACAAGAAATCAACTAATTTTTACCGACGACCGACGAAATTAATAAATTTTTGCCAAAAGATTCTTCGACATTCTATGTGAAAAACTGTCAAAATTCCCAATTTCTACAAATATTTAGTATCTATAAAGCTCGAAATAAAATAAAATTAGAATAAATACTGTTTTAATAAAATTCTGTATTCTTTTATGTAGTAGTGACTCGCAAATTATAGATAGACTAGCCGGGCCCGCGGCTCCGCTCGCGTGGACTTGATTCACTACTATCGTCACTGCTTATTCCTTAGGTTACCCAACGTAATAAAATATCTCCCATTATTTCCTCTTATCTCCCAATATTTCTCCTTATCTCCCATTATCTCTACATAATTTCTATTATCTAGGCTTATCTCTGCTCATCTCTCATTATTTCTCCTTATCTCCCAATATTTCTCCTTATCTCCCATTATCTCACCTTATTTCTCATTATCTAGGCTTATCTCGACTTATCTCGCAATATTTCTCCTTATGTCCCATTACTTCTACTTATCTGCCATTATCTCACCATAACTCCCACTATCTAGACTTATCTCTGCTTATCTCCCATTATTACTCCTTATCTCCCATTATCTCACCTTATCTCAGATTATCTAGGCTTATATCGAATTATATAGAACATATGTATAAATTTATAAAAAAACACGTAAATCGAATAAGTGATTCTCGAGTAATAAGCGCACTAACGGACAGACAGACAGAGAGACGTTATATTTTATATATATTATATTCTTTGCTACATGATATTGTTTCATATTTAATGCTTTAGGCAGTGTATTGCAAGAGAACGCGCTAGCGGCAATCTCCGACTCGATTCACTATTATCGTCGCGGCTTATTCCTTATGTCACCTAACGTAATAAAATATGTCCTATAACCTGGCCAGAGAACATACGTATGTTTAAAAAAAAAGCACGTAAATCGGATAAGTAGTTCTCCAGTGACAGACATTTTATATATATTATAGATATAGATTATTATTATTATATAACCTGGCCAAAGAATATGTGTATGAATTTAAAAAAAGACATGTAAATCGAATAAGTGGTTCTCGCGTGATAAACGCACTAATGGACAGACTGACAGAGAGAGAGACATTGCATTTTATATATATTATAGATTATAGATATTCTCTGCTACATAATATTGTTCCATATTTAATGGTTTAGACTGTGTATTGCAAGAGAACGCGCTAGCGGCAAAATTTTTTTCGTTTTCATTCACTATTATCGTCACTGCTCATTCCTTATGCCACCTATCGTAATAAAAATATAGCCTATAACCTGGCCGGAGAACATATATATGTTTTTAAAAAAAAAGTACGAAAATCGGATAAGTGGTTCTCCAGTGATAAGCGCACTAACGGACATACAGACAGACAGACAGACAGAGATACGTTGCATTTTATATATATTATAGATGTGATAAAATATATATCTATAACCTGGTCAGAGAACATATGTATGAATTTAAAAAAATCACGTAAATCGGATAAGTAGTTCTCGAGGGATAAGCGCACTAACGGACAGACAGACAGAAAGACGTTGCATTTTATATATATTATAAATATAGATTATTTTTATTGTTATTATATAACCTGGCCAAAGAATATATGTATGAATTGTGAAAGACAGGTAAATCGGATAAGTGGTTCTCGCGTAATAAACGCACTAATGGACAGACAGACAGACAGAGAGACATTGCATTTTATATATATTATAGATTATAGATATTCTCTACTACATAATATTGTTCCATATTTAATGGTTTAGGCTGTGTATTGCAAAGGAACGCGCTAGCGGCAGACTTTTTTTTTTCCGACTTCATTCGCTATTTTACGTCACTGCTCATTCCTTATGCTACCTATCGTAATAAAATATAGCCTATAACCTGGCCAGAGAACATATGTATGTTTAAGAAAAAAAGTACGTAAATCGGATAAGTGGTTCTCCAGTGATAAGCGCACTAACGGACAGACAGACAGACAGACAGACAGACAGACAGAGAGACGTTGCATTTTATATATATTATAGATGTAATAAAATATATATCTATAACCTGGTCAGAGAACATATGTATGAATTTAAAAAATCACGTAAATCGGATAAGTGGATCTCGAGGGATAAGCTCACTAATGGACAGACAGACAGACAAAGAGTCGTTGCATTTTACATATATTATAGATATAGATTATTATTATTATTATTATGCAACCTGGCCAAAGAATATATGTATGAATTTAAAAAAAAGACACATAAATCGGATAAGTGGTTTTCGCATGATAAACGCACTAATAGACAGACAGACAGACAGAGAGACATTGCATTTTATATATTATAGATTATAGATTATAGATATTCTCTGCTACATAATATTGTTCCATATTTAATGGTTTAGGCGGTGTATTGCAAGGCAACGCGCTAGCGGCGAACTTTTTTCCGACATCATTCACTATTTTACGTCACTACTCATTCTTTATGCTACCTATCGTAACATAATATAGCCTATAACCTGGCCAGAGAACATAAGTATGTTTAAAAAAAAAAATTACGTAAATCGGATAAGTGGTTCTCCAGTGATAAGCGCACTAATGGACAGACAGAGAGACGTTGCATTTTATATATATATTATAGATAGATAGATAGATAATAATTTTATTTGTTTTCATGTAATAATAGGTTACACTTATAAGCCAATAGGCATTAAACAATGTTAACTAAGTTTACAATAACCTATAATTAAATAAAAGAAAAGGAAAAAATAGTAAATAAGTAAAAACACTTTAAAAGCAAAATTACAATATAGGAACAAAGACACAATGAAATAAGAGGCACAACGGAAAAGACAAGAAACCACCTCTGCTGACAGAGCCATCAAATCCTTGTGCTAATTTCCACTGGACTTAAGAAAAATTCAATTAATGAGTAATAAGCTCCTTCAAGCAGATATTTTGTTAAAAGTCTCTTTACTTCCGTTTTACATAACGCACGTACACTCTCTGGGAAACTATTATATATCTTTAATATGACATAATTAACATTTTTCTGTACGTAGCTGTAATTACACTTTTTGGGAAACAGATTCAATTTATGTCTAGTGGCATACCTGTGATTGTTCATGTAAGTCTCAAAAATATCGCTGTTGGTGTGAACAAACATAAAACTGTCCAAGATATACATAGAAATAATGGTTAAGATCTTTCTGTTTGTAAACACATTCCTACAGCTATCGCGCGGCGTCATTCCAAATATACTTCTAATATATTTTTTCTTGACGGTATGAAGGCATGATAAGCTGACAGAGCAGCATCGATTCCAACATTTTCAGAAATAATTCTTAAAGCATAGCAATACCTTGAAACATTCAACGCAACATTCTCAATATGCGCTCTCCAGTTCAGTCTCTGATCTATTTCCACCCCCAAGTAGGAAACACGTTCGGACGATTGAATATTAATATTTCGATATATAAAAGATAAAGTGTTTTCTATCATATTGCCGAAAAATAGGCATTGTGTTTTTTGAGCGTTTATTAATAAGTCATGAGCCGAAAAGTATCCATCAAGAGCTTCGCACGCTCCTTGCACACTGGTCAGCATTGCATACGGGCTCTCCTCACCAAAGATCAATGTAGTGTCATCTGCGTAAAGTGTAGTAAATTCTCCGGATAATCTACTGAGTTCATTCGTATATATAATGTATAAGAGAGATCCTAATATTGATCCCTAAGGAACACCCCTCGACACCCTGATCTTGTCGAAAATTATAGGCCTACCAAAATCATCAGTTTCCATAACCAGTTGTGTCCGATTTTCCAGGTAGGATGCTAACAAATTCAACGCATTTCCCCAAACGCCATACGATTCCAGCTTGGAAAACAGGGTATTATGATTGACACTATCAAACGCCTTTGACAGGTAAATGCACATTGCTATTGTGAGCTTCCTATTACACTGGTCAACAAAAAAAAGAAAATTGCTTGTTTCCTGTGATTTTTTTTGTTTCTATCTCAAATTGACGCGTATTTTTTAAATATGGCAACAATTTGTCTCTAACAGCTTTTGTTTTTGAGTTATAGCTAACTACCCTCATTTACTATTTTTACTTAGACTTTCGTTTTTTATTGGACACTAAAATATATTTTGTTGTTGTTTTAGATATGGCTTCGTCAAGAAGATGTTGTGTGCTTAATCCCGATTGTTTTTGCTATATTTGTGGTGAATATATATTTGCAAAATATCGAAAACCTATATCGGACTTTGTGAAAACTGCGTATCATCAATACTTTAAAATAAAATTGTGTAATCAGGACACGCCATGGGTTCCTCATATTGTATGCCGGAAATGTGTGGTATGCCTACGGTTATGGTCCAGTGAAAAAAGAGATGCAATAATGTTCGTAACACATATGATTTGGCGAGAACCTCGAAAACATCATGACGATTGCTACTTCTGCGTTGTGAAAATAAACGGAATTAACCCTGGAAATCGAAGTAAGTGGTCATATCCTAACTTATCTTCTGCTCAACGACCCCAATTAAAATCACAAGAGGTACAACCCAGCACATCTAAATCTTCTGATGATTCAAATCTCTGTGAACCCGAACGAAATACATCAAGTGAAGACTCTGATTCAGACTACAAATGTAGCCTTTCAAAACCTCAACCATTTAATCAGAAAAAACTAAATGACTTAGTAAGAGATCTGAACTTACCAAAAGAAGCTTCTGAAATTTTAGCATCTCGTTTAAAAGAAAAAAATTTGCTTACTCCGGAAACCAACATTACATTTTATCGTACCCGAGAAAAAAATCTGTTACCGTATTTTTCTCAAGAGAAGGATTTAGTTTTTTGTAACGATGTTGGTGGTATTTTGCAGCAGATGGGATTAAAACAGTACCAACCTAGTGATTGGCGTCTTTTCATAGACAGCAGCAAAAGAAGTTTAAAGTGTGTTTTGCTTCATAACGGTAACAAGTACGGATCTATACCTATTGCACATTCGACGACTTTAAAAGAAGAATATGTAAATGTTTCTAAGGTTATGGAAAAAATTAAGTATCAAGACCACAAATGGGTCATTTGTGTTGATCTGAAAATGGTTAACTTTCTTTTAGGTCAACAAGGGGGGGTACACAAAGTTCCCTTGTTTCATGTGTCTCTGGGATAGTCGTGACAAACAACACCATTGGTCACAAAAAGCCAGTGCGGGAAGAGCTAAAAGTTGGTACAAAAAATGTTATAAACGTGCCTTTAGTTAGCCGAGACCGCACCATACTTCCACCACTTCATATTAAACTCGGCATAATGAAACAGTTCGTGAAGGCGCTTGACAAAAGTGGCGAATGTTTTAATTTTCTTTCACGCAAGTTTCCAGGATTAAGTTCAGAAAAATTGAAAGCTGGTATTTTTGATGGGCCACAGATTAGGCAACTCGTGAAAGATCCTAATTTTGTCAAATCAATGACTGAAGTCGAATCCAAAGCTTGGAATTCATTTGTTTTGGTTATGAGTAGCTTCCTAGGCGAAAAGAAATCTGACGACCATGTCGAGCTTGTTGAGTGCATGCTTTCGAACTTGCAAGAGCATGAGCATAAAAATCCACTTCCTGCACTCGCATTTAGACCAATTTCCACAAAATCTGGGTGATTTTAGTTAGGAGCAGGGTGAAAGATTTCATCAGGATCTTCGGACAATGGAAGAGCGTTATCATGGGCGGTGGGACTCACATATGATGGCAGACTACTGCTGGAGTTTGCAACGAGATCTACCTAAAGTTGTTCATTCAAGGAAATCGTATAAAAGATCATTTGCTAGTGTTCAATAGAAATTTTGTTAACATAATGTATTATTTTTTTGTATTTTTTTGGCAAAATAATAAAACTGTATATTTCAAAAGGTAAAGCTGTTAGCAATCTCCCAGTATATTTTTCATAGTTAGGGCCATAGAAATACCCAATAACAGAAAAAAAATAAAGGAAACAAGACTTGTGTTGACCAGTGTTATTTAAAGTAAAATTAGTAGAAATACACAATATTTACAAAGTTGTAGAATATTTTGCTCATACCTCAAAGGAAAAAAGGAAATTTCTAAAACATTTCAGGTAAAAAACCGGCCAAGTGCAAGTCGGACTTGCTCACTTCCGTACGGTGATTGCGATGATCTTAAGATATATATGTATATGTATATTCTGATTTTTTCTTAGTCAATAATGAATAATGGTTATAGCATCTTAGCTACCTAATAGCCAATAAATTCATCTAACTCAATCTAGAATCTAGTAACAAATGTGTAAAGCAAATATTTATTGTCTAAATATTTATTTAATTTCAAACAAATAAAATTATTTTCTCTCGGTAGCTATCCGGTGACCACCAGTGTGTGTACTGAAAAGTATATTAAAAAACCGCCACCATATTATCAGGCGAAATAGTTTTTTTATACCAGATAAATTATCAAACGTAATGAATTCGTGATAATTTTCGTTCAGTCTGCACATTATGAAGAATATTTCAGAATTTTTTCAAAATTTTTTGATTTTTTCCGAGATAGGAGAGACAGTGATTTTTGGCCTTTTTTTAAAAAATAATACAAAGAAATGTGTGCAAAAGTATTACATCATATATATTTTTGAATTCGTGTTTTCACAAGCTTTCATTTGACGTCTCACTCGATGACTTGGTAAATTTTTTTTTCAATGTGGTTCGCATTCTATGTATTGCTCACTAAGTACACATCACTCGTGTTGTGTTTAGTGGCTCAAGTGATAAGCGCAATGCGATTTAAGTGTTTTTTTAGCTGCAAAACTTAGAGATTCGAACGTTCTTGCTAAAAAAATGTTATTAAAGGGTTCATTTTATACTGCAACACATAAAATGTAAACTAAATTCTGACTTCAGTTTCTGGAAGTTCGAATTTTTTTTGTTTGCCATCATCAATTTTTTTGCTCGAGCTTTGGTTTTGCACGGCTATATCTCGTAAATTATTGGGAATTTCTCAATGCAATTTTCAGACGAAATGTTCTTCACACCAAAATACACAATTTTTGTGAACATGTCGAGGCCAGATTTTCACTCTTTCGGGGTGGTTTTAGTGCAGAAAGCCCGAAAAAATGCCATTTTTTCACATTTTCGACCATAACTCACAAACCATGCATATTTTAGCATAACTGTCTTCGACAAAAATGTTCTCTGCATCGACACGAGTCGCTGAATATTGTGTTTATAGTTATTTGGCCGTTGTAAGGAATTTCGCCACCAAATAGAACAAGCCAGTTTCTTGAATGTAAAAGCTGAAATTTTGGTGTGAAATTCCTTACAACGGCCAAAAGAACTATAAGGATCGATTGTAGGTTATTGTAATGTTCAGCAAAGTTACTCGAGTTTACGCAGAGAACATTTTTGTCGAAGACAGTTATGTTAAAATATGCACGGTTTGTGAGTTATGGTCGAAAATGTGAAAAAATGGCATTTTTTCGGGCTTTCTGCACTAAAAATACCCCAAAAGAGTGAAAATCTGGCCTCGACATGTTCACAAAAATTGTGTATTTTAGTGTGAAGAACATTTCGTCTGAAAATTGCATTGAGAAATTCCCAATAATTTACGAGATATAGCCGTGTAACACCAAAGCTCGAGCAAAAAAATTGATGTTGGCAAAAAACAAATTTGAACTAAACTATCAAAACCCAAATAGGGTTTTGCTAGTTTGGGTGGGCACTTCCCGAAACTGAAGTCAGAATTTAGTTTACATTCGATGACCTCGAAAATGTTGCACAGTGTTTGTAAAACTATCAAGAACAAGTTTGTAAGCGATTAATATGTCGAACAAATTATAGAAAATTCTATACGAAAATTAGTCAAAATGAATGAAGTCCTAGACGGTTTAATTTACGAACAAACTCCTATCCTAAAAAAAAAATGGTAATGTAATTCACTCAGTCCTTCTTTCGGCAAACGGGCGTTTCTAAAATAACGAATTTACAGAAAAAATGAATAAAAAATTCATATTTAGCAATTTTTATTGAAATAACATGTTCATCAAATGTGACCTTTTTAAAGGACGGTAATATTATTAGGGACTCAAACTCCCACATCTCATACAAAAAGGAATTTTGGAGGTAAATAACCCCTTAAATGGTAAAATTTGGATTACGCCCCTATTAGTAAAGTTAGGGTTTTCTAATTATTCTTACCCCACTTAACAATAATTTAGGTTTCCTGCTGTATCGTCCTACAGTAACAGAGATAAAGGACAAAAATATTATTGTTTAGCTAACTCTCCCCAAATTGTATTAAATCATCATGATGTAAATATTAAGTAGTTGATGTTTAGTTAATGTTTCAAGGGTTAAGGAGGAAAGATTGTCATCTAATACGAGTATAACAAAAACCCTGCTTTACTAGGTTTTTTGTAGTTTCTGTAGGCTCTATATAAATTGTTATAAAAAGATCTAACTGACAACACTATCTTAACGCTAAGATATTTATTATGTAAATCAGTAATCTTCAAGGGTTACAGGGATTCAGCCACAAAAAAGGTCTATTCAGAAACTCTAGGGAAAGTACATACATACGAGGTGCGTTCTATATTGAGTTCACCTAACTTATTTCTAAATGAGATGTTGCAACACGTCATATTATATTGTAGCTAATATCTTTTGTTTATTTACATAATGATTTACAAGCACTGGTGGGTATTAGTTTCCCTTCAGTAGGGACTTAATTAAAACATGTATTTGTACAGAATGGACAGTAATGCCACAAAATCCTTACACTAGAAAGGTCATACACTACGCAAAAAAAAAGATTGGGCTAGTGTATATAGCAGTGAGTTTTCTTCATACAACACCGTTAAGAACTGAGTAAAAGAGTTTCGTTTTGAACGAAAGACTGCTTCCTTTTGAAACAATTTGTCTTATTAACAAGAAATTTCTTTTAAAAGGTAGTGGTTACCGTGTTCTGCAAAACAATTTTCATATGAACCAAGTAAATGCAGGATTGGTTCCGAAACTTCTAACTGTATTCAAAGGTAGAAATGCATCTAGTGCGCTTGCGTATTTTTAGACTTCTGTGGCGGAAATCTCAAGCAAGTAGTGAGTCTCATAGTGACTAGGGATGCAATTATAGTGCTATCTATGGTACTGAAAGCAAGCGCGATTCGATGGAGTAGCAATATGAGGAAGAAACTCTGAGGTTTACTTACCAATTCAACACATAGTTTAGGAGAATGTTGCCTAGGCTGCGAATTGCAACTGTGGATTCATCTATGAGCTAGTATGATATCTAGCGATTACATATTATTTCTAAATTTGAAAAAGGACCTTAAAAATTGCCTGAATGGAAAAGATGTACCAAAAGCATAAAAAACCTCTCTGATATCAATTATACACAATAAGGAAATAAAGAGGTATGTGATAACTACCAGGAATTGTCACCAGTTGGATAAATAGGATCTATTGAAGAATTTTAAAAAGAGAAATAATTCTGTGATATGGAGGCAGAAGAACAACCAAGATTTGGAGCAGGAAGATCTATAGTTGACCATTTATTTTGTATTACTCAAATAATGGAGAAGAAAAACGTATACAACCAAGGAGTTCAACTGCTTTACGTAGATCTGAAAAAGACATTCGACTCAGTGCCACAAGATGGCTTTTCTAGCTTAAAATTTGTCTTGAGACCGTGATTAGTCAAAAAAGGTAAAGGCAGATAGACAGCTAGGCCGACGAGTATTCAGGTAGTGGGCTCGGGAGTTGGAGCGCCGCATATCAAGTCATTGTTTCAGTAACTTTC
The DNA here is from genome assembly GCA_019049505.1 of Pachyrhynchus sulphureomaculatus. NCBI lineage: Eukaryota > Metazoa > Arthropoda > Insecta > Coleoptera > Curculionidae > Pachyrhynchus > Pachyrhynchus sulphureomaculatus. The sequence continues at coordinate 52,206,641 of CM032451.1, read as the reverse complement.
AAACTTGTTATGAAACTAGTTAACTACTAAAAATATTTTGAAAAATAATAACATAAGAATAAAGAAAATTTGTATACATATACTTCTTTTTATTTTACGGAAAATGACCAAAAAAAAGACGGTTAGGTTTCATTCTATATCTGCTAAAAACAAATTCATTTATAAAAGAATGCTCCTCACAAAGAATGTCTACATTTTTCCGGTTCTTAAAAGAAAAAAGAACAGAAAAACTAAGAGAAATGTAATCAGATATATTTGGCAAATATTTGGGATAATACGATACCAGATTTAACAGGTTGAATTTATTTTTCCACCGTTAAGAAAGTTATTGTGTCGGTGAAAAAACGATGCTCTCATAGTTACGCATTAATTCACGATTCAGGGTTCTTAAATTACGAAAAACATAGTTTTAAATTTTTATCAATCTGTTAGTCAGTCAATTTGTCGATATATCCTTCTGTCTCGAACGAAATGAAATATTGAATTCACATTTTGTATAGATTAGTATTTAAAGTAAAAAAGAAACCTATAGTTTTTGAGAAATACAGCTCGAAAAAAAGGAGATGAAAAGGGATGAGATTGATAGTTGGTTGGATGTTAGCTGGTAGGCGATTGTATCTGTTTATGCACTGCAACCTCTTAGCCTATTGTGCGACCCTTTCGTGATTGTAGGAGCACAGTGCCATTAAGAGGGTTTCTTAACTTCCTTCCAAGTCATTCATGGGGTCATTTATCGCCACGATGTATATTACCGAACAGTTTATATCTATATGTCAAAGTCGCACATTCATGTCGGATATGCGTAGAGATTTCTTCCTCTTCACCACATAGTTTGTATGTTATGTGACCATTGTGGATTCCCATTTTCTGTACACGCTTCCTTAGGTGACAGTGGCCGGTGATCCGTCTCACCACTAGTTTGGTCTGGGGTTGATAGATCATGTATAGTTTCAACAATACTATAAGAGTTGATCCTGATCTAGACCTTTAGACTTAGATTGTGTCTTTTAAGCACTGCAATTTCCTGAGATATTGTAACCTCTTCTATTGATTATAGGAGCGTTGTGCCATTAAGAAGGTTTGTTAGCTTCTTTTCAAGTCTTTCATGAGGTAATTTATTGTCACGATGTATATTACTGAACAGTTTATATATATTGCCAGAAAGTCCTACATTCATATCGAATATACGTTATGCGATCATTATGGATTCCCATTTTCTGTAAATGCTTCCTTAGGTGACAGTGGCCGCTGATCAGTCCCACCACTAGTTTGGTCTGGGGTTGATAGATCATGTAGAGTCCCAACGGTACTATCAGAATTAATCCTGATTTAGACCCAAGGTCGCACAGTGGATATACAGGGCAGTGCTATTGCCTAGATTAACGTACGCGGCAGTGATTTGGTAGCCCAGAGTGGGCATGGTGGAGTCAAAGAACCTATTGCGCAGCCTACAGGGGAACTACTTTAGGGCGGCAGTGGGGGCTATGAGAATGACCCCAACGGAGGCGCTAGAAGTAGCACTCTGTGTCCCACCACTGAATCAGTTCATCATCTACACGGCGAGATTAGCAGCATACAGACTGAAATGCCAAGGCGAATGGAGGAATGGGGACCGAGGACACTCAGGTCTGAAATTCCTCCAGGAACGCTCATTCGTCTTAAAACAAGATAGAATTACGAAAACAAAACAAGTGATTAAGTTTTTTTCTGTCCATATCCCTGAGAGGAAGGACACACAAAAGCTTCAGTATATCAAATACCGACATTTGGTATAGTGACGGTTCGGGTGCTAATGGCCGCTTTGAGGCGGGAATCTTTTGCCATAAATTAAACCACAGGGAAAGTATACCCATGGGCAATATGGCTGCGGTTTTTCAAGCTGAGATGTTAGCCATCCTCAGATGTGCGAAAATTCAAATCTCGAAATGGACAAATAATACGAAAATTTTAACTGCTGTGACAGTAAAGCAGCTATACAAGCTCTTGCCAAATTCACCACGGACAGCTTGCTGATTAGGGAATGCGTGCAAGAACTAAACACGTTAGGAGGTAACAACGAGGTTACCCTAATGTGGGTACAAGGCCACCAAGGCATGAAATGAAATAGCGGACGAACTCGCCAAAAGAGGCACCTTAGAGGACCCACCTGAACAGGCTGTAGGAGTTCCATTCGCGGTAAAAACAAGACCAGGGAATGGTTGGACAAAGAACACCAACTCTCTTGGACTGCAGGAGCGGAGTGTCGTCAAGCCAAACTCCTTATGAAACAAACTAGGACAGGCAGAACAAAGGAACTCTTGTCGAGGTTAAAACAAATGCTACGCCTGAGTATAGGACTCGTTACGGGACATGTGGCACTACAAGCCCATTTATATAACCTCAAACTGGCTGAGCGGAAAACATGTCGGCTATGCGAGGGAGTAAGCAAGGACAGTATTCACATTTTGTGCGAATGTCCTGCAGTAATGGTTAAAAGATACAGATACTGGGGTGAACTATTCTGTGAACCCAAAGATCTACAAGAGGTCAGGGTGAGTAGCCTATGTCTCTTGGCAGAAAATGCCGGACTAGGACTGATTCGACAGTGGGGAGTCACAGAAGAACTCTTAGATCTAGGTGACATTAGGGACTCAAGGTACTACCCACTCTTTTTACTACTACTACTACTACTAGACCTCCAAACCTCCAAAAACCCAAATATTTTTATATATTTGTGTTTTTCGAGTGGTGGAATTTGAAAATTATTTTTTCATTATTTTCTGTTTAAATACACTCTATTGCTATGTTTAGCTTGTTTTTGATTCGTATCCCACAATCAAGTACTTAACATAAAAAAATCTACTTGTAGTCTTTAGTAGTAGAGAAAGTAAAAGCAGTGATTATTTTAAAGCCTACATGTCCGAGAGGGAAATGTTGGTTAACTCAATTTTAAAATATTTTTGTGTGTTAATATACAGTCGGTCAAGTAAGAACGTGACCGCTTGTACTCGAAATGTTTCGTTTTTGTGTGCTAACAACGGCGCAATTACCTTAGTAAGTTGTCCAATCGCCTATTGCATCAATAGTCGTCTGGCATCTCCGAGGCATGTTGCGAGATTTTCTGCAATGATCTTCAAATTTTTGAAATTTCTCAAGTCTTTCCTCTTTACAAGGGACCAAACGTTTGCAATAGAATTCGCGTCCAGCGATTGTGAGGGTCACTCTAGTATCTTATCGTAGGACCAAGCGACCCGCTTCGCGACCTGATTTTCGGCCAGCAAAGATTTCTTCAACGTGCTTCCAAATTTAACATCATGGGCACGAAGATGTTGTCGAATGGTCTCATGGAACATATTCAAAACTGATTTTCTTAATTTTGTAGCCTCAATTTCGGGTCCCGTGAAAACAAAGACACGATTCGATTTTTGAATGATTTTTCCTATCGAGCCACGTTTTTGCAAGTCGTCGACATGTTTCGTCTCGTTAAAACAATCTACCCACTTTTTTACAAACGATACCGACTTTTTAATATATTTATCGGCCACGGAATGTGTCATTTTAGGTTCTCTTGGATGGGAACAAACCGACGCGCACAAGTGGCTCATTTTGGATTTTACTTGATTTCGACGAAAGTTTGGAATCGATTGATACTTTTACTAATATGTGTCGTAGACAAAGGTTTCCTCTACCGATTTTTTGTTGAATCGCTAGAGTCGCATCTACCGAAAATGAATTATTGCCGAGACGTTCTTACTTGACCGACTATATTACTGCAAACATAAAGAAAAATGGTAATTTGGGAGAATGTTCCCAAATAATATAAAATGTCATACAAGTAAAGATCAGGGATGCAAAAAATGTCTGTAATGCACGGTAAGCCTCAAGTGAACTGTCGAATAAAATTAAGTGCTCTTGAATTAAGCGATTATAATATACAAAGCAATTATATGACTTTTAAATTATATTTTTGAATTAAAACTCTGTCTTTCCCGTTTTAATTTCCACTAGATAATTATGATACATGGAGGAATAAGAAACATAGAAGCTAACACACATGAACATGATTTTATGATATTTTCGATTGATGCATGCTAAAAAGCAGTCTAATAATTTGCTCACGGAATTAATACGAAATTAAGTCTTATTTCCATGAATTTTTTGAATCGTTATTTCTTCCTAGTTTCGGAGATACGATTCTTTTCTTCATAGTTCCGGAGATACGATTTTTTTTTGTAGATGCCTAGTGATAATATTAATTTGGGAATGTTAAAAAATAAAATTGACTAATGAAAAGTCTTTGGAAATCAAATTAGTTCCTGGACATTTTCACCACAAGAAATATCCTATTGGTGTGAAATCAGGGCTCCGTGGAGGTCAACTTATGTCACCTCTAAACAATATTTAAATTTATTCAAGAAAATTTTAGGAATGACAGACCAAGATGTGTTTGAAGTGTGCTCCATCCTACTGAAAACAGGTTCTCTGTTATAACCATTATAGTTTTGTTGTTAACTGAAGCGGCAGGCGTGCAGTTTGTTGATATTCTATTATATTTTGTAATAAGCTTCGTATGTAGTTAAAAAAAAACGTTAATTAACAAATATAACTGACCGTTTTTTAAATAAAAAATTAAGAAACTGAGACATTATTAGGAAATTAAAATAAACAACAATAGTAATGAAGAAACAAAAATTTGTATTTTCACACTTGAATATTGTAATATTATTCAGCAATTCTACTTACCAAAACCTTAAAAAATTACATACTACATAAAATGTTCGATTTTAAAATATTTGTAGTAAGAATCACCTTTATTCTATATCAAATTATTGTTTCCATAAAATATTCTCTTAAAGATATTGGTATCCAAATGTAGATTGTCCTTCCATACTCAAGTATAGTCACTGTCACTCACTATAAGCCTAGCCTATTTGCAGCTGTTGTCACCCATCTAATGCCCGCAATCCTCTGTATATCATCTCGCCAGCTTGTTTTGGGACGTCCTACGCTCCTTTTCTGTTTTCGTGGTCTTCATTCTAATGTTCGCATCGATCATCTGTCGTGCGTGCTACATGTCCAGCCTATTGGCACTTTCTTTCTGCTACGTGCTTTTTAATATCTTTTAATTTAATTTGTTCACGTATCCACTTGTTTCTTTTTCTATCTTTAAGTTTTTTCCCGATCCTCTGTCTTTCGTGTGCTCTGTGGGTCTGAGCTAGTTTTTGTATATCGGCTTTATTCAGCGCCATATGTAATTACGGGTAGGATGCACTGATCGTAAACTTTGCCTTTTAACGTATTTGTGACGGCTTTATCTTTAAATATATAATGATAAATAAAATATAACTTAATTTCCCGAATGCGCACCATCCAAGTCTGATTCTTCTTGAAATTTCATCAGAGTGTCTCTCGTCGTAGTAATGTTTTGCCCCAGATACATATAATCCTTCACAAACTCGCTAGCTGTTCCTTCCAAATTTATAACTATGTTGTTATTAATGTTGGTTAATATTTTAGTCTTACTTTTATTCATTTTAAGACCAATTGTCTTTGAGTGGTAATTTAACTCATTTATCATTTCTTATAACTCATGTGGATTACTACTTGTGACCACAATACCGTTGCCGAACCTTACATGACTCAGATGCACACCAACTATCTTTAGGACTTTCTTTGTTCAATCTAGTTGGCGAAATACGTCTTTTAGAGCTATAATAAATAGCTTAGAAGAGATAGTTTCTCCCTGTCTTACGCCTCTTCCTATACGTATTTGTGCTGTATTAGGTTTCATGAAAATCTCTGCGTTTTCATATATATCTTTGAGTAGGGTAGTGTATCTAGAATCAATTCTACAACTGTTCAAGCCCTTGATGATTGCCCACATTTCGACAGAATCAAAAGCCTTCTCATAGTCTATGTACTATAAACCTTTGAAATTGTATTCATTGTCCTTCTCTAGGATATTTTTCATTGTCTATAAGTAGTCGCATGCGCTATAGCAGGATCTAAAACCAGCCTGTTCGGATGGCTGGCAGAAATCTAACTTATTTTTTAATCTATTTGAGATGATTTTAGTCAAAAGTTTATAAATATGAGATAGTAAGTTAATCAGGCGGTAATTGTCCAACTTTCTGATATCTCCCTTTTTATGTAGAAGTATTACTTGTGATGTATGCCACAATGTTGGTATTTTGCCATATGTTGAATAGTTTGACCAGTTCTTGTTTTAAATCCTCTCCGGCCTCCAGTAGCATTTCCGATACAATACCATCAGGGCCTGCTGCTTTGTTACGCTTCACTTCCTTCAGTGTATTATTGACCTCCTCTACAGTAACCTCTGGCAGTTCTTCCGAACCTGTACTTTGTATTTTCTCTTTAGTCAGTTTTCTTTGTTCTTCATTGGGTGTTGTTTTGGACCTGCAGAGTTTCTTGTAGTATGTGTTTATTTCTGAGTTTACCTTGTCCCTATTCGTTATTACGTGTCCCTCACTATTTTGCAATTTACTAATCTCTTTTCTTCGGTTATTCAGTTTCTTGCTTATTACTTTCGGTCCTTTATTTCCAGTGGTTTAAAAAATCACTTTATACTTGTGCGTTCTTATATCTTTTCTGATTAACTTGTTAAGCTCCGTCCACTCTATTTTGTGCTCGTATGCGTTCATATTTCTTCTTCTTTCCATGAGTTGTTTCGTGTTGCCCCTTATTTTTTCCTCTTGTTTTCCATTTTTTGTGGCTACTGCAGCGGACGCTGCTTTAATTATGGATGTTAATTCTTTAGCTTTTGTATCTATTATTTTGATGATTGTATTATCTTTAATCCCTTGTAATAGGGTTGTTGTTTTTATCTGGTACTCTGTCCTCTGATAATTTATTGGTGTCAACTAATTTCGATCTATTGTTAAATGATTTGGTTCTTGAGTTCCCAAATTTAGGAATACTCTAGCCCGCACAAGTCTATGGTCGCTCCCAGTACACCTATTAAGCTCATACATACAGAATGAGCTCAAATATAGTGCTGGCCGATTGTTCTATCTCCCGACATTGCGCTCCACATGGAGAATATAAGGGCTTTTGATGATTTAGTTTTTAATTTGTCCAGTAACGGTAATTTTATTTATTCACGAAGCTGTTAGGGTGCAAATGTCTCTAAGTAGTACCTCTTATTTATAACTCTTGTATCAGCTGTAATCGTAGGACTAGAAATAAAATTATTTAGGAAGAATGGGTTGTAACGAATTTCCCTGCATATTCAAAGTACTTGATCGTTTGCGTGTTGAAAGGTGTCGGGATTCTAGCAAATCGACACTCAAACGCACTCCACGTTGGCATCGCTTTTTAATGTCTCTGGACGCCCAGCCTGAGTTTTACTTAGAGTCGGCCCAATTTCGTTAAAGTTTTGCACACCGAAGTGAACACTTGCAGCTTTATTAACTCTACGTAAATAATATTAAACATTCAATTTCCGTCGCATGATTATAGCAGAATTATTGTTTTTGTAAAACTCGTGTACCCGAAAGAAACGCCTCGTTTCAGTTAGACGCTCCATAGCAACGAAATTATAATATATAATATTAAATAATAATAAGTATAAGCCGGTGTTATGCTTTGTGCTCTCACTTTATAAGCCAAACAAATTTGAACTTATTTGTGTAACACCCATTTTAGTGGGTTCATATTCAAAATGAAGTTTCGCAGTTGGAAAGTCGTTTGAAAATAGAATAATAAAGGACTTTATTAATATTAAAAATTATATATAGGGTGTGTCGCATGGTAGAATATTTTTATCGAACCTAATGTCACAATAATTTGTGACAAGTCTCGTTAATAAGTTATTGGAGTATAAGCATTAGCCATTACTCATACATAATGAATTAAGAACTGTGCAAGGGAACTAACACCAGTTTTCTGTAGACTTTTCAACCTATCCTACAGAAAGGGAATATTTCCTTCCTGCTGGAAATGTGCCACAGTTCAGCCGATACCTAAAAAAGGCAAGAAGACCTTGCCAAATAACTACCGACCAATCGCACTACTCTCAATAATATCGAAAGTCATGGAAAAGGCTATCAATCAGCATCTTCTAAACTATCTTGAAGGATTCAACATTATTAGTGATCACCAATATGGCTTTCGTAAAAATAGATCAACAGGAGATCTTCTGACTTATGTAACACATGTTTGGAACAATGCAATTGAACACTTTGGAGAATCTCGAGCGGTTGCTCTTGACATATCCAAGGCATTTGACCGTGTTTGGCACGATGGGCTGTTGGCTAAGTTACGTTCTTATGGTATGTCTGAAAAGTTCTGTTTGTGGCTCTCATGTTTCCTCAGAGAGCGTTCTTTACGAGTGGCAGTCGACGGATTTCTTTCTAACACCTTCACTATCAACGCTGGTGTGCCCCAAGGTTCCATACTATCTCCTACTCTCTTCCTTATTTATATTAACGATCTGCTGGAAAAGACCGAGAATCCAATCTACAGCTTTGCAGATGACAGTACACTTATCTCTTCAATCACTTTGAATGCTCGGACATCGACTACTCAGACGAATATCCGCAGACAGCAGGAAGTCGTTCAACTTAACAAAGACCTGGAAGAAATTCTAGCTTGGGGTGACAGTAACCAAGTGGAATTTAACGCTACAAAAACCCAGGCGGCGGCAGTTTTTTCTAAAAAAGTTAAAGTTGCAGAACCCGACATAGTTATGTCGGGGCACTCCATCCCTCTAACATCGTCACTCAATCTGTTAGGCGTTAATTTGGGAGCAAATATGTCCTGGCATGAACATGTTGCAGGCATAGCAAGGAGAGCTTCTCAAAAGTTGGGAATATTGTTTCGAACCAGAAAGCTTTACACTCCACAACAACTGTTAATTCTTTACAAAGCTCAAATTCGACCAACTATGGAATACTGCTCCCATGTTTGGAGCTCCGCTCCCAAACATACACTGCATTTGTTGGATTCTATCCAGAGAAGAGCTGTTCGTCTGATTGGACACCCGGAACTGACCGACGGCCTTGATTCGCTGGAACATCGAAGAACGGTTGGCGACTTGAGCCTATTCTACAAGTACTTTCATGGAAAGTGTTCGAAGGATGTGGCCCACTTAATTCCTCCCAGAGCAGTGCATGTTAGGAGTACACGTCGCGCTAATACTTCACATTCGTATGAGGTTCAGCTTGTTACTCCTCGTACAACGCTTTTCAAGCAGTCTTTTATATGGAGAACATCATACGTTTGGAATAGTTTGCCCAGGAGTGTGTTTCCCATCGAGTACAATCTACAGCGATTCAAGAACAACGTGAATCGCTTTCTCCGCACACGTGTCGCTCCTGTAGCGCTTTAGGGATTTCCCTGTATCACGTGTGCTAGACTCATAAAAAAAAAAAAATAATGGTAAGTCCACCTAAAATCATTTTTAAATTTTTTTCCGTAAAAATATTTCTATATTACTAATTGCAACCTAGTATCTAAAAATTACCTTATATGAATCATCATCATCATCATCAGCTTATTCGATCCATAGACGGATGTAATCCTCTCCAAGTTGTCTCCAACCAGCTTTGCTGTTTACTTTTTGCATCCAATCGTGTCCTGTTAATCTATTAATATCGTTCGTCCATCTTGTCTGTGGTCTCCCTCTGCATCTTTTGTATTCTCTAGGCCTCCATTCAACTATACGGCGTGTCCATCTGTTATCATTCATCCTTGCGATATGCCCCGCCCAATTCCACCTTAATATACATAGTTGTTGTATTACATCTGTCACTTTTGATCTTGGTGTCTAATATTGAGCATTCTCTTCTCTATTGCGCTTTGGGTTACCTGGAGTTTATTTATTATACTTTTATTTAAAGCCCACGTTTCAGTGCCATATGTTAATACCGGCAGTACATATTAATCGAATACCCTGGGTTTTATTGTATTTGGGATGTCCAATTTAAATGTAGATTGTAACCTTCCGAACGCAGACCAACCTAACGAGACTCTTCTGTCTAAGTCAGCCTTTAAATTATTTTTTAATATTTCGATTTTTTGTCCTAAATATATGAATGTTTGTACCTTTCCCATTCTTTCACCTTCTGTTAATAGTGCCTGGCTGTTATCTTCACTTTCGTTGTTCAAATATTTGGTTTTGATGGAGTTTATTTTTAGACCTAGCAAACCTAGACTTGTTATTTAATTCCATCAGTATTTCTTGTGATCCTCCTTTTGTGTTGGCGAACAGAGTGACATCATCTGAGAACCTTAAGTGATTTAATCGTTCACCGTCCATTACTATTCCTTGATTTTCCCACTTTAACGATTTGAAGATGTCTTCTAGAGTCAACATGAACAGCTTTCGGGATATCGAGTCGCCTTCTTTAATTCCTCCTTTAATTTTGATTTTATTTGTTTTTTCTTCAAGCATTATTTGGGAGGTGGTATTTTTGTATATGTATTCAAGAAGGGTTGTGTATCTTTCATCGACTCTGCTGTTACTTAAGGCGTTAAGGACTGACCATATCTCTACCGAATCAAATGCATTTTCGTAGTCAACCATTGCTATCCACAAGGTGACTTTATATTCATTTCCTTTTTCCACTAGTAATCTAATTGTTTGAAGATGGTGCTGTATCCCTGTCTAAATTCCGCTTGTTCACGAGGTTGATAACTATCTAATTTGTTCGTTAATCTATGTTATAATTCTAGGAGTATTGTGTATAGTACCGATAACAGGCTGAAGGCTATAATTCTCCAATTTAAATTTGTTCCCCTTTTTAAAAATAAGCACAAGGCCTTTACCCAAGGTGTTGGTATTTTACTTTCTATAAGGCATCTGTTAAACAGAGCTTGAAGAGATTGTATTATCGATGCCCCTCCATACCTTATCATTTCTATAATTATTTCATCGTCCCCCTGGTTCTTTATTGTTGTGCATATGTTTTAGGGCGTTCATTATTTCATCCTTTGTTACATCGGGAATTTCTTCAGATCCCATATTTTTTACTATCGCTCTATTTCCTTCTTCTTTCCCGGATGGTGGCGATATTTTCGTGTAATATAGTGTTTGAAAATATTTCTCTGTAGCTTCCTTTATCTTCTTGATTTGTACGATCTCTTGGTTATCGCTATTTACAAGTTTTATTATTTTATGTCTTCCTTCATTCATTTGTTTGTTTAAGTATTTCACACTTTCTTCCTCTTTCAGAGTTTCATCTATTTTTGAGTTCCTGTATAATCTGACGTCTTCTCTGATCTTTTTCTTTATTTTTTTGTCTATTTCTACCAATGCTATTGTCATTTATAGGATCATTTCTTAATAGTCTTCTCTGTTTCATGAGATTTTGTGTCTCTTTACTTAATTTTTGTGTTTTTTCTTTTTTTCAATGTGGCTATTTGTTTTGTGGTCATCAGTAGGCTTATATGAATACAAGTATAAAAAACCATCAATCATCAGGAGGAGGCTATAATTCTAGTTAATTAAATAACAGTTTATTAAAATGTGGATATCTCCAAAAATTTATATGTCCTAAACCAGAAGTAATATAGTAGAACTTAAAAATGAGAAAATTCGTTTGACAAAGACACCAAATACCTAAAAAAAATCATGTCTTTAAGTTTACTTATATATTTCTTTATCAGCGTCTTACCATATTCTTCTTTAGGGTATTTAAGAAAAAAAGACAGGATTTTCATGTAAAAACGGAGTTTTTCAACCTTAGATGCTAACAGTTTTTTGGTTAACACACACATGAATTTACATAAAAATTCAACATCTCAGAATCTTGATTTAGTTTAGTTACGTTTATACTTGTAATTCTGCATCACTGTGAAATACACTCAAAGAGTAACTGCAGTCCTTGCAAATTCAGTTGCTATGAAGTCTTGTATTAGAGTGGAACGTGTCTTTTGTGTGATAGAGTCTGTGACTATAAATTACGCGGTCAATGCGATGAAAAATATAATGAAGCGACGCAAACATGGAGTACGTTCGAGCGTCAGTTTGCGAGAGATCCGACGTCTGAATATGCAAACGATCAAGTGTCGTGAATGTACCCAGGAGTTTCTCCTAACGAATTTTTCGTAGAGAATTATTTTTGCACATCTACAAGACACAGTTGGCGCAAGAATTAAAGTTAACAGACACTACTCACAGGTTCAACTTTGTTACTAACAATATTTACTAATATTTTTTATTCTAGCGTTCCCGTCAATGCACTAAATTGCTTTTATTGAATTCCAACAAACAACACTATAGCATTAAAAACTTAGAAGTGTACCAAGAACGTAAAAGTTTTCAGTTATATGTTATATATGTAGTTTGATGTATAATAAAGGTTTTTGTTTTTGTTACTATAAAACTATTTAAATTACAGTTTTATAACCGAAGTCTTATTATTTTTATTTGAAAGAGCAATTTTTGGTCAGTTCCACTGTCCCCAACTTCTATAAAATTTATTATAAGGTTATGAGCGAAGCATAAGCAGATATAAGCGGTTTACTAAATTATTAAATAACCTGTATTTTTACAGAGATTAACTAGTTTTTAGTGTTTCGTACGTAACACTTCGGTGTCTGTTTGTCGGTCTGTCGCATCTGATTTTCTCCGGAACTATTTGACATAGAAAGCTGAAATTTGGCACACAAGTAGGAATCAATGTCCCAATCAGAGCCGGGTAGTTTTGAAAACTAAATTTTGACTTTAGGGGTTAGTTTTTGGGGGAGTGAAATCGGAAGTGAAAAAAAATTACCAGGTCAACGCACACCTTTCTTTAGATTATTTTTTAAAAATGGTCAAAAATGCCTGCCCTCCGCCTATCTCGAAAAGTACTAATTAAAAAATTTTGAAAAAATTCTGAAATATTCTTTATAAAGTGTAGATTGAGCGAAAATTATCACGAGTGGTATAAAAAAAACTTTGAAAACTATGTTCCTTGATGTATGGTGGAGGTTTTTGTAATATACTTTTAACTACATTACTGTAACCGAATGGCGAGTCGCTGTTGTACCGAGATATAATTTTATTGTGTTTGTTTATAATTAAACAAATTTAAGTACTAAATATTTGTTTTACACTTTTATTACTAAATTCTAGATTGAGCTAGATCGATTTATTGGCTATTAGGCAGCTAAGATGCTGTAACTAATATACATTATTGACTAAGAAAAAAAACGTGAAAATATATATTGGATCTTAAGATATATACATGTCCGGAACTTTTTGCCTTTTTAAATTCCTATTTTAAAGGCAATCAGGATACGGAACACTAATTGCGTAAGTCCAACTTGCATTTGACCATTTTTTTTGTTTTATTTATTATTTAAACTAATATGTTATTGACGGAAGCAAGGTTATTATTAGGTATGGACATTTCTTGGATATATTGCATCGAAACTTTGCCGTTTCATTTTTTGAGCTTACAACACTACTTAAATGGAAACATTTAAATATTAAAGTGCTAAATGTCATATTTGTTTATATTCCTAATTTTGATAATTATAAGTGTTAACATTTTTTTTTTGCCAAAGAGTGGGAAAGAAATATGAAATATTTAGTAAAAATTATTATAATTAATACAAACCTAACGGAAATATACAAGACTTCACAGAAGGCAACGAATTATCCTTAGCTGAAATACATTTCCAACAATATATAACTAGTTCTGACCTGAAAACTAAATAAAAGGAAATGACAAAAGGTCAAATCATATAATGTTGAAGGTCTTGACGATTTTACTAGATTAAAATTATTTTTATAAACATGATTATCATCTATATAAAGTCTTACCAGTGCAGTATTTAACGCACGAAAACAAAATGAACTATGTTGAGGCTTTTGTTAGGAGACAATGCAAAGTATGGAACAAGATACGCAAGTGTTTAATAAAATTGTTTGAATGGATGAGTCAGTTTTGTATATAGCGAAAGTTTCTAATAAAACAAATGTTATTCCCCTTTTTAAAAATAAGCACAAGGCCTTTACCCAAGGTGTTGGTATTTTACTTTCTATAAGGCATCTGTTAAACAGAGCTTGAAGAGATTGTATTATCGATGCCCCTCCATACCTTATCATTTCTATAATTATTTCATCGTCCCCTGGTTCTTTATTGTTGTGCATATGTTTTAGGGCGTTCATTATTTCATCCTTTGTTACATCGGGAATTTCTTCAGATCCCATATTTTTTACTATCGCTCTATTTCCTTCTTCTTTCCCGGATGGTGGCGATATTTTCGTGTAATATAGTGTTTGAAAATATTTCTCTCTAATATGGCTATTTGTTTTGTAGTCGTCAGTAGGCTTATATGAACACAAGTATAAAAAAACCATCAATCATCGGGAGGAGGCTATAATTCTGGTTTATTAAAATGTGGATATCTCCAAAAATTTATATGTCCTAAACTAGAAGTAATATAGTAGAACCTAAAAATTAGAAAATTCATTTGACAAAGACACCAAATACCTAAAAAAGTCATGTCTTTAAGTTTACTTATATATTTCTTAATCAGCGTCTTACCATATTCTTCTTTAGGGTATTTAAGAAAAAAAGACAGGATTTTCATGTAAAAACGGAATTTTTTCAACCTTAGATGATAACAGACTTTACAGAAGGCAACGAATTATCCTTAGCTGAAATACATTTCCAACAATATATAACTAGTTCTAACCTGTAAATTAAATAAAAGGAAATGACAAAAGGTCAAATCATATAATGATGTTGAAGGTCTTGACGATTTTACTAGATTAAAATTATTTTTATAAACATGATTATCATCTATATAAAGTCTTACTTTGCTGTTTCGTTTTTTGAGCTTACAACACTACTTAAATGAAAACCTTTAAATATTGAAGTGCTAAATGTTATATTTGTTTATGTTCCGAATTTTGTTAATGATAAGTGTTAACATTTTTTTTGCCAAAGAGTGGGAAAGAAATATGAAATATTTAGTAAAAATTATTATAATTAATACAAACCTAACGGAAATATACAAGACTTTACAGAAGGCAACGAATTATCCTTAGCTGAAATACGTTTCCAACAATATATAACTAGTTCTATCCTGAAAACTAAATAAAAGGAAATGACAAAAGGTCAAATCAGATACTGTTGAAGGTCTTGACGATTTTACTAGATTCAAACTATTTTTATAAAAAATGATTATCATCTATATAAAGTCTTACCAGTGCAGTATTTAACGCACGAAAACAAAATGAACTATGTTGAGGCTTTTGTTAGGAGACAATGCAAAGTATGGAACAAGATACGCAAGTGTTTAATAAAATTTTTTGAATGGATGAGTCAGTTTTGTATATAGCGAAAGTTTCTAATAAAACAAATGTTATTCCCCTTTTTAAAAATAAGCACAAGGCCTTTACCCAAGGTGTTGGTATTTTACTTTCTATAAGGCATCTGTTAAATAGAGCTTGAAGAGATTGTATTATCGATGCTCCTCCATACCTTATCATTTATATAATTATTTCATCGTCCCCTGGTTCTTTATTGTTGTGCAAATGTTTTAGGGCGTTCATTATTTCATCCTTTGTTACATCGGGAATTTCTTCAGATCCGATATTTCTTACTATCGCTCTGTTTCCTTCTTCTTTCTAGGATGGTAGCGATATTTTCATGTAATATAGTGCTTGAAAATATTCCTCTGTAGCTTCCTTTATCTTCTTGATTTGTACGATCTCTTGGTTATCGTTATTTATAAGTTATATTATTTGATGTCTTCCTTCATTCATTTGTTTGTTTAAGTGTTTCACACTTTTTCCCTCTTTCAGAGATTCTTCTATTTTTGAGTTCCTGTTTAATCTGACGTCTTCTCTGATCTTTTTCTTTATTTTTTTGTCTATTTCTACCAATGCTATTGTCATTTGTAGGATCATTTCTTAATAGTCTTCTCTGTTTCATGAGATTTTGTGTCTCTTTACTTAATTTTTGTGTTTTCTCTTTTTTCAATATGGCTATTTGTTTTGTAGTCATCAGGAGGCTTATATGAACACAAGTATAAAAAACCATCAATCATCGGGAGGAGGCTATAATCCTGGTTTATTAAAATGTGGATATCTCCAAAAATTTATATGTCCTAAACTAGAAGTAATATAGTAGAACCTAAAAATTAGAAAATTCATTTGAAAAAGACACCAAATACCTAAAAAAATCATGTCTTTAAGTTTACTTATATATTTCTTAATCAGCGCCTTACCATATTCTTCTTTAGGGTATTTAAGAAAAAAAGACAGGATTTTCATGTAAAAACGGAATTTTTCAAACTTAGATGATAACAATTTTTTGGTTAACACACACATGAATTTACATAAAAATTCAACATCTCAGAATCTAGATTTAGTTTTAGTTACGTTTATACTTGTAATTCTGCATCACTGTGAAATACGCTCAAAGGGTAACCGCAGTCCTTGCAAATTCAGTTGCTATGAAGTCTTGCATTAGAGTGGAACGTGTCTTTTGTGTGATAGAGTCTGTGACTATAAATTACGCGGTCAATACCATTTAAACAGTGTACATGAATCACGTAAACATCGGAGAATGCGATGAAAAATATCATAAAGTGACGTAAACATGGAGTACGTTCGAGCGTCAGTTTGCGAGAGATCCGACGTCTGAATATGCAAACGATCAAGTGTCGTGAATGTGCCCAGGAGTTTCTCCTAACGAATTTTTCGTAGAGATTTATTTCTGCACATCTACAAGACACAGTTGGTGCAAGAATTAAAGTTAACAGACACTACTCACAGGTTCAACTTTGTTACTAACAATATTTACTAATATTTTTTATTCTAGCGTTCCCGTCAATGCACTAAATTGCAATTATTGAATTCCAACAAACAACACTATAGCATAAAAAACTTAGAAGTGTACCAAGAACGTAAAAGTTTTCAGTTATATGTTATATATGTAGTTTGATGTATAATAAAGGTTTTTGTTTTTGTTACTATAAAACTATTTAAATTACAGTTTTATAACCGAAGTCTTAATATTTTTATTTGAAAGAGCAATTTTTGGTCAGTTCCACTGTCCCCAACTTCTATAAAATTTATTATTAAAGGTTATGAGCGAAGCATAAGCAGATAGAAGCGGTTTACTAAATTATTAAATAACCTGTATTTTTACAGAGATTAACTAGTTTTTAGTGTTTCGTACGGAACACTTCGGTGTCTGTTTGTCGGTCTGTCGCATCTGATTTTCTCCGGAACTATTTGACATAGAAAGCTGAAATTTGGCACACATGTAGGAATCAATGGCCCAATCAGAGCCGGGTAGTTTTTGAAAATTAAATTTTGACTTTAGGGGTTAGTTTTGGGGGAGTGAAATCGGAAGTGGAACAAAAAATTTTCAGGTCAACGCACACCTTTCTTTACATTATTTTTTAAAAATCGTCAAAAATGCCTGCCCTCCGCCTATCTCGAAAAGTACTAATTAAAAAATTTTGAAAAAATTCTAAAATATTCTTTATAAAGTGTAGATTGAGCGAAAATTATCACGAGTGATTTGATTTCATAATTTATCTGGTATAAAAAAAAAACTATGAAAACTATGTTCCCTGATGTATGGTGGAGGTTTTTGTAATATACTTTTAAGTACATTACTGTAACCGAATGGCGAGTCGCTGTTGTACCGAGATATAATTTTATTTTGTTTGTTTATAATTAAACAAATATTTAAGTACTAAATATTTGTTTTACACCTTTATTACTAAATTCTAGATCGAGCTAGATTGATTTATTGGCTATTAGGTAGCTAAGATGCTGTAACTAATATACATTATTGACTAAGAAAAAACGTGAAAATACATGTTGGATCTTAAGTCCGGAATTTTTGCCTTTTTAAATTTTTATTTTAAAGGCAATCACAATACGGAACACTAATTGCGTAAGTCCAACTTGCACTTGACCATTTTTTTTGTTTTGTTTGTTATTTAAACCAACATGTTATTGACGGAAGCAAGGTTAATTAGGTATGGACATTTCTTTGATCTATTGCATCGAAACTTCGCTGTTTCGTTTTTTCAGCTTACAACACTACTTAAATGAAAACCTTTAAATACTGAAGTGCTAAATGTTATATTTGTTTATGTTCCGAATTTTGATAATGATAAGTGTTAACATTTTTTTTGCCAAAGAGTGGGAAAGAAATATGAAATATTTAGTAAAAATTATTATAATTAATACAAACCTAACGGAAATATACAAGACTTTACAGAAGGCAACGAATTATCCTTAGCTGAAATATATTTCCAACAATATATAACTAGTTCTAACCTGAAAACTAAATAAAAGGAAATGACAAAAGGTCAAATCATATAATGTTGAAGGTCTTGACGATTTTACTAGATTAAAATTATTTTTATAAACATGATTATCATCTATATAAAGTCTTACCACTGCAGTATTTAACGCACGGAAACAAAATGAATTATGTTGAAGCTTTTGTTAGGAGACAATGCAAAGTATGGAACAAGATACGCAAGTGTTTAATAAAATTGTTTGAATGGATGAGTCAGTTTTGTATATAGCGAAAGTTTCTAACAAAACAAATGTTATTCCCCTTTTTAAAAATAAGGACAAGGCCTTTACCCAAGGTGATGGTATTTTACTTTCTATAAGGCATCTGTTAAACAGAACTTGAAGAGATTGTATTATCGATGCTCCTCCATACCTTATCATTTCTATAATTATTTCATCGTCCCCTGGTTCTTTATTGTTGTGCATATGTTTTAGGGCGTTTATTATTTCATCCTTTGTTACATCAGAAATTTCTTCAGATCCCATATTTCTTACTATCGCTCTATTTCCTTCTTCTTTCCAGGTTGGTGGCGATATTTTCATGTAATATAGTGTTTGAAAATATTCCTCTGTAGCTTCCTTTATCTTCTTGATTTGTACGATCTCTTGGTTATCGTTATTTATAAGTTTTATTATTTGATGTCTTCCTTCATTCATTTGTTTGTTTAAGTGTTTCACACTTTTTCTCTCTTTCAGAGATTCTTCTATTTTTGAGTTCCTGTTTAATCTGACGTCTTCTCTGATCTTTTTCTTTATTTTTTTGTCTATTTCTACCAATGCTATTGTCATTTGTAGGATCATTTCTTAATAGTCTTCTCTGTTTCAAGAGATTTTGTGTCTCTTTACTTAATTTTTGTGTTTTTTCTTTTTTCAATATGGCTATTTGTTTTGTAGTCATCAGTAGGCTTATATGAACACAAGTATAAAAAACCATCAATCATCGGGAGGAGGCTATGATTCTAGTTTATTAAAATGTGGATATCTCCTAAACTAGAAGTAGTAGTTAAACTTAAAAATTAGAAAATTCATTTGAAAAAGACACCAAATACCTAAAAAAATCATGTCTTTAAGTTTACTTATATATTTCTTAATCAGCGTCTTACCGTATTCTTCTTTAGGGTGTTTAAGAAAAAAAGACAGGATTTTCATGTAAAAACGGAATTTTTCAAACTTAGATGATAACAATTTTTTGGTTAACACACACATGAATTTACATAAAAATTCAACATCTCAGAATCTCGATTTAGTTTTAGTTACGTTTATACTTGTACTTCTGCATCACTGTGAAATACGCTCAAAGGGTAACCGCAGTCCTTGCAAATTCAGTTGCTATGAAGTCTTGCATTAGAGTGGAACGTGTGTTTTGTGTGATGGAGTCTGTGACTATAAATTACACGGTCAATACCATTTAAACAGTATACATGAA
>CM032451.1:51573089-51583089 GCA_019049505.1 Pachyrhynchus sulphureomaculatus | reverse complement strand
ATTGGTTGCAAGTTGCTTCTTTGGAAATGTCATTGGAATGCTTTACAAAATGAAATGATACCTCAAGGCGAGATATTAATCACAAAAAAGTCTGGCATGGGAAACATGAAGACTAAAACTGATATTTCTATTGCATTTAAAACGGTATTAAAGCGAAGTTGCCTAATAACGTCGTATTTTGATTTTTTCTTACCACATTATGGGAAATATCTCATTTCAGGGGCCCTAGATCACGAAAACCATGGTTTCCAATATCCGTAAATCGATCAGTCTGTATACCTGTCTTTCTGAAAGCGACATGATATTTTAGCCTGGCACGTTGAGGCGCCATTTTTTTATACGAGGCTGGTTTGAAAAGTCCGTGCAAAGTCCGAGAGATGGCACCACCGGCGTGTATCAAGGTCATGTTTAGTTAGTAGCATCTCTTGAATGAACGCACACCAAGTTTCAGCTATATTGGTCTATTTCTTTGTGTTTGGCATTCGTGTGAATCAAGGAAGTCGAGTGATTTTCAAGAAATGGACGAAAAAGAATTTCGTGTGGTGATTAAACATTACTTTATGAAAGGCAAAACGCCTCAGGAGACTAAAGAGAAGCTTGATAAACATTATGGTGACTCTGCAACCTTCGATTAGAACAGTTTTATAAGTGGTTTCAAAATTTTCGGACTGGCCACATGGGCACAAGTGACGCTGAACGTTCTGGACAGCCTGTGGAGGTTACGACTCCAGAAATCATTGATCAAATCCATGATATGGTGATGGATGACAGAAGAGTTAAGGTGCGTAAGATTGCTAGTGCTGTGGGCATCTCGACTGAACAGGTACATAATATTTTGCATAAACATTTGGACATGAGAAAGCTATCCGCAAGATGGGTGCCGCGATTGCTCACGCTTGACCAAAAATGGAATCGTGTGAAATGTTGCAAGGATGGTTTGCAGCTGTTCCAGAAGAATCCGGAGGACTTTAAGCGTCGTTTCGTCACTGTGGATGAAACACGGATACATTACTATACTCCTGAGACCAAACAGCAATCTAAACAATGGGTTACCAAGGGGAATCTGCACCAAAAAAAGGCGAAGACCGTTCCTTCGGCCGGAAAGGTTATGGCGACTGTCTTTTGGGATTCGCAAGGGATAATCCTCATCGACTATCTGGAAAAGGGTAAAACTATTACAGGTGAATATTATTCATCGTTATTAGACCGTTTGAAAACCGAGCTGCAAGAAAAAACACCTGCGATTGGCCCACAAGAAAGTCCTTTTCCATCACGACAAACGCACCAGCACACACCTCAGCAGTTTGTGGTCGCAAAATTAATGGAAATAGGATTCCAACTCGTTTTACATCCCCCCTATTCTCCAGACTTGGCTCCCTCGGACTACTATTTGTTCCCCAATTTGAAGAAATGGCTGGCGGGACAAAGATTTTATTCAAACGAGGAGGTGATTGCAGACACTAATGGATATTTTGCAGACTTGGACAAATCCTATTATTCGGAAGGGATCAACAAACTAGAACATCGTTGGACGAAGTGTATAAGCCTAAAAGGAGACTATGTCGAAAAATAAAAAAGGTTTACCCCAAACGCATAAGTAGTTTTTATTTTTGCGCGGACTTTTCAAACCAGCCTCGTGTAGCGTTCGCTACGGCGTCATTTTATAACGTCTTTTTTGCGGCGCTACTTTGCCCTTTATGTATATCTTAATTTTTGAGAATGGATATTGGTAGAGCAAAAATTTAGATGTAAGTTAGCTCGTTTTGTTTTGAGAGATTATGGATAAGAGATAATTTTTGTACGTCTTTTGAAAATAGTCTCCATAGTTGTTTAAAATTTGGTTGTACAGATTTGGGCACCATTCATTTTAGAATAAAAATATTTTAAGTTCAGCTCTCAAAATGAAAAATTACTGAAGAGTTAATTAGTTGTTGAAATAAGGTTGAATTGGTAAAAACCGTTGCGTCCTGAAAAATAAAGCGTGTAGTTCAGTGAAACGCTAAATTTAAATATAGAAGGGTATATATATATATATATATATATATATATATATATATATATATATATATATATATATATATATATTAACAAAAATAAAAATTCCGACCTTTAATACACTCTTAAAATTACATCTACTAAATAAAAACGCCTTAAGCTAGAAGAGTGTACACTATTGCATAGAGTCTTTAAATTAGGATTATTAAGTTTTTAATAAAAGGCTTTATAAAACACGATATTAAAAGTTTGTGAAATCAACTCCGCGGATTACACGTGTTGAGTAGTCGTTGGAAACACAGACAGGAAGTAAGATATTTAAACTTTTCCCATAAGCTACTTGGCCTCTCCTGGTGAGATTCTCATAAAAATATTGTCTCAGCTACTACCATCCTAGTCTCATTTGGGTAGCTAAACAATTTTTGACCCGAAATGCCTGAGGATGAGCAGGATATTTAAGGAACGGAAAAAGGCCTTAAACTTCAGAGTTAGAAACGACGCCCACTTGGTAATAAAAAACGTTACTGCACTACTGTGTCACTGAGAAAAAAACACTCTGGTGTGCTGGAGAAAAAAGCCACTACGACCTACTGGCCGAAAAAGCCCCTACGTCATGGCCGCGGAAAAAAGCCTACTACGGCATGGCCGCGGAAAAAAGCTCTTAAGAATTCCATCTAGCCGTTTATATATCCTTTCCCCTTCTTCAAAGTGAAATCTTTAAAATGGCTTACTTCCGGGATGCAAAATCAATGCAAACCAAACAAGTCAGGTCAGTAACACATTAAACATGGCCGAGCCACACTGTTCAAAAATTTAAATCACCGTTTTAAGCTACACTGCTCAAAAATTGAAATCAGTGTCGTAATATCGTATAATCTTAAAATCTAACAAAAAATGAATGTTACAATATGTCGCTTTCAAAGAGTAACCGCAAAAAAGTGTAAATTTTAGCCCGTTTTGCAACCTTCATAACTTGAAGACAAAAAAAGCAAACTTAACGTAAAAAATCTTAAATTAAAGCTAATTAAAAATCTAGAAGGGCATATTTTTCAATTTTTTATTTCGGGGTAACTACCCCGTATTTTGGGGATTAAAACTGTGAAAATAAATAAGTTTTTAACAGAAAATAAAAACAATATTTATGATGTGTCATTCATGAGAATAGGTCAAGAATTTTAAGAATTTAGATATTTTCAACCCATTACCGTATAATAAGTAAAAAACCACCCTCTAAAAGGGTGTTGCAATAAGAAGGGAATTTGATTATTTTGATTATTTCTTTGTATTTTTCTCCTAGTGTTAGGGTCATGTTTGTGAGTATGGCAGGATCCCCTATTAATTGCCACCTCCTTTTAGAAGGTGGTTCTTGATTGACTATACGGTATTGCGTAGAGAATATATAAATAATTAAACTGACTTAATCTCATGTTGTTTTTCTCTTAAAAACTTATTTATTTTCACTTTTTTAATCTTCAAAATAGGAAATAGTTACCCCTAAATAAAAAAATGGAAAAATACATCCTTATAGATTTTTAATTAGTTTTAATTTAAAACCGGTTACATTAAGTTTGCTTTTTTGCGGTCACTCTTTAGTACAGAGGTAATACTTGAAATATTAAGAAAATGTATAGTTTTGAGCGAAATCGCTCCAACAGAACAGGGTGAAAGTAGTAAGTTCAATAAATTTTGTATAATATCAATAATGTTATAAAAAAATTTTTCTTTCTCCATCTTTCACGATTCCCAAATCACAAAAACATACTTTTCAATTTCTGTCAGTCTATTACTCGGTCTATCTGACTGCCTGTCAGTTCGCACCATAATTCTCTAGCGAAATGAGACACCAATTGTAAATTTATACACATAATACTTGAAGTAAAAAAGGAACCTATAGTTTTTGAGGAAAGAGGGTGAAAAAAGTGGATGTCGATTTTTTTTTACAATTTCAGTAAATTAACGAGAATGTTTCCTGGTTTTTGGTTGTGATGATCAACATATTGTAAGTATACTTATTTATAGTAAAATATATAAGTTGAAGAGGTGAGAGATAAGGATGGACGATAATGGATTTTATATATCCATCATCGGTGGCAACCCATGTAACAATACTTTTAACTTACCAATATATCATCTATCATATACTGATAATATATATAATTATCAATATACCCAGAACTATCGATATATCGATAATTATTGTTTAAAATCGAAGACTGAGGCGAGGAAGTTTTCTAAAAAAAGAACTCTCTCTTGAAATTGAGGACCGGGCGGTGGAGATAAGTAATGACTATCGATATGCTGATAACTCGATAAATATATATATATATATATATATATATATATATATATATATATATATATATATATATATATATATATATAGTAGAACCCCGGTTATCCGAGGTAACGTGGGGAGCACCCTAATCGGATAACTGAAAACTCGGATAATCCGGATTTGTTTTTTATTCATTCAAAAAATAAACACCAATACTTTAAACCGATATATTAACGTTTTTAACATATGAATAGGTACATACATTATAAAACAGTGAAATATATCGATAATTATTGTTTAAAATCGAAGACTGAGGCGAGGAAGTTTTCTAAAAAAAGAACTCTCTCTTGAAATTGAGGACCGGGCGGTGGAGATAAGTAATGACTATCGATATGCTGATAACTCGATAAATATATATATATATATATATATATATATATATATATATATATATATATATATATATATTTATATATAGTAGAACCCCGGTTATCCGAGGTAACGTGGGGAGCACCCTAATCGGATAACTGAAAACTCGGATAATCCGGATTTGTTTTTTATTCATTCAAAAAATAAACACCAATACTTTAAACCGATATATTAACGTTTTTAACATATGAATAGGTACATACATTATAAAACAGTGAAATAGGTATCTATGCGCTTCTGTTTCATATTACATCGTCTTTTTTTTCTCGCTGCAATGTTTCTCCATCTATGAAGAAGAAGCAAATCCGCTGGGGTTACCTCTGTTTGTTGTTCGATATACCTCAAAGCTTTTTCCAAAGAAGCAAAACCTTCTTGATGAGAGTTCTCACCTATCCCATAATCTCGTGCAACAACTTTAATTGTCTCTTCTGCTACAATTCTTCTGATGGCTTTTAATTTTTCTTCAATAGAAACAACAATTCTTTTACGCTTGTTTTGCTTCATTATAATACGACAAACAAAAATTCAAACAAAGCAGTTCGTATTAATTACTCTTAACTACCAGAACTCCAACCAAATAAATTATGTGAGTTTACTCGTACTTCTCCGTAGTAAACGCTATAACGCACTGCATTTACGCCCCAGGAGGAATTAGACAAGGAGACAATCCCAGTTCGTTTTTATTCAATCTTTTAATGGACAAAATAATAGAAGACGTAGAGTCACTAGGAATGGGATACAGAATGGGTAACAACAGGATTAGTCTGGTTTGTTAAGCAGAGGACGCAGCTCTGATTGTCGAAAATGAAGACGATGTTCAGAGACAACTTTTTAAATTTTATCAAGCCTGTCGAAGTTTAATATGAGATATCTACTGAAAAGACCAACCAAAAGCATCACTATTGCTAAAAATCCCATCAGGTGCAAGCTCACAGTGGAAGATAAACCCACAGAGCAGATAATCGACTTCAAATATCTTAGTATGGACCTATCAACTATCATGACCCAGTTCGAGGCCTTAGAGGATTAATTAATAACTCAGCAGTTATATCAGCAGCAGCAGCAGCAAATACATAAGACTTGCATCAGACCCATAATGACCTAAGGTATAAAATCAGAAGATATTAATAAAACAAAAAGTATGCTACGTACTGCCGAAATAAAAATCCTGTGAGCAAATAGTTGGTAAACTGAAGAGGGATAAGGTACAAGACACTGACATCAGGGACGTAGTAATATGGGGCGGACAAATATATATTATATCTACATATATATATATATATATATATATATATATATATATATATATATATATATATATATATATATAAATATAAACATATATATATATATATATATATATATATATATATATATATATATATATACATATATATATATATATATATATATATATATATATATATATATATATATATATATATATAATACATTAAAATTCCGGGTTTCAAATCTTTCGTCTAACAATGAATTTGTACGACGTTTCGCCTAAATCTCTTTTGGCATTTTCAAGTGCTCTTGCTGCCGCTCGAACACTTGAAAATACTAAATGAGATTTTGGCGAAACATCGTGCAAATTCATTGTTAGACCAACGGATTGAAACCCGGAATTTTAATGTATTACATTCCACCATCCGTGAAAACCTCTATTGTAAATATATATATATATATATATATATATATATATATATATATATATATATATATATATATATATATATATATGTAATCTTGTTATATGCTCTTTTCAGGGATCTTGGAGTCGAGCAATCTGAGAAAGTAAATTTCTTTTTCTTACTTTCAAATTGAACAGGATAGTAAAACAGGTCAGGGTCGTTAAATTTTGTCTAGTATTATGAGACTTTTTTCAGGTATGTAGTTGAAATAATGGGTAAATTTCAGGTATAATTAATTATAGTAAGACAAATGAGATATTAAAGGGGAAGGGATGGAAGTTATGGATCAATTTGAGAGTTTTCGAGGAAATCTATACGATATATTATTTTTTTAGTTTTAGTCTGTAATATAAAGTTCTTCTTAAAGTATATGTTTTGTAATATTAATTTAGTTCTCCTTCTACACCAACAATTGGCAATATTTCATCATTTGATACTTAAGAAGTCCAGAGAATATAGTAGTAGTAGTCTGAAAAGTATTCAGAGTTCAAAGGTTTTTGTATCCGGTTTACCGTTCTAGCTTTAAATGTCTAGTGTCAATTCTACGATACATGGGACTGTTGTGACTACAAAATACTATGCCTTTCCACTTCTTTAATACAGTCCCACCTTTCTTTAACAAAAAGCCGAGGTATCAGAATTTTTTTACTTATTCAATAATTTATTCATTGATATTGAGAGGTATTATCATAATTTACTACCATTTTTTGTTTATTAATATTGATATGTAGTCCGTGTCGATCACCAGATTCGTTGAATTTATTTAGAATTTGCCGAGGTTGTTAGTAAAGATTGTATCGGTATCGTCCGCATAACGAATATTCCTGACGTACCGCTTTCAATAGGCTGAAAGTCTTTGTTAGGAGCTCACTATTATTACGGACCTCTGCTGGCTGTTATCGGTATAGATCTTTTATTATTCTGATGTTTTATTGTTAGTTGGGATTTCTTGAAATTTCTTTAGCGGGGTTTTTTTTTATAGGTCTAGCACACGTACTGCAGGGACGTCCCTAAAGCGCTAGAGGAGCGACATGTGTGCAGAAAAAGCGATTCACGTTATTCTTGAAGCGCTGTAAATTGTACTCGGTGGGAAACACAACCTGGGCAAATTATTCCAAAGGGATGATGTTCTCCATATAAAAGACTGCTTGAAAAGCGTTGTACGAGGAATAACAAACTGAACCTCATACAATTGTGAAGTATTAGCGCGACGTGTATTTCTAACATGCACCGCTCTTCGAGGAATTACACTTTCCACGAAAATACTTGCAGAATAGACTCAAGTCGCCAACCGTTCTTCGATGTTCCAGCGAATCAAGGTCGCCGGTCAGTTCCGGGTCTCCAATCAGACGAACAGCTCTTCTCTGAATAGAATCCAACAAATGAAGTGTATGTTTCGGAGCGGAGCCCAAAACATGGGAGCAGTATTCCACAGTTGGTCGAATTTGAACTTTATAAAAAATTAACAGTTGCTGTGGAGTGTAAAGCTTTCTGGTTCGAAATAATATTCCAACTTTTGAGAAGCTCTCCTTGCTATGCCTGCAACATGTTCATGCCAGGACATATTTGCACCCAAATTAACGCCCAACAAATTGAGTGACGATGTTAGAGGAATAGAGTGCCCCGACATAACTATGTCGGGTTCAGCAACGTTAACTTTTTTAGAAAAAACTGCCGCCTGGACAGATGCTCCCTACTAATCAATAAAGCAGATAATTACATCTTGCAAAAATATTAGATTAATTACACAGGCCAACAAAAAAAATATTTAAAGCAATACATCTAAGTGTTATATATTTTTGTGTGCTGAAACCGTATCTGGTATCAGTTTTTTTGTATCACCCACAGTTTTCTCACACTATGACATCGATTAAATTTCAAAACCAAATCCTCTTCCTACTTGAAAACTGAACAAACTGTTGATCTCTTCTATATAATGATAAATAGATGTTCCAAATTCCAATAAATGTTTTTCTTTCAGCCTAGAACCAAGCAATTCTGCTTTTTCCTTAGTCAAACCCAGATCTCTCACTAAATCAGCTTGTATAAATACCTGTGCTTTTAAATTTTCTAGAGAACATTGAAACTCATGATCATCCGGTCGACTTTCATTAAATTCGGGACTGGACTGTAAAACGTCATCGATAGACTGAGGTGGCTCAGGGACAGGAAGTCCCGGTCCATGTCCTACCGGACGATTAGCTGAAGTAAAGTTAGGATAAACAATTACTTTCTTATTTTTGGAGTTATATCCAGAAACATCAACGCTGCAAAAATAAAAATCATTTGAATCATATCATGGATACTGCAAATCTAAAAGCTTTCTTTTCTTGCTTATACCATTTCCTAAGATCCTCGACACAAACATAACATACTTTGTGAGGAGAACAACATTTCTACACCAAAATATGCAAAGTATACTTTTTTTACAAAGTCAGTAATCTTTGTTTGATGTTTTTTGACTACAAGCTCACCACATGTATAACAAAAAGTATTGGGATAGTTTTTACAACCACGATTAGCCATACTTTGAGAGTAAATTAAAGCACATGGGTTAAATACTGCAATGCGAGGTTATATTAACTGGAAGAAAACAAACAGCTGTGACATCTATCGAAACTCCCAACCTAATAACATTTGATTTTACTTCCAATCTTATAAAATTATGATTTTATTGCCAACCTAAAAACATTCGAATGATAAAAAATAAACTTTTCACATTTTAAATATTAAAACGTGAAAAACTGGTGGGTGATAGGACGTTTTTATTATTATTTTCGGACTCATCACACCAAAAAACGTAAGAATCAGGTAAAATTATTAAAAAAGTTTTTTCATCGTTGGCGTGTGTTATTTGTATTATTTAAATAATTTAAAAAATGAAGATAAGTGTTTTATCTTGTACTAATCTATGTATTATCATTAAGCAGCAATTTCCTTGAATTCTTTCCGTATAACGATGGAACTCATGAATGGCCATGAGAAATCATGACTCTTCGTAACAAAAATAGGAACAAGTGTAATTGTGTTACTTGCTTTGTTAAAAATAAATGAAGCTTCAAACAATTCATTGAGATCATCAATGATTAAATAAAGTATTCCTTAAATTGCGGAATACAGTTAATAGGATTTACGAGTATGTCTGATTACTTAATTCAAATTTCCTCATTATTTTATTCAAAACAATACCTGTTTTTTTTTGGAACCTTCAACCTAACGTAATTTATTTAATGATGTCATTCTAGAAGTTGCACGCGAATCTACTCACCGAAAGTAGTCGAGTGTTAAAAGGAAAGTATTGTATTCGTGAAAATTCCTAATACCGCCTGGTATCTTCGGGGTAACTCTTGACAAGATTTTCCAAGTATTCTTGGGGCAAAGATTTCCGAATTGCCCAAATTTGCCGTGATAGCTACTTCACAGTGTACACCTTTTTACTACGAAGCTTCTGCCTGATGCATGATCACACTTTCTCGATTGGGTTTGCATCGGCGACCGGGATGGCCAATCTTATCAGACAATACCGGATTCTCTATTCCACTGACTGCACGTTTTACTACGATGCTAGGGGTCATTATCCTCTTGAAGAATCCACTCCTCATTT
>CM032451.1:51475589-51568089 GCA_019049505.1 Pachyrhynchus sulphureomaculatus | reverse complement strand
GTCTTTAGTGTAAGAAAGTCAAATTTAATACTTATTTTAGAACAAAGGAAATTCTAGGTAAATCCTTTTTCAATTTTTCTCTCTAGGTCATCAAACGGCACAATTTTTACCTCATTTTTCCTTTTGGGAATAATTCTTTAATATGAATATTTCACATTTCTCTCCTAACTCTCTTCGATTCTAGATTTACTGGTACTGCTGTTTAGTTTATTACTAAAATTATGGAATGTTTCTGTTTAATAGTTATTTTACGACACTAGGTCTGCAAACTTTTATACCGTAACTTAAAGATGCATTTTCACATAAAATACCTTCTTATACAGATTTATTATGGCCAGTATGGCGGTTAGCGATGAGGTATTGTTAATAGCGGAATTAAATAATCTAAAAAAATCAGAGTTAGTTAATTTATTGATTACTAATACAAAACATTATGGTGCGACTACTAAAATATTAACCGATTTTATTAATAAATTATTGTTCGACTCTTCGGAAAGTGACCTTTATAGTACAGAACTGTCCAGTGATAGTGTAGACGGTGTGGTCAATCAAGAAGAATTTTTATTTTTAGGAGTCCAGTACCTAAAGGAACTCTTAGAACAAGAGGAAAAGGTAACATCACAGTTTTAATGCGGCGAATCGAGTCTACGATCAGTATGTATTTAATGCAGGTGATCTCAGAATTTTCTAGAATATCTAAGGTGTAATGAGAATGGACCAGTCTGCGCTTCGCTTTTACGAACCGTTTCACTTGCCAATGGTTACAAAAATCTGAGAAAGTGCCATTTTGTGTTTTTTTAGTCGCCTTAAAAATAGTAATGAATCTTTTCTACGGTTAACTGATCTCGATTTAAGACAGAATAATCCGATTTCAAAGAAAATAACCCGATTTTAGGTCACTTGACCCGACTTTACTCAGCTTTCATAATATCAAAGTGGTGTGCCTCTTCGAACGGGAACCACAAATTATTTTTGAACATACGAAGGGGTGGAAAAACTTATTATTACTTTAAGTAATTAAAGAAAACGCAAAACCAAAACAACATTTAGATTTACCATCCTAAATAATAATCGTTTAATATTTTTACTAGGTGAAAGTTATGAAAGTAAAGTATGAAACTATATTTTCTGAGAAAGTTCCGATTTTCCCTCGAACGCCTTTGCACTCTGACATAACACGCAACAAATCTTAATTTTCCATTCATAAATTAAACATTATTGAACTACTATTTATGTGTTTCAGTTTTGATTTCAACCGTGAAGACAAGGTTTTTCAAACGAAATAAGATATCGACTCCAAATTTCGTACACATATATTACTTAAAGTAGGTAAGGAACCTACCGTTTTAACCAGTTACACTTCAGAGGAAGGCTATAAAAGGAGTAGCGGTTTAAATTTTGTATGATATTGAGAGAATTTTTCCCCGAATTTCGGTTCTAATAATAAACTGTAAGCAATATTATTTATTGTAAAACTTGTAAGGAGTTAAAAGGGTACAAAAGGAGGTTAAAGAAGTTGCTCCGAATATATCGTGTTATATTTTTTTTTAGGGTTCTTAAAGTGGATGAATTTGTAAATTATGTTATTTTTTATTATTTACGTTCTTAGCAGAAATTATTAAAAAAAAACTATAAATTTAAAGAATATGATTATACAATGACCTCAAAATAAAATAAACATATTGACTTTACAATTTGTATAGGATAAATAATTTGATCACATCACGATTCGATTTTTACTTCCCTGTTTTGTGAAAAAATCCTCCTCCGAGGTTACACATTACTTCACGTTTTCAGAATCCGTTGAACGAACGAAATAAGATATCGATATCAAATTGAATTTTACACTTGAAGTAGGAATAAAACTATAGTCTTTGGCCATCGTTATCGTTTAAAAGAAAGGTGTAATAAAGGTGGACGTCGATTAATTTTGTTTATTTACTATAACTTTATGAGAGTTTTCTTTGTTTTTGGTTACCAATATGAATAAATTTTTAATATCGTTATCTATTGTGAAAGGGGCGAAGGATGCTGTTAAAGGCGCTCCTTTGTAGATATTGTGTCATACTAATTTTTAAAAGTTCTTGGACTCGAGGAATCTGAAAACTGTGCTATTTTCTTACTATTGCCAAATAATTTATGGTTAAACATAACATAAAAGGCGGAGGGGAGCTAAAAGGTTTCTTCTTATAAATGATGTAAGTCCTTTTTAAGTCTCTTGGAGTGGACCAATCCGAAAATTGAACTCTTTTTAGTGTTCCGTACGGCACACTTAGAAGTGTTCTGTACGGTGTCTGTCTGTCCGGCTGTCACACCCGATTTTCTTCGAAACTATTTGACACAGAAAGTTGAAATTTGGCACTAATATAGAAATTGATGGCCTCATCAGAGCCGTGTAGTGTTGAAAGTTAAATCTTGACTTAAAGGGCTAGTTGTGGGAGGTGAAATCGGAAATGAAAAACAAAATTTTTTACCAGGTCATCGAGTGGGATGTCAAATGAAAATTTGTAAAAACACGAGTTCAAAAATATGTATAATGTAATACTTGCGCACACTTTTCTTTTTTAAAAAAGTTACGAAAAATTCCTTATCTCGAAAAGTACTGCTCAAAAAATTCTGGAATATTCTCTATAGGGTGTAGATCGAATGAAAATTATCACGAGTGCATTACCTTCGATAATTTATCTGATATATAAAAAGAAAATTCAAGGTCATCACTTTTCAGTAAAGATCGAAAAAAAACTTTGTTGAAAACTCATTTGGGAGTGTTTTGTAAAGTCATTGATCATTTTTATACCCCCGTAATAAAAGTTTTTATTTTAAAAGCAATCAACGTATGGAACATTAATTGCGCAAGTCCGACTTGCACTTGGCCGGTTATTTTCATTATTTCCGGTTATATTCGATCAAACATCTAATGAGTTAATCAAGTTGGAAGTGGATTTAGAGAGGTTGTTTCGTATACATAGTTTAATATCGATGATTTAAGATATCGACTTATAGTGCTGGAATTAAATTTTTCGTTTGGACAAGAAAATTTAGTACTTATCTTAAAACAAGTGAAGGACTCTGTAACTCACTTACCGATTTTTTGAAGGTTTGATATTCCGTGTTATTAAGTTGATGTTTCTTGTCTTCGATGTACGGGACTGGAAATTAATATGTTAACATATTAAATCATTTATATATTCCAGAAATTGTAACGAAAATATCAAAAAATGTAATAAGATTGTATTCTAAACTTCATCCACGTTGTCGTCAGCCACGGACACTACTGGACATTGAGTTACTATCAAATACGTAAAACTTGGAGACATGGCGGAATTTTTTGAAAGATATCGGCACAAATAATTATGCACCGTACCCCACTATCATTATAACAAAAATTAATAAAGAATGAGCAGTTTGCTAATTTTTTATATCAGCTCTCTTTTTTTCCTTATTAATGCTGTTGTAATTTCATTAAGATATGATGCATATTATAAACTATAATTCTATATATCTTAAATCTAATATTGGTAATCAGTTATCTCTTCCAGACTTAAAGGTAAACAACTGAGATGCAGGTTTTATAATTCCATTATAAAAAAGAAAATAAAATTACAGTCTGTATTTAATGTAATCTCACAACTTTTTGAAGACACGGTATATTTTAATACTTCAAGAAAATATTAATGTATATCTTACAGTAAAAAAAAGTTTCATTAAGCCATTCTATTCTTTTTTTTTTGTTTCAGGTCGCCAAAAAATGGAACATAACCGACCCAATCTACAAACCAAGAAAACTAACACATTCTCCGTCTTTAAGAGCTATAAGAAACTATAACGATCTTCCTATTGATAACAGACTTTCGGGAGGTATCGATAATGAAGGGTTCGAGGCTGAATATAAGTACGAGTATTATACCAATCCGGATTACAGGTAAGTTGCCAGTGAGCTTGTACCTTTTTACACACTTTAATTTTTCGAAGATACCCTTATCTTGAGTCACAAAAAGCAGACTTTAAAAATATGGGGTTGGTTTGGAAAGTCTTGTAAATAACATTTTTCGAAAAAAAAATTATTTCTCAACATAATCTCAATACATTTCATCCAGCAAGACGTGTGAGCCGGGGCATTGCCCTGGTGAAAGAGTACCTTTTTACACGCTAATTTTGGTCCCATCTGCTTCAACTCACTATGTAGGTAAAAGGTCCAATAACGTTGCGTAATAGGAGTCAGTCACTGTTTTACCATTTTCTAAAGAGTCAATCCTGATCATACCATGTAAATCCCAAAAAAATAGTCGCCATGACTTTTCCAATCGATAAAACTATTTTGACTGCTCTTTTGTCAACGCAGTATAATAGTGGATCCACGTTTCGCTTAGAGTCACAAAAAATGCCAGAAATCCTTCGGATTACGCTTTTCCGAACTTTTCCAACCACGATTTTGAAATTTCCTTCTTCGTACGTTTTTAGTCTGGCGTGAACAAGCGCCATTAATTTTATCGACCATTTCTTCAGAAAAAACCTCAATCGGGCGTCCTGATTATGCAGCATCTAAATAGTCTTAAGTGCTGGTACAGAGTCTCCATGAATTTCCTTCAGTTCAGTTTCTATCTGAGCCACTTTTTTAAATAAAAATATATTTTGCCACTCCACGATTCTAGGCTTTACCCATTTCTACGAGACGTGTAACACCAATCCGTTACGATAGCTGCTCATTGCATCTATTTGAAACCTTAAACACAGCAATCATGCTTAGCAACAGTCATGCCGCTTAACAAAATTTCCCGCTATTTCGTAGAAATTTATTTATTAATTCACCCTCTTAGTAACTTATTTTTATTGTAAGGGTGAAGAGGGAATTAGAGAATTTGATTCGTGTACGTCCTTTTAGGCTTGTTGCCGTCGAGGAATCTGAAAATTATGTTATTTTTTGAGTATTTCCATTTATTTAGGAAAATGTCAGATTCCAATTATAAATATGTCTAAAGCTTCTTCTCCCTTGTCAACTTTTTTGTAACATATCTCACCATAAAATACTTATGATTTAAAATATAGAGTTGTAGTAATTGGATTAGCTTATTCTTTAATGAGGGGGAAGTCAAATTCAGAAATTATTTTAGAACTGCATGTGTGCAAGAAAAGTAGGGGTTAAATCACGTTACAGATTTATAAGTTATGGGGGCATATTGACAAAATTCTAGCCTAGCATAAAAAGAACAAGCCAATCTCAAAAACAAAAATCTAATTAAAGGCAATCTCCTTTTAACTTTATACATACACAACGATTAGAAAGTAACAATAGATCTTTCAAAAAAAAATTCTTTGTCTTGATTTGCAAATCACTCGTCGACAACATTTATTTCTTCTTCATTTGAATAAAATTTGTACCCTTTCAAATGTGTGCGTTTCAGATTTGGGAATATTTAATAGTCCGAGGAAACTAAATCAAGGAAATATGGGGGATGATTAATCAGTTCAACGCCTAATTCATTTATATGTTTCAAAACTAGCGGGCACATTGCTTTGCAAAAACTAGCACTCCTTTAGACAATTTTTCTCAGCGTTTTTCAATTTTCAAGTTTTTTTTTCGATCAAAGCTTTAGGCGAAGTTTAGTTAGTAACGAAGAATAATATTCTCCAGTTACTATTTTGCATGTTCCAAGGAATTTGTAAAAAGTATCCCATCGTTAGCTCAAAAAAGGGAAGGAAGAACTTATCCTGCCGGTTTCTGTAAGCGAAACTTCCTAGACGAGCTGAGCCAGCATATTTTCACTCCCACGATTGGTCCTTTGACTCTGTATCATAATGATGGACCCATGTTTTATCCATAGCTATTATTCGATCCAAAAAGTTAGATGAATCCTTTTCAAAACGGCTACAAATTAATTTGAATGTTGTGACTCTCAGTCGTTTTTGATCGGCGTTCAATCATTTAGCTAATAATTTTTTCATAACTAAATATCTGAGAAATACGTTCATATGAAATGTTCCTGATCTCTGCTATACGTTCCAACCCAATTCGTCGAGTTTCCAAAATTATTTCTTGCATAGCCTCCACATTCTCTCGGGTCGTCACAGAAACGGGTCTTCCAGCACGGTGTTCATTACTGATGTCGGTTCTCCCTCTCTCGAAAGCATCAATTTGATTTTTGGTAATGGCGTAGGAAGTAGGTATTATTTCTTCAGTGAAGTAAGCGTGTTGTCGTAAATTTCTTGATCAGGCAAACCTTTCAAAAAGAGGTACTTTATCACCGATCAATATTCGATTTTACTAAATTCTAAGTTTTCGTCGTTCATATCTTCTTCAAAATTTCACTATAGATAATACATTAAAATCTTGATCACCAATTTTGTGTTTGTGGCAATGAGACGTGGTCTAGAATAACTAGTTATCAATACTGGTAAAATATTCTGAAATCTTCTTCTTCTTCTTCTTCTTCTACATAAGCCACTGCTGCAGGAGATAAGCTTCTTCAAGTTTCTTCCAACTGTCTCTATCCTGTGCAAGATGGAGCCATATATTGCCTGCTATCAATCTAATATCATCAGTCCATCTTTTCATTAGTCTTCCGAAACTTTGTCTGCTCTCCCAAGCTCTCCTCTTTAATTTTGTTGTACATCTACCATCATTCATTCTAGACACATGCTCCGCCCATTGCCACTTTAATTTTGGCGCTCTTTCACTGATATCTGTAATTCTTGTTGTTCGTCTGATATCCTCGCTTTTAATGTGTTCTCGTAAACTAACACCTAACATCTGTCTTTCCATGGCCCACTGAGTACGTTGGAGGGGATAAGGACTATTTTTTGTAAGGGTCATGGTTTCCAGCCCATACGTAGTTACTGAAACTATGCAGCTCAAGTACACTTTTCTTTTTAAGGTCATAAGGATATGTCTGTTTTTGAGAATAAATCCCAGCTTTTGAAATGCAGTCCAGCTGAGATCAAGTCGCCTTGTATATATATTCTTCCACTCTCTCGATCTCTTTCGTACCGTTCTTAATTTTTGTGTTTTGTTGACTTAATTTTAAGTTAATTCTCTCCTCTTTTCACTCAAAACTTTTAAATACATCCTCCAAGGTCAGGGTAAACAGTTTTGGTGAAATTGTGTCGCCCTGCCTAACACCTTTCTTGATCTTTATGTGTTCTGTTTTTCGATCTTCATCTAATTTAACCGTTAATGTAGCATTTTCATATATGCATTTTAGGAGTTCGGTATATCTTGAGTCTATTCTGGCACAAGCTAAGAATTGCATCATTGCTCAATGTTCCAGGGAGTCCAATGCCTTTTTATAAATGATGAAAGCTAGGTGCAGCATAATATCATATTCGGTCGCTTTTTCTATTAAAAGGCGGAGTTTCTGGATATCATCTGTTGTTCCAAATTCCTTGCGAAAGCCCACCTGTTCGACTGGTTGGGAGTCATCGAACTTATTTGTTAGACGGTTAGATGCAGTAACAAGCTGATGGGCGATAGTTCTCAAGGTTTTCATGATCGTCGTTCTTGACTAAAAGTACGACTCTCTGTTTTGCCATTGTACAGGTATTCTTTGTTCTTCAATACATTTGTGGAGTAATATCCGTATTGCTTCAAAAAGTTAATTTCCTTCCATTTTCAATATTTCAGATGCTATTTTATCTTCTTATCTCATCTTATTCTGAAATAGAAACATAAATTTGACTCAACGACCTCAACTTTATATAGTAATTATAGTAATTAATGCTTTTTAGTGCCATTAATGGAGACCAGAAAATTCCGGATTACGATTATCCGACTATGAGTACGACTTCGAAAACATCACATGCTGGATCAGAAGTAAATTCAAATTCTGAACAAAATGAAATGGGATCATCTGTCAAACTGGTTACTGCCAAAGTTGAAATGGTAAGTAGAATCAAAAGACGATTTTGTAATAGTGATGAATTCTTAATTGGTTATTCTACCATGTTAAATCCGAAGGATCCACAATACGAACAAGTTAGTTGTTCATAAAAGGACAAAACTATATTGTCAACCAGCCATTTAGGTGAGCTGACCCTATAATAACTATAAAATAATAATAATGTATACAAAGATATTAGAGAGATTTTGCAAAGCTTATTTTGGTAGGCCACTGTCTTTATCTTTATATCTTTAAATATAAGGGCTCAGCTGTTATCGTTATAAAAGATGAATACTAACCTAACCTTGCAATTCCTTCGCGTTAATACTGCGCGTGCTTGAGATAACGATAAAGACAAAGGTATATAAAAAATAAGCATCGCAGAATCTCTCTATTAGAGAGATTTTGCAAAGCTTGTTTTGGCAGGACACTGTCTTTATCTTTATTTGAAGCCTGCGCAATAGTAAAAGGAAGAAATTAAACAAAAAGAGGTAACTGTTGTCGTTATTTGAAGCATGCACCCACCGTTTAGAGCTTGCGCATTACTGAAACAAAATAAGAGAAGCCTTTATTAAGGATAACGATTTCCCTTATTTAGGAACTTAAAAGAGAGGTTATTTGAACTTCGTTATTCTTATCGTTATTATGGTAGGGCCTGTTTTTTTCCTATTTAGGTATACAAACCACTAAGAAATACAGTCAAATTGAAATTTTAATCTTTTATTGCAAATAACACTGACAACAATTAATTCGTGTTCAAATTATGTTGGGATTTTTGCAATCTTTGGCATAATGGCATTACAGTGTGTGGTCCTAATTTTGAAATTTTATTTATCGCCCATTCGTATTATCTTCGAAATATTGAAGTAAGTGATAGAAATCTGCTAGACACATCTTTAATTTAGAAACTTGTATTGACCCATCAAATACTAATCCTCTAACCTTGCTATTCTTTCGTGTTAATACTGCGCATGCTTGAAATAACGATAAGGAAAAATAAGCGTCGCAAGATCTCTCTATTAGAGAGATTTTCCAACGGTTACTTTGGCAGGTCATTGCTATCTTTATTTGAAGCATGCGGGGAAGAAATTAAACATACCGTTTAGGGCTTGCACAGTATTGAAACAAAATAAGAGAAACCTTTATTTAGGATTTTATAAGAGAGGGTATTTGAACTTCGTTATTCTTATCGCTATTATGACATGGCCTGTTTTTTTCCTACTTAGGTATACAAACCACTAAAAAATAGAAATTTTAATTTTTATTTACAAATAACACTGACAACAGTTAATTAGTGTTCAGATTAGGCAATATTTGGCACAATGGCATTACGGAATAGTTATCACCACTACAACAAAACCCTTTATTTTTTCACCTGACACGCATTTCACGGCCCATGTGAACATCATCACGAGTGATCACTGACTGTCGACTTACTAATCCTGATGATGCTAACATGGTTAGTGTAACACGTATTGAGTAAAAAATAAAGTGTTCTGTCTTGTGGTGATGGCTCTTGTGTAGTGCTCATTTCAAATTAAATTTTATTTATCACACATTCGTATTAACTGGGAAATATTGAAGGAAGTGATAGAAATCTGCTAGACACAACTTTAATGTGGAAACTTGTGCCGACCCATGAAATACCACCGGTGTACTGGACCATGAAATGAATGAAAAAATCCCTAAGTTTATAAAAGATGAGTACTAACATAACCCTACTTTTAGTTTATTTTATTGCAATTCTGCAATCGCGTGAAAGTGCGTTAATACTTCGAATGCTTGAGATAACGATAAGGACAGATACATGTGAAGAATAAGCGTTGCAAAGTCTCTCTATTGCTTTACAAATATCCGTAACTAATGTCTAGTGCTATCAGTTTATATTTACGGTAGTTAGGTACATATCTTTAAAATTATGTGCATGTATTTTGGCCCTGTTTAAACAATGTTTCGCGTACGAGATAGCAATGCAATATTTATCTTTTAACAAAATCAACAGCAAAATGTAACGCAAGTTAATTGAGTAAATATTTTGTGGATTGCTTTTATTCTGGCCTAATTACAGTTGTAAAATTAACAAATAAAATGAGATAAGATGTATTAATAAAGATATTTAAAATGTGCGTACAAAGAAAATAAATATAATGTATACAACCACAGGACACCTAAACAAAAATAGTGCATGTCTTACTGTCTGTCAAGTAAGAACGTGACCGCTCGTATTCTTGAAAAAATATGTTTCGAGAATATTTTTTGCAATCAATGTGTTCTTTGGTGTGCTAACCTTAGTAAGTTGTCCAATCGCCTTCTGCATCAATAATCGCCTGGCATCTTCGAGGCATGCTGTTGATGAGATTTTCTGCATACTCTACAAATTTGTCGAATCTCGCGAGACAACTGAGTCAAAATTCTCAGAGTCTTTCTCTTTGTACAAGAGACCAAACGTTTTCAATAGCGTTGGCGTCCAGCGATTGTGAGGGCCACTCTAGTATCTTATCGTGGGCCCAAGTGAGCTGCTTTGCGACATGATTTTCGTCCAGCAAAAGTTTCTTCAACGTGCTTCGGAACTTGACATCATAAACACGAAGATGTTGTCAAATGATCTCATGGGACACATTCAAAACCGATTTTCTTAATTTTACCGCTCCTTAACGCAGCGTCAATTTCGGATCCCGTGAAACCAAAGACACGATTCGTTTCCCGACTTTCGGAGTGACTTTGCCTACCGAGCCACGTTTTGGCAAGTCGTCGACATTTTTCGGCTCGTTAAAATGATTTACCCACTTTTTCAAAAACGACTTTTTAATATATATATTTGACGGCCGCAGAATGTGTTATTTTACGCCCCGTTGGATGGAAACAAAGAAAGACTGCCTCGAACAGACGCGCAAACAAGGGACTCATTTTGGATTTTACGTGATTTCGACCAAAGTTCGGAATCGACTTATCTCTCTCTCGCATCGTTGCGCAGCTCCGAGCGTCGTGACCTCCATTACATTGTTACACAGAATTTACAACAGCCCTCCAAGCTTTTCTATCTTCGAGACTTCTCATCATCTCCGCCAACTCCAAGCGCAATGTAGACATGATCTGATCGATATATCAGTTGGGAGATCTACCTCTTTTTCTTCTATCGTCAACTTTCCCCTCGATTAGCAACTTTCCCATGCCATCCCTCCTCATTATGTGACCAAAAAATGATGTCATTTTTTTCTGATTCGATCGTAACAACCGGTCACAATTTTGGATGTTAGTTTTAGCCATAATGATTTAATTTCTTCTTCGCAGCCCCCCCTTGTTAGTAATTCTGGCGCTTAAGTATATAATATTCGTCTTCAGTGGTACGTCGTAGACAAAGGTTAACTCTACCTATTTTTTGTTGAATCGCTAGAATCGCATCTACCAAAAATGAATTATCACGAACACGTTCTTACTTGACCGACTGTATTACTTTACGGGGAGTCGGTTATGAGTTGTATTCGAGTAGGATAGTTTTGAGAGGAGGCATTTAAGATACCAGGGATCTGTAATGGGAAGCTTCTTCAAGGTAGTCTGTTTTAAGGTGCGATTTTAAGACAGTACTATGTCTTCCGAGAAGGTTTCACGACGCAATTTCCATTTATTCCAAATTGGAAAAAAAGTTGTTGCGTAAACCACTTAATTTTAAGTTTCATTTTGAAAAGTGTTTTTCTCTTTTTAAGTGTGTTAATAGATTTGTGTTTTCCAAAATTTTTGTATTTCCTTTCATTAACGTGTCTTTAATAACTATCATAGTACGCCTTTTCTCTGGAAAAACGTCTGGTAAAATGATGAGTTACGACGTTCAGTTAGTCAGGTAATATAAAAAACAAGACACATGACAGACGAAAAACCAATCATTTCCAGATTCAGTAGTTGTTTAGGAGGAGAGCAATTTACAGTAATATCAAGTATTTCTTCCTTTCAGATTTTAACAAGCTTTTAAAATTATCTCATCAGTTTCG
This sequence comes from Pachyrhynchus sulphureomaculatus, assembly GCA_019049505.1. Classification (NCBI taxonomy): domain Eukaryota; kingdom Metazoa; phylum Arthropoda; class Insecta; order Coleoptera; family Curculionidae; genus Pachyrhynchus; species Pachyrhynchus sulphureomaculatus. The sequence goes on along the minus strand of CM032451.1, from coordinate 51,556,229 downwards.
TTAACGTTTCAAATTCATGTTTCAAAAAGTCATAATCATAATCTTTATCAATAATATATATAAATAATAAGTCTCAATTAAATTAACTAAATGATAATCTTAAATTAAACGTTCGGCTACCACGTATCTATAGTATCAGTCTAAAAAAAGGCTACACTACCATATTTGCCCACATCTCTATAAGAGAAGATCTAATGACGCCAAATCAGGGCTACATGGAAGCCAACTTTTGTCACCTTTTTTGGAAAGTAATTTAGTTCAGAAATTTTCTCGAAGAAAAAGCCCTGCTGAAGATGATTTGTAAAGCTGGTGAAAAAAAGTTCTCAATTGTCTGCACATACGGCCACGAATTATCTGTTGTGCAGTTTCTGTCATTCTCAAAAGAGTACGAGCCAATTATTCCACGTCTCGATACTGCCGCCGTAAAGCTTAAGGTGGCAATCTGCTTTCACAATTGAACTTCTTCATACCCGCTTTATAAAATTTTAATTCTGATAACAGCGGAACCTGCTTTCAGCAGGACGTAACAATATCAAATAAAAATGAACCGAATAAATTGATTTTTAAAGGAGGTGACATAAGTTGGTCTCCACATAAACCTGATTTGACGACAATGAATTTATTCTTGTGCGGTAACAATAACAGTAACAGTTCGCCCTCATTGGCAGCTGTGACCAGTATTTTTAACGCTCATTTTACAACCCCTATTTTCAATCCTTGGTTTCCTTGTTTCCCCTTTCAATCCTTTTAACCATTAAAAAGCATGAGGTATACTATGGAATTTGGTATCATTAGATAGAGAATAGAACGGGTTCAAATGATACTAAAATCCCTAAAAATGTATGAACACTAAATGTCTAGGATCCGTGTTAAATAAAGCTAAATAGTTTGAGTCGATTTTTTTGCTCACCGGTGTATTTTTAAAATACTCTTTTAGATGGGACAACATATATTACAAATAAAATAATTATATTTTTGACAGCCGTAGCCGGGTCAGGCAAAGTCCTTTAACTTTGTTTTGATGTTTTCAACCATCTTAAATGAAAATTAAATTATTCATTGTAAAAAACCTTATTGAATTAAAAAAAAAAGATTTTGCATTTTATGCTTCTTAAATATCTACTTTAAAATAAACTTTCTTGACAAAGTAAACAAACTCATCGTTAAATAAGCCATGCGATTCGTTATCACGGTAATTACCAAAAATATTCCAAAAACATTCATTAACTTCAATTAGCGAAAAATGCGTAAAAAAGAAATCAGAACATTTTGTTGACATACTTAATAAATTAATTTTTGTTTAAGTCTTATTGTTTGTTTTATTAAAATTGAACAGATCTGTGCCACCGATAGAAAAATTTAATATTTAGGAAACCTATATAACACATTACTTTCGGTATATAAGATTTATTGAGAAAGCTATTAATATTTCTTCATAAATACTTACTTGGCATATACACTGGTGAGCAAAAAAAATCGACTTAAACTATTTGGCTTCATTTAACACGGATCCTAGAATTTAGTGTTCGTATATTTTTACGGATTTTAGTATCATTTGGAAGCCTACTCTATTCTCTTTCTAATGATACAATATTACATAGCAGACCTCATGCTTTTTACTGATTAAAATGATTGAAAGTGGACACAAGGAAAGCAAGAATTGAAAATAGGGGTAAAAGAAAGGAAAAATTAAACAAATTTTAACTTTAACAATTGAACTTATTGATAAAAACCAAAATCAATATTTTGTATTACCTCCTCTAGCCCTTATTACTGCTTCCAGTCGGTTTTTCATGGAGCCGGTGAGCTTTTTCACCACTGTCTAGACTTCTGGCTCGAGCCCTTCTTTTGAGTTCATCCCATATGTGCTCGATTGGATTGAGGTCGGGACTCCGCGCAGGGCAGTCTAATGTAGATAATCCCACTTCCGCCAGGTATTGCTGCACCGACGCAGCAGCATGTGGTCTCGCATTATCATGCATTAACACGAAACTGTCGCCAACAAAGCCAGAGTAAGGAACGTCGTGTTCCTGCAGGAACTCCTCGATGTATGGATGAGCAGTTAATCCACCACTACAAGTCTCATCAGTCACGAAAACCAAATCGGTGTTCGCATCCAGTGAGATGCCCCCCCATACCATGACAGAACCTCCTCCGTAGGCGACCATTTCAGTAATGCAACACTGCGCATAGCGCTCCCCAAGCCTTCTATTGACTCGTCTTCTTCTATCATTGCCATGTAGGCACATTCGGGACTCGTTGGAGAATGAAATTGCTCCATTGCCATTGCCATTACAATTTGTTGGGCGTTAATTTGGGCGCAAATATATCCTGGCATGCACATGTCCCAGGGATAGCAAGGAGAGCTTCTCAAAAGTTGGGAATATTATTTCGAACCAGAAAGCTTTACACTCCACAACTGTTAATTCTTTACAAAGCTCAAGTTCGACCAACTATGGAATACTGCTCCCATGTTTGGAGCTCCGCTCCCAAACATACATTGCATTTATTGGATTTTATTCAGAGAAGAGCTGTTCGTCTGATTGGAGACCCGGAACTGACCGACAGCCTTGATTCGCTGGAACATCGAAGAACGGTTGGCGACTTGAGCCTATTCTACAAGTACTTTTATGGAAAGTGTTCGAAGGATGTAGCTCGCTTAATTCCTCCCAAAGCGGTTCATGTTAGAAATACACGTCGCGCTAATACTTCACATCCGTATGAGGTTCAGCTTGTTACTCCTCGTACAACGCTTTTCAAGCAGTCTTTTATTGGAGAACATCACCCCTTTGGAATAATTTATCCAGGACTGTGTTTCCCACCGAGTACAATTTACAGCGATTCAAAAACAACGTGAATCGCTTTTTCTGCACACGTATCGCTCTTGTAGCGCTTTGGAGACTTGCCTGCAACACATATGCTGGACCCACAAAAAAAAAGGTCTAGTCTACATGTTCTCGGGCAAATATGAGTCGCTCTTGTCGATGGGCTGCTGTCAATTTGAGTCCGTTAGCTGGCCTCTTCGGAGTTAGGTAAGCTCTGACTATCCAGTGACTCACAGTCCGACCACGAATTTATAGAAACTCCTGCTGGAGCTCAACGCCGGCCAAGTCACGATTTCTTAGAGTTGTATTGACAACAAAGCGGTTGTCTCGCTTCTTCTTCCTGATACTGGTCTCCGTGTAAAAGCGCCAGCCCCTGGGTAACGTTTGTCGACTCTAGAGAGAGCTAAATGGCTCAGGTGCAGTTGCGCAGCGACTACACGTTGGCTATGCCTTTCTTGTAATAAAGCAATGACTTGTGCCGTTACTTCCGGGGTGGTATCCATTTTTCGATGACGTAATTGGTGAGCAGGTATAGAAGAGATGTTGACGGTTCAAACTCCGATAAAGAAATGATAGGAAAATGCAGTTGCATATTTTTTATAGGGATGAATGGCGCACAAGGAGTACGTTAACGTACGTACGTAGGAGTACGCAAAAAACGGTTCTATTGAGTAAACCCTATTAATTAGGAAAACTTTTTGGAAATCCAAATGTTATTTACCACTGTTTGAAAATTAAATTCCAAAACCGGTGGTAAATGAAGCAAAATCGTTTGAGTCGATTTTCTTGCTCACCGGTGTAACTGAATTTTTTTTCCGATTATTGGCGTCTCGAACTTAGTGTCTTAGACACGAGATATCGATGTACGAGGCTGGTTTGAAAAGTCCGTGCAAAGTCCGAGAGATGGCACCACCGGCGCGTATCGAAGTCATGTTTAGTTAGTAGCATCTCTTGAATGAACGCACACCAAGTTTCAGCGATATTGGTCTATTTCTATGTGTTTGGCATTCGTGTGAATCAAGGAAGTCGAGTGATTTTCAAGAAATGGACGAAAAAGAATTTCGTGTGGTGATTAAACATTACTTTATGAAAGGCAAAACGCCTCAGAAGACTAAAGAGAAGCTTGATAAACATTATGGTGACTCTGCACCTTCGATTAGAACAGTTCATAAGTGGTTTCAAAATTTTCAGACTGGCCATATGGGCACAAGTGACGCTGAACGTTCTGGACGGCCTGTGGAGGTTACGACTCCAGAAATCATTGATCGAATCCATGATATGGTGATGGATGACAGAAGAGTTAAGGTGCGTGAGAATGCTAGTGCTGTGGGCATCTTGACTGAACGGGTACATAAAATTTTGCATAAACATTTGGACATGAGAAAGCTATCCGCAAGATGGGTGCCGCGATTGCTCACGCTTGACCAAAAACGGAATCGTGTGAAGTGTTGCAAGGATGGTTTGCAGCTGTTCCAGAAGAATCCGGAGGACTTTAAGCGTCGTTTCGTCACTGTGGATGAAACATGGATACATTACTATACTCCTGAGACCAAACAACAATCTAAACAATGGGTTACCAAGGGGGAATCTGCACCAAAAAAGGCGAAGACCGTCTCTTCGGCCGGAAAGGTTATGGCGACTGTCTTTTGGGATTCGCAAGGGATAATCTTCATCGACTATCTGGAAAAGGGTAAAACTATTACAGGTGAATATTATTCATCGTTATTGGACCGTTTGAAAACCGAGCTGCAAGAAAAACGCCCGCGATTGGCCCACAAGAAAGTCCTTTTCTATCACGACAACGCACCAGCACACACCTCAGCAGTTGTGGTCGCAAAATTACTCGTTTCACATCCCCCCTCTTCTCCAGACTTGGCTCCCTCGGACTACTATTTGTTCCCCAATTTGAAGAAATGGCTGGCGTGACAAAGATTTTATTCAAACGAGGAGGTGATTGCAGACACTAATGGATATTTTGCAGACTTGGACAAATCCTATTATTCGGAAGGGATCAACAAACTAGAACATCGTTGGACGAAGTGTATAAGCCTAAAAGGAGACTATGTCGAAAAATAAAAAAGGTTTACCCCAAACACGTAAGTAGTTTTTATTTTTGCACGGACTTTTCAAACCAGCCTCGTATATATATTATATAAATAAGATAATCAACCAAGGTGGAAAACAATAATTGCATATAGATGTGTTGTAAGAATCTAAAATACGAGAGTGGATTGATAAGTGTGGTAAATTTCTACTCGTTTTTGATTGTGATAATGAACAAATTTTAATTATTTATAATTAAAGATATAAAGAGTAAAAACGGTTGGGGAAGGGGTTAGATGGTTTGCTTCTTACATGTCGTGTTATAAGTTCTTTTCGGGGGTTTTAAAAACAAAAAATCTGAATACTGTATTCTTTGTTTATTATCTTCCAAATTTTATTGTCAAACGTAATAAGGGTTAAAGTGGTGGGGAAGGAAGCTGGAGGTGTAGCTCTATATATATTTTGGAATGGAAGAATCTAAAATATGGATTTTTTATGATTTTTAATTACATTTAGTCCAATATATGAACGGTTAAAAGGTAGAAGAGGGAGTTAGAGGGATTACTCCGTATATATCGTGTTATACGTCCTTTTCAGGACACTTAAAGTCCATAAATTTAAAAATTGTTTTATTTATTTTTTTTTTCTATTATTTATAGTCAAACATAAAAGAGTCAAAGAAGTGATGGAGTTGGAAGGATTGTTCAATACATATAATGGTAAAAATCATTTTCGGAGTTCAAGGAATCTAGAAGTTGCGTTATTCTTTTATTATTTTCAACTATTTATACTTAAACATATAAAGATTAAAGAGTGGGGAGAGATATGCGACTTTTTCGGAGTTATTGGAATAGGAAAATCTGCAAATTGTATTGTTTTTTCAATAGTTCAAAGCAGTTAAAGGGGTTGCTCCTTATACCAGGTGTACAAGTATGAAATGCGGATTTCAGACAACAGATGGTGCACCAATGCAGTTTGTGCTATAAAGATTTGACACTGCGCCATTTTGTTGTGTCATCAACAAGTGTCAGACGCGCACGAGTGATAAATTGGAAAAGTGTGTGTATAGTGTTGTGGTCAATATGTCGAAATTTATACCGAACAAAGAGCATTCGCGGACAGCATTAGTTTTTTGTTTTCATTTGAAGAAAACTGCTGTTGAATCATACCGATTACTTCGAGAAGCTTATGGTGAACATGCTCCATCGCAAGATACGTGTGAACGATGGTTTCGGCGTTTCAAAAGTGGTGACTTTGATGTTGCAGACAAGAAACGTGGAAAACCGCCAATAAAATATCAAGATGTGGAATTGCAAGCATTGTTGGACGAAGATGATTCGCAAACACAAAAACAACTCGCCGAGCAATTGGGCGTTAGTCCACATGCTGTTTCCAATCGGCTACGAGAGATGGGAAAGATTCAGAAGACCGGTAGATGGGTACCACATGAGTTGAAAGACAGGCAAATGAAAAAGCGCAAAAACACATGTGACATTTTGCTCGCTCGATACAAAAGGAAGTCGTTTTTGCATTGTATAGTTACAGGGGATGAAAAGTAGATTTATTTTGAGAATTCCAAGCTCAAGAAATCATGGGTGGACCCAGGCTCACCATCCACATCGACCGCAAGACCGAATCGCTTTGGCAGAAAGACGATGCTTTGTGTTTGGTGGGACCAGAGGGGCGTGGTCTATTATGAGCTGTTAAAACCTGAGAAAACAGTTAATAATAAACGTTACCAACAACAATTGACCGATTTGAACCGTTCGCTGCTTGAAAAAAGGCCAGAATACCGAAAGAGGCAACACAAAGTCATTTTTCTTCATGACAATACTCCATCATATACGGCAAAACCAGTTCGCGACACGAACGATTACACGATTACAACTTCTTTGCATCGATGGGTCACGCACTTGCTGAGCAGCGCTTTGGTTCGTACGAAGATGTGAAAAAATGGCTCGATGAATGGTTCGCAGCAAAAGAGGAAGATTTTTACTGGCGTGATATTCACAAATTGCCCGAAAGATGGGAAAAATGTATAACAAGCGATGGAGCATACTTTGAATAAAACATTTTTTATCATTCTTCCGAATTTAACATGTTTTTTTAGAAAAAAAAATCCGCAATTCATACTTGTACACCTGGTATATTGAGGGTTAAAGGACCGAGGAAAGGAGTTAAAGGTTTACCCCACATTGTTTATGTTATACAACCTCTTCTAGGTTCTTAGATTTACATAACCGGCCAAGTGCAAGTTGGACTTTCGCAATTATTGTTCCATACGTTGATTGCTTTTAAAATAAAAAATTTTGTTACGGGGGTATAAAATGATCGATGACTTCACAAAACACACCCCAAATGAGATTTCAACAAAGTTTGTTTCCGATTTTGGTTGAAAACTGAAGACCTTGAAATTTTTGGGTTTTTTTAAATATACCGAACAAATTATTAAATGTAATGCACTCATGATAATTTTCGTTCAATCTACACTTGGTGGAGAATATTCCAGAGTTTTTTCAAACTTTTTTCATCAATACTTTTCGAGATAAGGGGGGCAGCGATGTTTGGCAATTTTTTTTTAAAAATACAAAGAAAAATATGCGCAAGTATTGCATTATATATATTTTTGAACTCGTGTTTTCACACGCTTTCATTTGTTACCCCACTCGATGACCTGGTATTTTTTTTCACTTCTAATTTCACCCCCCAAAACTAATTTTAAGTCAAAATTTACATTTCAAAACTACACTGCTCTGATGGGGCCATGAATTCCTATATTTGTCAATCTCAGATAATTTAAACAATTAGTGCCAAATTTCAACTTTCTATGTCAAATAGTGTCGGAGAAAATCGGGAGTGACAGACAGACAGACGGACAGACACCGAAGTGATCTGAAAATTCTATCATTTTTTCATTATCTTTAATCTTAACAGAAATACTCGTAATATGAAGACAAGACTGCAATAAGAATACGAGTGACCTTAAAAAAATCGTTTTAGTATTATTCCACTTCATATTTGTTTTTGGTTCGAAAGAACGGCTCATTTAAATATAATCATTCTGCGGCTAGTATTCGGTTAATACAACAATTTTGAACCACTACCACCTTGTTCAAAATTCTTTTTACGTGAGGAGCTGGAATAAAATTTCCGTGATTTTGTTTCTCAGATAATGGAACTATAATGCCTCTAAGGCTACTAAGAGATTTTCCTAGAAGGTGAATGTTGTGTCCAGAAAAACTGATTACAATACAATATTGAAGACCTATTCTCTAATTTATTTGAAACTGTAAGTCATCTAGAATTATACAAATTAGCATCCAGCAGGAGTAAGGGCCTCAGAATTTTACCTACATTTTGCCATGCCAACAACTTTATTGGAATACCATCTGGCATCGGTGTAATATTCGCAATATGTTAGGTTTACCAGTTCTAATAATTCTCTCTTAACGCTATCTTTTGGAAATGAAATGTTTTTCTCGGTCATCCAAGATAGAATGTCCTTTTTCAGCCAACCCAAGGTTGGAACTCGTTCTAATTTTTTTAGAATGATACCTTGCGTTATCCATTACAATACCAGAAGCGTCTGATATTAAGTCTATCATCTGCGATAACCAATCTTCAAATACATCATTCATTCATATCTTCATAATAATCTCCTATTTTCTTGGATACGAACGTTAAAAGACCTTCATATACAAAACCACTTTCGCTTCCAATATGCGTAATAATTAACCTACATCCCTTACCAGATGGCGGTTTAAGACCAGTAGAGAGACCTACATTAAATGCTTGGCGAGCATTATTGATGTTCCCATCTTACCAAAATTTCTTGCTTTTCCTGTGTACCTTTCATTTATCCATGTCTCATTTAAGTAATATATCCTTTTTCCTTCAGAGCGGGCTTTTCTAGCTTTTCGTAAATAGTCTCTTCTCTAGTGTACAATTTCTCCACTTTCTATCAATAAAGATTTTCTTTCGCACTTCTTCCAATAAAAATTCATACTTTTTAAAACACGTACTTTCCCTCTACTCATTTTAGGTACTTCTAGGTGGCTTGTCGCAGCCTGCTAGGTCATATCCAAAGTTGGAATTCTTTTTTCCATAAAAAAAGTCATCAATAATACGCCTTACTGCTTGTTTTGTGTTGTCTCAGCTGACGTCCTTTTTTGGAGAATCTATACCCCCTCCTTTTCTTCTCTCAAAATTCTGTAACGTTTACCAACTCCGTCCACACTTAAATCACAAGTTTAATTGTTTTTAACGTAGCCAAATACATTTTTAACTATACGCGTTTCATTATGGGTTAGCTGCCCGAACATTTGGCGTTTCGCTGGAGAAGACATTTTGTTAACACACTAACTGACTTGTCACCAACTGGCTTGACCCTTGGGCATGCTGCTCTAAATATGGGACAACAGGAAGGCATGTAAATAAAATGATTTTGTCAGCAATAAAACTTCGTTACAAAAGAGCAATGTTACCTGAAAAAATGCCTGAGAATAGATAGAGACGTGCTCTGTTATAGTCGCCGGTCAGTCCACTGGCATTTTTATTACTACCAGTTTCAAATAAATAGAGTATAGAGTAAGAAAAAACAAATAATAATAAAAATAAAGCAAAATAAAACATTCTCGAAGACATTTTTATTACTACCAGTTTCCAATAAATAGAGTATAGAGTAAGAAAAAAAAAATAATAATAAAAATAAAGCAAATAAAACATTCTCGAAGGCATTTTTATTACTACCAGTTTCAAATAAATAGAGTATAGAGTAAGAAAAAAAAAATAATAATAAAAATAAAGCAAATAAAACATTCTCGAAGACGAATTTTTTACTATGTATATTCAGTTTTTCTATTACTGACCTTAGAGTGTGCGCTCCCAAGCATAACTTTTAATGTTAGGTTGTAGAATTTATTAAGTTTGACCATAATTAGCTACGCTAGTAATGGACATTTTAACGGATTTTTCGACTGGATAATTAATATTATACGGTTTATCTTCATTCAGGGATAAAAACAATTAATTGATAACTTTTTTCGGAATAATTTTGATATAATTTCTTTATTATTGCATTCTGATTTTCTCTTGTATATGAGGTAGCTCAAAACTAATATTTTATTGTTTTAAGTTCTTGGCGTATCTAAGGGACAGGGGCAGAGGACATATTTTGTTAGTTCTTCTTTATAAAAAATGTTTCATCAATTCAGTAATTTGTAAATTGAGTGTGAGGTTTTAGAATTTTTTTTGTAAGTAGGGATTCTTTTTTGTAAAAACCTCCCCTCCATGGTCATCGATTTTTAGTTTACTGTGTTGTAAGAGGTTTAAGCTTTAAGAGTGCCAATGCACAGGATCTGTTTGTCGATTAACGCCCCACCCTGATGATATAATAGAAATTCTTTCAAAGATATTCTAGGAGCTGACTTTACATGTTTGGCTCCCAATAATTGAAAATAATGAAAAAATAACACAACTTTGAGACTCCCTGTCTCTAAGTAACGTATAAGACAATATATACTTTCTACACCTTCTTAACCTTTTACTTTATATTTAACTGAAATTAATGAAAGTATAACATAAATTTTACATTTTTCTACTTACGAAAATCTGAAAACCATGTAAAACAAGATTTGAACAGAACAACTTCTGTAACACACTTCCCCATATTTTAAGGCTGTGTATGTTTAACAATAAATAATTGAAAAATAACACAACTTTAAAAATATATGCTACAATAGAGGTTTTCACGGATGGTGGAATGTAATACATTAAAATTGCTGGTTTCAATCCGTTCGTCTAATGGTTCTTTTACACGTTCATATCAGTCCTCAGTTCAGTTTCAGTCGAACTGTCCGTTTTTCCTATGTGTAAAAAGGAAAAAACTGAAAACAGAACTGAAACGGTGACTGATACCTGACGGTATGGGGTTCTTTCCTTCTACCGTTTCTTCAACGCCACAGCTAAGGCTACTACAGTGAAACAGTCTTCATACATGAGCTATTTTACATATGTACACTTTCGGACAGTATGACAACACGTGTTTGAACGCGAAACACACATAACACTTTGAAAGTGTAACTCGGACTGAGAACTGAACGGACGGTGTAAAAACAAACTGAAACGAAAACTGAAACTGAAACGGAACTGAGAACTGATATGACCGTGTAAAAGGACCATAACAATGAATTTGCACGACGTTTCGCCAAATTCTCATTTGGCATTTCTTAAAAACATCATGAAATCGATAAATTTGAATCACTAGAAATACATTGTTCAACAGCAACGAGATATGTTAAGTTCAAGTTTCTGTTTGCAAAAATGGTGATAGTTAATTTTATACAATTTCGTCACCTTATGTCACCATGGTTAAACACTGCATGATGTTTTGCCAAATAGTACTGAATATAAAAAAAATAACCGGCCAAGTGCAAGTTGAACTTGCGCAACTAGTTTTCCGTAAGTTGATTGCTTTTAGAAGCAGCGATTTTTCACAATTTTTTTAAAAATAATACAAAGAAAAGTGAGTAAAAACATATATATATATATATATATATATATATATATATATATATATATATATATATATATATGTATATATATATATATATATATATATATATATATATATATATATATATATATATATATATATATATATATATATATATATATATATATATATATCTATATATACATATATATATATATATATATATATATATATATATATATATATATATATATATATATATATATATATATATATATATCTATATATACATATATATATATATATATATATATATATATATATATATATATATATATATATATATATATACATATATACATATATATCTATAATATATATAAAATGCAACGTCTCTCTGTCTGTCTGTCTGTCCGTTAGTGCGCTTATCACTGAAGAACCACTTATCCGATTTACGTACTTTTTTTTTAAAACATACATATGTTCTCTGGCCAGGTTATAGGCTATATTTTATTACGATAGGTAGCATAAGGAATGAGCAGTGACGTAAAATAATGAATGAAGTCGGAAAAAAGTTTGCCGCTAGCGCGTTCGTTTGCAATACACAGCCTAAACCATTAAATATGGAACAATATTATGTAGCAGAGAATATTTATAATCTATAATCTATAATATATATAAAATGCAATGTCTCTCTGTCTGTCTGTCTGTCCATTAGTGTGTTTATCACGCGAGAACCATTTATCTGATTTACCTGTCTTTTTTTAAAATTATACATATATTCTTTAGCCAGGTTATATAATAATAATAATAATCTATATCTATAATATATATAAAATGCGACGTCTCTCTGTCTGTCTGTCCGTTAGTGCGCTTATCCCTCGAGAACCACTTATCCGAGTTACGTGATTTTTTAAATTCATACATATGTTCTCTGACCAGGTTATAGATATATATTTTATTACATCTATAATATATATAAAATGCAACGTATCTCTGTCTGTCTGTCTGTCCTTTAGTGCGTTTATCACTGGAGAACCACTTATCCGATTTTCGTACTTTTTTTTTTAAAACATATATATGTTCTCCGGCCAGATTATAGGCTATATTTTATTACGATAGGTAGCATAAGGAATGAGCAGTGACGATAATAGTGAATGAAATCGGAAAAAAGTTTGCCGCTAGCGCGTTCTCTTGCAATATATTGCCTAAACCACTAAATATGGAACAATATCATGTAGCAAAGGATATCTATAATATATATATAAAATGCAACGTCTCTCTGTCTGTCCGTTTGTGCACTTATCACTGGAGAACCACTTATCCGATTTACGTGCTTTTTTTTTAAACATGCTAAACCATTAAATATGGAACAATATCATGGAGCAAAGAATATCTATAATATATATAAAATGCAACATCTCTATATCTGTCTGTCTGTCCGTTAGTACGCTTATCACTGGAGAACCACTTATCCGATGTACGTGCTTTTTTTTTAAACATGCGTATGTTCTCCGGCCACGTTATAGGATATATTTTATTACGTTAGGTGACATAAGGAATAAGCAGTGACGATAATAGTGAATCAAGTCGGAGGAAAGTTTGCCGCTAGAACAATATCATGTATCAAAGAATATAATATATATAAAATGTAACGTCTCTCTGTCGGTCCGCTGGTGCGCTTATCACTCGAGAACCACTTATCCGATTTACGTGTTTTTATAAATTTATACATATGTTCTATATAATTCGATATAAGCCTAGATAATGGGAGATAAGGTGAGATAATGGGAGATAAGGAGAAATAATGGGAAATAAGTCGAGATAAGCCTCGATAATGGGAGATAAGGTGAGATAATGGGAAATAAGTATAATGGGAGATAAGGAGAAATAATGGGAGATAAGCAGAGATAAGTCTAGATAATGGGAGTTATGGTGAGATAATGGGAGATAAGGAGAAATAATGGGAGATAAGGAAAAATATTGCGAGATAAGTCGAAATAAGCCTAGATAATGGGAAATAAGGTGAGATAATGGGAGATAAGGAGAAATAATGGGAGATAAGGAGAAATATTGGGAGATAAGGGGAAATAATGGGAGATATTTTATTACGTTAGGTAACATAAGGAATAAGCAGTGACGATAGTAGTGAACCAATTCCACGCGAGCGGAGCCGCAGGCCCGGCTAGTATATATATATATATATATATATATATATATATATATATATATATATACATATATATATATATATATATATATATATATATATATATATATATATATATATATATATATATATATATATGTATATATATATATATATATATATATATATATATATATATATATATACATATACATATATACATATATACATATATATATATATATATATATATATATATATACATATATATATATATATATATATATATATATATATATATATATATATAGGGTGCCCCATATATATGGAATAATGATTCCACAGCAATTATTAATCAGTGTTTTAAAAAAAATTTTAAATAAAAGTTATAGGGTGTTATATGGCGCACATGCTGATGTTGACAATAAAATGTTTTGAATTGTCAGTTCGAAGAAATTAGGCCATCATAAATTTGTATAATATTTTATTTTTGAGTCCTACTAAAAATTCTAGATATTATTTGTCTAACATATTATATATCTAAATTGAACTGTTTTGAAATTATTGATATTTGAAATTAAGGAGATCAAATTTAAAAAAAAAAAATTAAGCTGGGTTGTGTCAGGTAACAACTTAACGCGGTTTATTGACGAAAACGTTTATCGCTGCATTTTGTGAAACTGCAATTTGAGCGTAATATCATAATAGTACATTTAACAGAAACAGAAAGAATCAGTTTGTTAATGATGGTTGATTACGGAGACCGTAGGAGAACACAACAGGAGGTGTGTGATCCTTTTTGTATTGTATCTGACTTATCAATAGTCAATATAGATATGTAGGTAAGATGAACAAACATTTTTACGAATTTATTTATTTATTTATTTATTTATTTACTGCACTTTAGACACTGATCACAGAGATCTTTCCAAGTACCAGAACTTAAATTAACTTAATTTAAATAATATTACATAACAATCTACATGCACTTAAAATAACTCACGCAATTTAGTTTTGAAAAACTGCACTTATTATTAAATATATCTACACTATTCCAGGAGATCCCAGGTGATGGTTATTATGGGCTGCATCTAGTATATAGAAAGTGCTATGATTTCTTGTGGTGTACATTGACACACTGAAATATAAGTTGGATCGAAATGCCTGATCATCAATGAGACTATTCACTACTTTATACAAGTAGAGCATGCAATATTGTTTTGTACGTTTCTCTAAGGTTACCATCCCATAGCGTTCTTGCAACAGTGTGGAAGAGATCATAGAGTTATATAAACCGGATTGTTTATAATGCATGTAGCGCATCATTTTATTCTGTATCAATTGAAGTGTTCGCTTGTGACAATTATAAAAGGTTGACCGTACTATACTCGCATATTCTAATATAGTTCTAACATGGGATATGTATAGATGTTTTATGCAATTTGTACTTCTAAAATATTTTGTGCTTCTGACAATTAAGCCATACATTTTGTTCGCTTTGCTTGCTGTATAACTTACATGATAGTTAAACGTCAATTTGGAATCAAAAATCACCCCTAAGTCCTTTATCTTATCTTCATACAAGAGTGGGACATGCTCAATACTATATGTAAACTTTATCGGCTTCAGTTTTCTAGTATAAGAAACAACACTACACTTACTTACTCTAAAATAAATCTTATTGTCAACTGCCCATTTTGCAATGTTGTCTATATCATTCTGCAGAATCCGGCAGTCAGCAGGCGATCTGATTTCATAATAAAGTTTTAAGTCATTAGCAAATAACAGGCAGGATGCATTTTTAACCACACCCGTGATGCCGTTGATATAGAGTAAAAAGAGCAGAGATCCTAGGTTGGACCCCTGCGAAATCCCGGATGTAGGTGTAAAAGGTTTGGACTCATACCCCTTTATCTTTACTACATGTTCTCGATTATAAAGGTAAGATTTTAAAAACCCAATTAAATTCATATGGAATCCAAACTCCTTCTCCAGCTTATTCAACAATATCGCAAATGAGATCTTATCGAATGCCTTTTCAAAGTCTGTGTATACCATATCCATTTGGCCGCGCCGATTTAAGACATCTGATGTTGCCTGCGTTACCGCTAATAAATTACTTATGACAGATCTACCCTCCATAAAGCCGTGCTGATAGGTACCTATACTGTGACGAACCGACGTTGATATACTGTTAAAAATAATCTTTTCAAAACTTTAGCTGCCGTTGAGAGTATTGCAATTGATCGATAGCTCTTTATATCGTTTTGTCACCCTTTTTAAAAACTGGACATATTCTTGTTCTTTTCCACAGGTGGGGAAACATTTTTGTTTTAAGACTCAAATTAAACAAAAACAGTAGCGGATAACATAATATATCCTCAGAGCCCTTAGATATGTATGGAAGAATGCCAACTGGAACTGTTGCTCTATCGTCCTTCAACTCCCTCAATGTCTCTACAGCATTATCAGTTTTGTCAATTAGAACACCGTGATGATTGACACCTTCAACATTATCATTCCTGCTATCTAAATCAATAGAGTAGACGGTTTCAAAGTAATTAGCAAATGCATTAGATATTTCATCCCCTCCATTAAACTCCTCTATATTGAAAAACATTTTATTTGGTATGTTCAATGACCCCTTTTTTGGTTTTATAATAAAAGACAGATATCCACAGCAGTCTGGAGTTTTCCATAGTAAGAAACATTAATATGCTACTTCAATTACGGCGCGCGCGCGACGTTTGAAAAATATGGCGCCAACAGGTTAGTCTTGTTATATCTCGATTTCGAAAGTACAGTTCAATTTAAAGTATAAAATAGTGGTATCAGCGAGAAATCGTAATAGGTATTACCAATATGTAAACCTTAGTGATATATTGACATAAAGATAAGACATACCATCTAAATGAATATTTTATGTTTTATTTTGATTAATCTGAAATAAAAATGTTATCGTTCGTTTAGTCATTAACTAAACATAGGTATTAATAAAAATTATTTTATCAAATTAATCCTATACAATAGCTCTTTCCGGGAAATTTTATATTCTGAAAATTGATGATGGAATGTGTGTATTTGCTTGTAGCCACCTGTCGTAAAATTTTCTTTTGTTTCTCTGTAACTTTCTATATTGCTTATTAGCATGAGCTTTCTTTGCTCTTTCATGATTGCCGTAATTGTCTTGAATATGCTGTGCCTACTAAATGAGGTGAAAAGTCCATAGATTTTTGAAGAAAAAAGGAAGTTTTTGCCAAAAATCGATTTTATTCCTCACAGTTTTCTTCAAGAGAGATATACTTATTCCAACGACCTGCCAACATTTGTATAATTTTCATATAGTAGGATTTGTCGAGATCCCTAAAATAAATCTGTTTCTCATTCGCCTTCTTCATTTGAGCCAAATCTCTTTCCCTGGAGCCACCTTTTCAAATCTGGAACGAGGTAATAATCGATGGGGGCCAGATCTGGTGAATACGGCAGATGAGAAGGCAATTCATAGCTCGGTTGGTTCAATTTCACCATCGATTTTGTGGAGTTGAGAGCTGGTACATTATCTTGGTGAAACAATACTTTTTTCCTCGCTAAATGCGGCCTTTTTTTCTTGATTTCATCATTCAAACTATCCAGTAAACTAACGTAATAGTCTCCGGCGATTGTTCGTCCCTTATCCAGATAGTCGATCAGTATTATTTCATGCGCATCCCACAAAGTACTTGCCAAAACCCTTCCAGCTAATATTTGTGTTTTTGGTCGCTTCGGTCGGCTTTCATGCGGTTCAGCCACTCTGCGGACTGCCTGTTGGACTCAGGCGTATAGTGGTGGATCCATATTTCGTCTGACCCTTCGACACGTTACTGTATTTTGATTAATAGTGAGAGTGCACGGCATTCGTCAGCCACATACCTCTTTCATTTGCAAATATTCATGGAAAATATGCTTCACGCGTTCTCTTCATATTTTCACGCTGTCAGCTCTCTCTCTCTCTCTCACTTTTACTTTGAGATCATTCAGAACAAAATGATGGATTTTTTTTGTATTTTTTTGAGTGACTGCCTCATTTAAACGTCCGGAACATCATCGGTGCATGCACAACTGCATTTAAGTTCAGTGAACCATCGACATATAGTTGCTTTCGACGGAGTAAATGTGCCATAACACTTTTCCAGCCATTCTTGGATTTCGGCTGTATTTTTTCGCATCAAAAGGCAATGTTTAGTCAACATACGAAATTCTTTTTGTTCCATTGTTTTGCAAAAATCAAAAGTTGCGTTACTTAGTCAGCTGTAACTCGTAAACTAATAAACATAACGTCATGAAAATTTTTCTCGATTCTTCTGAGAGTTGGCACTAACTGAAAATTACATGGTTTTTGTTTGTGTTTCCATTTCTCTGAAAGTCTCGGGATTTTTCACCCCAGGTTAGTAGTTAACGAAATTCTTCATCTTTATCTGATCTAACCTCTCCGATTCGGACATAATTTTTTTTTTATTCCCGGTGTGCACTCATTTTATAATCTTGATCATCTCATAGTTTATCTTATTTTGTTTTCAAACAACACATCCAATTTCAGTTCGGCAATATTACAACTTTTTCTTACCTCCTTCTAATATTAGACTTTCTCTAGTGAATAGCATTGATTACTCAACTTCTGAAATAACGTATAGCACTCGGTTATTGAATTGAATACCTGAATTACCGTACCACTTATTACTCGACCAGCATAGGCCGGTACTAATCTCTGATGCTATGGGGCGTGTATTGCAAGGCAGCTCATTATGCCGTTCGGATTAAGTTCGCCTTTTTCTTATTTAGCAAATAAAAAGATAGACACATATATATTTACTTGCTTACGGCAACGGAACCCTTCGCAAAACATTAACGAAGAGTAAAATTATTCCGAATTGAGTCGATCTTTGGTTGAACTTGAATTTTAATCGAGAAACCACTCGTCATCCGAAATACATAAGATGTATTCCGAGGAGTTACTTCGAGGCTTATTACAAAATTCCAGTATGCCCGGACGATCACTCATATATTAAGATCACTCGGTTACCAAGAATTCGCTTAATAAAATTTGTCAAGTATTTCCAGTACTAACATATTTTTGGCTAAAATATTTATATCGTCTTTAACTTTAAGTCATATATTAAATAATCGTTTTAATATAACAGACATCTCTACTATAATATATTAAAAAAAGAAACACTTACACCTCCCATTCTTTCAATTTAGATGGTGGTTTAACGTCCTCGATGAATCAGGATCAGAATTTAAGTCAGTTTTAAGAGTATCAATGCACGCCTCGTGCAAAAAATCAAGTAAACCAACCGAAACTTCATTGATCTATGGTGTGCAAGTTGTGAAACTAACTTTTAAGTTACATTGTAAATAAAATTACGTTCTAACCAACAATTCAAGTTTCCATTAAATAATTAAATTATGAAATTGGCACTTTAAAGTTAATCAAAACCTTGATAAATTAGAAGCGGTGACATAAACAAAAAAAAACAAGTCCATTCATTCAACCTTGTTAACTTAGGTCAGACAATCTGTGCCGTCTATCGGTGAACTGATGACCTAATCTAAAATAATAAACTTCAAGATTCAAAGAAAATATAAATGGTATGGAGTTTTGGTATCAGCGTTTTTGGTATAAGCACAGCGCAATCGTTGCAGAGAGATCCGTGAAGTTAATTTTAAATCTCTACAGGTCGTACCTGGTGGGAAACTACTTTTTCTTTAATCTTCTAAAGTTTTTTGGTGAGTTCCAGATCCTCAATCAGGCAAATAGCTCTCATCTAGATACAACTTAAAAAATTCAGAGTATGTTAGGGGTAGAGCCTCAAATACATGATTTTACGATTTCACTGATGAAAAAATTTAAACTTTGTATAGGATTAAAAGGCAAGGCCAAACCACCCCTAGAATCATGGCTAGCAAAGCACTTTAGCCGTTCGGAAGCGGCATTAAACTGTAGGTCTCCTTTTTCTGTGAAATGCTTAAAAAACCCCAACTACAGGCAAAGGCGAGAGGGGAAGAAGATTGGATTAAAAGCTGCTGTAGAGTATAGAGCTTTCTAGTACGAAATAACATTCCTATCTTTTGAGGATATCTAGTAGAAAGTGAGCCCAGCATAAAAAAGGAAAATAAAAAAATAAGCAGCTTTATTTTCAAGTATAATACTTCATCGGGAGCGATGATTGAGTCAATGAATCATCGCTCCTGATGAAGCTAACATGGTCAGCGAAACGCGAGTCGAGTGCAAACATGAAGTATTTGGTGTAGTGGTGATATAGACTGAGTAGTATCATTGTGCCAAAGATTCCACATTCCCAACATAGTTCCAGTATAATGTCTATTTATCTCAATGCTACATGTTTCATTTAATTTTTTGTTTTATTCAAAAACATATCTTAATTTTCCTGCTAAATACTTTGACATAATCTCTTCTTCATCTTTGCATCTGTGCCCCTCAAGTCTTTTTTGAAATTCCTAAACAGATAAAGTCGCTGAGTGCTAGGTCAAGGCTGTAGGGCGGAAGATTAATTTCTTCAAATGTAGTTTCACGAATAGCTTACTTCACAAGTCAAGCTGACATTCGCTAGACATGTTCGGGTGGGCTTATGTCCCTTTTCTGTCCACTGTACTGATTCTTGTTTTGACTCGGTAAATACTAGTAAAATCTGGAAAATTTCAAATCTTTGAATTATTTCCTAATAAGGCAGAAAACTCGTGACAACATTAAACACGGCGGTTGCGCTCAAGAGGTGTCAGCGTGCACTCACTTTATTCATGCAAATGATTATGTAAAATTTCTTCAATATGTTCTTTACTAATTTTCGTTTCGTCTTCTATTTTCGCTATACGAATTCTACTATCTTAAGTCACAAATTGCTTTATTTTTGTAATATTATCTTTCGACACCTCTGTGTGACACAGACCAAGACGCTCATCATCTTCAATTTACTCTTGAGACTTGTTGAAAGAGACGGGTCCATCGTTTAACAATATCGTCCGATGGTCCACACGCCTCATCAATTTCTTCTTCCTTCCTTCTTTAAAAGGTATTTTATTACTGCATGATATTCCAGTTTTCATAAATTGGTAACACATAAGCTGAAAAGTTTTTGGTCTGACACATAGATATCGCCCTTTTCAA
Source organism: Pachyrhynchus sulphureomaculatus (assembly GCA_019049505.1). Taxonomy (NCBI): domain Eukaryota; kingdom Metazoa; phylum Arthropoda; class Insecta; order Coleoptera; family Curculionidae; genus Pachyrhynchus; species Pachyrhynchus sulphureomaculatus. The sequence continues at coordinate 51,535,554 of CM032451.1, read as the reverse complement.
AAAATCCATATGATTTTTAGGAAGTACCTAACCTTTAAACGATACATGTCAAAGTTTCATGACATTTTGACGATTAATTTATAAATTACAGTGGTTTTAGTGACGCTACTTTTAATATTTTCAAAACAATGGAAAAAATTGAATTTCGTGTGTTGATTGACTGTTTTTGATGGGAAAAAATACCATTCAAGCAAAGCAATAGCTTGTGTTACCGGAACTCGGCCCCTGGAAAATCACTCATCATTTGTTATGCTGAATTTAAACGCGATCGTACAGATACAAATGATGCTGAATGCTCTGAACGCCCAAATGAGGTGGTTACACCGGAAAACATCAAAAAAATCCACAAAATTGTTTTGGGCGACAGTAAAGTTAAATTGCATGAGATAGCTGCCACCCTAAAGATTATCATATTTTGCATGAACATTTTGAGCGCAATTAAAAGGATTTTTAAATGCGATATGACAATGGATGAATTAAATCGACAGTCAGCTGAATGGACAACAGCCGATGAAAGCCGCCCGAAGCGACCAAAGACACAACAGTCGGCTGGGAAGGTTTTGGCCTCTGTATTTTGAGATGCATATTGACTATGCTTAGAAGGGAAAGATCACCAATAGCGAATATTATATAAAATTATTGGTGCGTTTGAAGGCAGAAATCTCAAAGGAACGACCCCAAATGAACAAGAAAATGTACTCTTTCATCAAGGCAATGCACCGTGTCACAAGTCAATGGTTACGATGCCAAAATTGCAAGAATTGGAGTTCGAATTGCTTCGTCATCCACCGTACTCTCCAGATTTGGCCCCCAGCGACTATTATCTGTTCGCAGACCTCAAAAAAATGCTCGCGGGAAAAAGATTTGGCTCCAATGAAGAACTTATCGCCGAAACTGAGGCCTATTTTGAAGGCAAAGACAAATCCTTCTACAAGAAAGGTACAGAAATGTTAGAAAAGCGTTGGACTGATTGTACCGCTCTTGAAGGAGACTTAGTTGATGGATAGAGTCGACTTTTGCAAAAAAAGTGTGTTTTAAATAGCTAGACCAAAAACTTTTCAGCCTACGTGTTACTTTTACATGATGTCGTGTTGCTTTCCGCATACTTACTTCCAACTATATGTTTAATCGGTACCGTTCTCTCTACACATCTTCCCAATTCATTTAAGGAGCATTTGCTGGCGTGTGAAATTTCTAGAAAAAGCGGAAATATCCAAAACTCACTTTCCGTCAGACGTCCTGCGTATTTACTCCAAAGTTAGCGACTCGCAAATAGGGTGACGATGTTAATGAAATAGAGTGTCCCGACATAATTATGCCTGAAACGCTATCTTTTTTTAGACAAAATTACTGCCTATTTTTTAGCAAGGTGAAGTTCTTTTTGATTTCTGTCGTCCCAAGACAGAATTTCTTCTAGGTTTTGATCAAGTTGTATGACTTCCTGCTATCTGAGGATATTTGCATGGGCAGCTGGTGTACGAGAGTTCAAGATAAACAAACAAGCGTACTGCCATTAATATTATAATCTTTAGTATCTCCCAGCAGATTCTCAAAATAGAGAGGCAAGAGGATAAGCATTTCTTTGTATTTATTCTTAAATGTTGACACAAACTTCAAAAGCCTTTTGCAACCATGATTTTTTCTGATAAACAATACCTATTTTGTCTTTATCTAGTAGACTAATATCTATGGCTAAAATTACTAATACTTAGAAAGGTACAAAAGGATACTTATGTACCTGAAAACCTTTGGTATTAACTTCGCCTGACGGTTGAATTCCGATATCACTATAAGCTAATAGTAATAGGAAGTCGTTATTTAATTACACAAACAAAAATATCTACGTATACAAGCATACCTTAAAGATAAGATATAACAAAGTACTTTTTTATTTATACTTACTTTGATCAACTCATTGGTACATAGTGTGATACCTATCTATTTATATATATTAAAGATAAGGGAAAATAATATCATTCATATGTAAATTCCAAATGCAATTTTTACTTGAAACAATTGAAAATATCGTTCTTACTGACTTACTATACTTCATACTTTTCATTTACTATTTTTCATTCAATTAAATGCAATAGTAGTAGATAAATCTAGTATACTCAAAATATATAAAAAAAAGATTTTAAATACAGTGTGTTTCATAAATAAATTCACATTTGTTTAGCTTATTACGTGATCGCATCGAGTGATAGAAGCATGGTAGGAGGACAAAGCGTAACCTTTGTCCTTAGAAAAACACTTGCTGCAAATAGTTTCACTAGAACAGCACGGCACGTGCTTTTTGTGTACGAGAATTTTACAAAAACAAAAATTTTGCTAACACTCGGCGAAAATTTCACATTTAATATCTGTTTTACAGCTTAAATGAAGTCCTGAGCATACAACTGAAAAAAAATACGTCCAGAAGTTGAAGAAGCTGGTCCGACGTTAAGTAAACCTCGGGTAGAGCTATCACGTACATGAAGAAGCGATTGCGTTCGAGTGTTAGTTCGCGAATCTCTTAATACGCATATTGCCAAGGGTCGTAAACATGTCCCGGAGATCCTTAAACGCATTCTTCGTAAATATTTATTTTTGTACCCCTACAAGATACAGCTGCTGCAAGAATTAAAGCCAATTAATTCTGCCCAACGATTCAACTTAAACAGATTTTTAAAAGCAAACAACATCTACGGGAGATGCATTTTTACAATAAGTCATATGTCAATAAACAGAATTGTCATTATTAAAGTTTGACAAATCAATAACTAAAATATAAAAATCATTTACATTACACACACATACACACGCTAATAATCGGCCCGTTTTTCTTTGTGGATGACAGAGACTGCACAAATGTTAATTCAGAGAGATATGTAGAGATGATTGAGAATTTTTCACACCCGCTTTACAACATTTTGATGGCTATAATCGGAGAATTTGGTTTCAATAAGATGTGGCAATATCAATCAAACATATCTTTGTCATTCGAGAAACTTTCCAGAATAAATTAATTTTCAAAAGAGGTGACGTAAGTTGGCTTCACATAGCTCTGATAACAGTGGCTGATGAATCGTATTTTAAATCCTATTTTAGCACTCTACCAGGACCATAGTTCTACAATGTAGTGTGTAAGGAGAATGTTACAAATAAGGTAAAACGAATTCCTTCATAAAAATTTAGACCAAAGGTATTTGTCTGGCAGAATATCTACAATGTGGTCTTCGCAGTCGACCATTCCTTGCGGAAGGAGCAATTAGTCGCAAAACGATTACTGCCATTAGTCAGAAGAAGTCAAGAAGTTGTATTTTGGCCAGATTTAGTAAAAGCACATAATCTCAAAACCACAATACAGTGTACATTATAGTATTCTCTACGTCCTCAAGACTCTAAAACTGCCTAACAAGCAAAAACTCCGTCTAATTAAAAGATACTAGCCTCATATATATATAACACATGGGCTGAAAAGTGTTTGGTCTAGCTAGTTAAAACACATTTTTTTTTTTGCAAAATTCAACTTTATTCATCGGTATAGTCTCCTTCATAGGCGATACAATCAGTTCAACGCTTTTCCAACATTTCTATATCTTTTTTGGAGAAAGATTTGTCTTTGCCTTCAAAATAGGCCTCGGTTTCGGCGATAAGTTCTTTATTGGAGCCAAATCTCTTTCCTGCGAGCAATTTTTTGAGGTCTGCGAATAGATAATAGTCGCTGGGGAACAAATCTGGAGAATACGGTGGATAACATAGTCGATGAAAATTATTCCATGAGTATTCCAAAAAAAGAGGTCAAAATCTGTTGTGTCTTTGGTTACTTCGGGCGGCTTTCACCGCCTGCTATCCACTCAGCTGACTGCTGATTTAATTCCGGTGTATAGTGGTGGATCCATGTTTCATCTATTGTCACATATCGCATTAAAAAACCCTTTTTATTGCGCTTAAACAAGTCCAAACTGCGCTCGGAATCACTAACCCATTGTTGTTTTTGGTACACTGTGAGCAAACGCGGTACCCATTTCGAACAGAGCTTTCTCATGCCCAAAGTTTCATGCAAGATATGACCAACACGTTCTTTTGATATCTTTAGGGTGTCACCTATCTCACGCAATTTCACTTTACGGTCATCTAAAACATTTTCGTGGATTTTTTTTATGTTTTCCGGTGTAACCACCTCATTTGGGGGTTCAGAGCTTTCATGTATCTGTACGACCGCATTTAAATTGAGCATACCAGTAAATGATAAGTGATTTTCCAGGGGCAGAGTCCCCGTAACACTTGAACGGTATTTTTTCTCATCAAAAAACAGTGTTTAATCAACACACGAAATTCAATTTTTTCCATCGTTTTGAAAATATCAAAGTACTGTTACTAAAACCACTGTATATATACATATATATAAACTAATCGCCAAAATGTTATGAAATCTTGATACGTATCGTTTGAAGGTTGGTACTTCCTAAAAATCATATGGATTTTTTTGAAAAGGGCCACATCTATGTGTCAGACCAAAAACTTTTCAGCCTACGTGTTTTATATATATATATATATATATATATATATATATATATATATATATATATATATATATATATATATATATATATATATATATATATATATATATATATATATATATATATATATATATATATATATATATATATATATATATATATAATATATATATAAATATATATATATATATATACTATATATATATATATATATATATATATATATATATAATCGAACCTCCAACAACAACCCCTCTGACTAACGATCACCTCAGTTAATGACTGATTTTGGGAATCCCCGAATGAAACCCTCTATAAAACTGTAGTCTGTAACCTCTGAATAACGACCGCGACAAGGGATTTTTGGGTTCCAATGTGATTTACTAACTTTTATAACGACCGGGTACGAAAAAAAATTTAAATTTAGACCTAGAATTACAGCTATAATTATTATTACATACAATAATTTTATTACAACGTGTAATAAAATTAAACCGCATTGATAATCTATCTGTCTGTAGACAGTACTGTTTTTGTTTTTGTTTTAAATTTTGTTTTTCAAAATGTTTAAATACTCGTGTTCTTTTCTCTAGATTTTTAGTTCTGATTTGCACTCGAGAGACGCAAGATGGGTTCGCAGAATAAAGAGAAGCCAAATTGTAATTCAGTGTGCCAACCTTTTATATTTAAGAATCATCAAAAACTTTAAGGAACTTTACAAAAAGCAACTTTTACATCATGTCGTGGCAAACATGGGTAATGATAATAAAAATGTGACAGTGATGCCGTATATTGGACAATATCTTCTGTAAGTTCAATAAAAACAAGTCTGGTAACGAAGTGCTTTTTACAAAGCTGGGTTTCCCAAAATGTCGGAAAAAGTTGAAAATGAAGCAGAAATCTCAGAGGACAATGAACTTGAATGCTTGCAAGAAATTCAAGATGTTGTGCAAACTATTTGTCCGGAGATGATAGCAAAAGAATTCGTGACTCTTGATGATAATATTGAAACTTCTAATGTTGATACTGATATTATTTCTATCTCCGCAAATGGAACAGCCGATAATGAAGAAGATTCTACCGATAAAAGTGGCGAAAATGAAAATCCAATAGAAGAAGTTAAGAGGCCACGCCCAAGAAATCATTTAGATACACTTTATTTATTGTCACAGTTGTTGAATTTTTTCCTAAGATGAAGAAGAGACCATTGCATTGTTAAGTTTATTGAATGCAAGAGAGAAATTAGAAAAAAAACATTTTGTCTGAAAGGGAAGCCAAATAAACTAAAATAGGCGATTATTTTTACAAAAATTAAACAAAACATATCTGTTTTAAATAAAAAAAGTTGGCAGTCCTAAGTCTGCACAAAATACATATTTTTTTAATTTTGTTATTTTGTGCCCCTACTAAGCAAATTTCGCAATCCTATGGGACCCCATTCCACCCAACCTCTAACTAGTGACCATCTCTTATAGCGACCATTTTCAAATTTCCCAGATGGTGATCACTGTCGGAGGTTCAACTGTACATATATATATATATATATATATATATATATATATATATATATATATATATATATATATATATATATATATATATATATATATATATATATATATATATATATATATATATATATATATATATATATATACTCGTATATATATATATATATATATATATATATATATATATATATATATATATATATATGTATGTATCATAATTACACTTTTTTGAAGTTTATATTTTTAGGTTTTTAGGTTAAGTCTAAAACCATGCAAAAAAAGTTACGGGATAGTCCTTATGAAATGTTACAACTTAAGGAATTTATTTTCTGAGTAAAAACCTTAAAACATAACTGTATTAAACAGGTGCAGGCATCTAATTAGATATTTGTTATCACCCTCTACCTCTGAAACCCCAAAAAATTACGTGGGGCCCACTTACCCACAAGAATAAAATTAAAAAAAAAATTAAAACCGACCAACGCAGCTGTTTTTTACAGTCTACTGCCCACATGTTCTCTTGAATTAAATTGATAATAAGCGACTAACCAGTTGAAATTTTGCCCTGAAACGAAGCAGTCATAAAAGTACCTATTTATCGTACGGTTCCCGTACTGTAGTTTTGATAAGGTACCACGCGACACGCGGCGTATTTCGATATTGCGATATACGGCATAGGATATGTAATTTCCGATTGCTGCGTTCTCGGTGTTCCGGTGGACGGTTCATAGCTGTGATTATTCTGTACAGTAAAGTGTATGTTTTTATTAAAATCCTTAATATAAATATTTAAAAATCGGTGAAGTGAGTTGCCCCGTACTTCCTTCGCAAACACGCAGTATTTTTAAACTTAATATATTCATACTAAAAAATAACTTAATCCAAACATATTTGAACTATTATTTTATAATGAGATAAATAATGAAAAAGTAACATAATTTTCAGATTCACCGACTCCAAAAACCCTAAAAAGGATGTATAATACGATGTATTTGAGGCGTCCTTTCTAAGTCACTCCCCCACTCCTTTAACTCTTTATATGTTTAGCTATAAATAGTTATGCTTAAAATCTTGTTCACTATTTAAACTAAAAACCTGGAAAATTCTTATAATGAGATAGAAAATTCAACAATATTTATCAGCTCCCACTCCGGTAACTCTCTTTCCCTTAACCGACATTGCCCAAAAATTATAGGTTTCATTCCTACTTCAAGTATTAGAGGTGTTCAAAATTTACATCTAATTTCGTTCGAGGGTTATCGTGCCACAGACTGAACCAAAAAAGCAAAAATCTCAGAGAATGATTCTTTTCACAAATACAATACTGCCCTTAGCGAGGGAAGGAAAAAAAATGATTATGGCTGTAAAACCATACCAAGAAGTTGCCAAGACCTTTTACTGAAAGAGAGAAAGAGGCGATAAATCCTGCCTCTGCAGAACAAATACAAATTCTGTTACTATTAGCAAATACTATTAAAAATAGAAAATCTATAAAAAAAACTATTTTTCAATTACCTTAAAACATTTTTTAACATATTTTTTAAAACTAAAATCTGTCAACTAAGAACGTGTCCGCGATAATTCATTTTTGGTAGATGCAATCTAGCGATTCAACAAAAAATCGGTAGAGGGAACCTTTGTCTACAACGCATTTTATAAAAGTACCAGTCGATTCCAAACTTTCGTAGAAATCACGTAAAATCCAAAATGAGTCACTTGTTTGCGAATCAGTTCGAGGCAGCCTTTCTTTGTTCCCATCCAAAGGAGCCTAAAATGACACATTCCGCTGCCGCTATATATATTAAAAAGTCGAAGTCGTTTGTGAAGAAGTAGGTAAATTCTTTTAACAAGACGACTTTTCAAATGTGGCTCGGTAAACAAAGTCACTCCGAAAGTCAAAAAACGAATCGTATCTTTGTTTTCACGGGACCGGACATTGATGCTGCGTCAAAATTAAGAAAATCGGGTTTGAATGTGTCCCATGAGATCATTCGATAACATATTCGAGCTTATGATGTAAAATTCCGAAGCACGTGGAAGAAACCTTTGCTGGGCGAAAATCACGTCGAGTGTGGCCCTCACAATCTCCGAACGCTATTAAAAACGTTTGGTCCCTTCTAAAGAGAACGCTCAGAGGAAAGACTCCAAGGACTTTGACTCACTTGTCTAGCGAGATTCCAAAAATTTGCAGAGAATGCATTAAATCTCGTCGACAGTATGCCTCGGAGATGCCAGGCGATTATTGATGTAGGAGACGATTGGACAACTTATTAAGGTAATTGCGCCGTTGTTAGCACACCAAAGAATACATTGACGCCAAAAACTGTTCTCGAAACACGTTTTTTTCAAGAATAAGAGCGGACACGTTATTACTTGACAGAATGTATCTTATTAATAATTTGTTTCGGGTCCCGATTTAAAGACTTAATAACTTTTGTATTATTCATCCGATTTTAATAATTTTCTGATACGAGATAATATCATCCATCAGCCATTTGCGTCCACTGCTGGATATGGGCTTCCTCTAATGTCTTCCGGTAGTTTTTGTTTTAAGTATTATTTATCCAGTTATTGGTTATTCTTCTTATAGCATCGCATCATCTCGTTACAGATCTGCCCCTGCTTCTTTAGCTGCTCTGGTTCACCATTTAATCAACTTTTTCGTTTACCTGTTAACTGCTATTCAAGCTATATGGCCTACCATCTCCATTTGCTTTGTTATATACTTTATAACGTCTGTGGATTTTCTTCTCGCACTAATTATTGTGTTTGGTCAAATCTTCGTATTCCCCGTAAGATCCTTTCCATTCCTTTCTGCGCTATTCTCAGTTTGTTGACAGAGTGTAGTGTCATCAAAAGAATTTCGACACCATATGTTAGCATAAGTACGATGCATCGTTCGTAAATCCTTCTCTTCAGACATGTTGGCAAATCTTCTTTGAACATGTTCCCCAATTAACCAAAGGCGGCCCATCATAATCGCAGCATTGGATTAGGAGATCACATATATATAAATTTTAAAAGTTCTTAGTTTTTTTGGCTAATATTTTTCTTTCGTTTTTAACAGTTAGCATCAAGAACATTTAAGAAATATTAATAATAGTGTTTTCCACTTGTTGCCACTTTTTTTTACCTTACTATATAAATTTTATTAAAATATTTCAATTTTCCAAATTACCCCATCCCGAAGGACGAAAATGTCTAACTCTTCTCCTCAGCATTGCATAAAATTGTACGTAGTATGACCCATACAACGTCATCTGTCTTTCTCCGGAACTTGCGTCTCGAACAAAGAAAGAAAATACCGCAGAAGATAACTATAAACGCACACTTTTTTTATTTATCTTACCCCCCCCCCCTCCTCGGGCTTAAACACAACGTTAGGTTTTTAGCCCTGGACTTTTTAAAAATGGATAGGCGACGCATAAACAAAGCTTACAAGGGAAATTAACTTAAACTAAACCACCTATCAAATTCGAGAAACTGGCCAGTTAAAGAACATAGGCTTTAAAGGTCCCTATCCCCTTTATTGTTGACCTGTTATATAGGCTATATTTAGCGAGTTTTTTTTTTTTTTTTATTTTAGTTAGTACTATAACCTGTTAAAAATAATGCTCCAATCCTGTATAATATGACTTGACTTACATTTATTTTATTTCATGATAAATGACCAATATTGGTGCATATTACCCCACCTCTTAATACAGCAATATTCTCTTTTACATCTACCCATATTTAGCTACTCTTTTCATAAAATTTTAAAAACAAGCGTTATTTTTCTGTCCAAGAATTTTCTCGCAGTGTAGAAGTTATTTAGTCTAAAAACTGAAAAAAACTGTCATTCATCTTAAAAAGCTCCATTGAATCAAAAAAAAGTACACAGTAGGTCCATTTTTAAAAAAACAATGTTAATTAGTATTATTCGATTAAATGATATTGCTATGCTAGAACCATATAAAGACATCTTAAAATGTACGTTGTGCCGGGATTGTTCTAAACAGTAACAGCAAAAAATAGACAACACAGTTATAACATTAAAGACTATCTTTCTTGCATCGTACAATTTTAGATACCCGAGTATTGTTCTAACATAGCAATATTATCACGCCCTTCAAGACTCATCGTCTAGGGGTCGCTTTAATAAGAAAAAAATCTAAATTTTTACTCATTTTACTTATAAATCAGGCGCGCATTTCTTCTAGCGTACTGACAGAACCTTATCTACGAATTCTCCCTTCTTTTACTTACTATCTTATCTCTATCGAATAGAGCTCTACTTGAGGGTTTTCACCTTTGTTGCATTTAGCAATAGACTTTCCTCTCGGATGAATTCCAAAGCTTAGAAATGTCACCCTTAAAGATGTCACTTGGTACATATTCTGCAACGTCCTACATGAACAACTATATTTTGCGTGGTGGCATTTGTGAGCGGCTAATTTATTCGATGCCAGCGATGCGTTGAAGACGACAAAAGCGATAACTATCGATATGTCAATAACTATCGATAAATATCGATAACTATTGATATATCGATAACTATAGATACCTCGATAACTACCAATGTAGGGATAACTATCGATATACCGAGAATTTCTGTATCGGTATTGGATATCTCGATAGCTATTGGTAACTATTAATATATCGGAACAAATTCCCGTCTCTACAAAAGACACATTCGTATAAACGTCTTGTCTTGATTTTGTCGCTCTTAGGGAGTCGTCCACGTAGGACGAAGCATTAGAATTATCACTATCATAAGAGTAAGAACAACTACCAATTAAATATTGATTTGATTTATTATCTCCGCATAAACTATTTGATAAAATAAAAAAAAAACACTCTATAATATTCAAATAAAGTTTAAAATGAATTCTTCAAAAATATGGAGACCACCGACATGATAAGACCGAAAAATAGGAAAGCTGATCAACGTCTCGTGCACGTCCAATACCGTCCGCAGTCTTATTTGAGGAGATGCGAATCACTGAATACTTGGAGTTATGTGTTAAAATGTTTTTTGAAAAAGAAACTGGAGTGTGGCCAAATTTTCCGGTTTAAAAAAGTAAGTAGAAACAGACAATAAAATATTTCTGAAAAAAAAATAAAGCTTTAAAAAAAGACATATAGATCATATTTTCAATTAGTTTACATTAAAATTACTTCATAGTTGTTAATATATTATTGCTGCCAATTTTAATTGCAATTATTTTTTACTTGACTTTCATTACAATTCAGTACCATAAACCATGCTCTGAACAGTAAAAAAAACCGGCCAAGTGCAAGTCGGACTTGTGCAATTAATGTTCCGTACCGTGTTTGCTTTTAAAATAAAATAAAATCCTTACCTAGACTAAATTAGTTAGGTCCCTGACATATATATGCCTTAAAATCCAATATGTATTTTCACGGTTTTTCTTAGTCAATATTGTATAAAACTTATAGCGTCTTAGCTACCTAATAACCAATTAATCGATCTAGCTCAATGTAGAATCTAGTAATAAAAGTGTAAAGTAAATATTTACTACCTAAATATTTGTTTAATTATAAGCAAATAAAATAAAATTATTTTGCCTCAGTTCAGGAGCGACATGCGACTCAACAGTATATTAAAAAAACCTCCACCAGATTGTCAAGCGACATAGTTTCTCTAAACCAGATAAATTATCAAACGTAATGCACTCATGATAATTTTGGCTCAATCTACACTTTATGAAGTAATTTTCGAGATAGGAGGGACAACGATTTTTGGAAATTTTTTAACAATATTACAAAGAAAAGCGTGCGAAAGTATTACATAATATATATTTTTGAAATCGTGTTTTTACAAGCTTTCATTCGACACCCTACTCGATGACCTGGTAATTTTTTTTTGACTTCCGATTTCGCCCCCCTTTAAGTCAAAATTTAACTTTCAAAACTACACTACTCTGAGAGGGCCATCAATTCCTATACTTGTGCCAAATTTCAATTTTCTATGTCAATTAGCTTCGGAGAAAATCGAGTGTGACGGGCAGACAGACACCGAAGTAATCCCATAAATGTTCTGTACCGAACACTAAAAATGATCAGTCCTAGCAAGAAATTGCAGGGATTAAAACTGCTAGCAAGTGCTTTCTCCAGAACTAAATTAAGTACAAATTAAATGTTAATTTTTTATAAACAGTTTCTTCAAAATTTTCTTGTATGTTATATTCGAGGAAGCGACTCATTTTTGTGAGTATTATAATCTGTTAAAAAAAATGTTCCAGTTTTACGTAATTTTTGCACTTTCTTTTTCTAGTAATTTTGTAATAGTTGTAATTTTTTTATTTTCAGAGTTGTTATTAAAAGTAGAATATCACTGTCTTTATTGGATTCTAAGTTAAGCCAGGCCTCTTTCTTATAATTTTTGAAAGTATATAAAAATAATTTCTATAACTAAATGTAAACTTATTCTATCTTAACCTAAGTTCTTACAATAGGGATCCTATGCTAACTTAACCTAGGAAATGTGTTTGTTATATACATGAAGTTTCTTAAAGCTAGGACTTAGAACTAAGACTAAAACTACCTTAGACTAAGACTTACGCTAACTTAAATTAGGATGTAACAAGACTTAAATTGGGACTAATTTAAACTTAACCTAGGATGACATTCTTCTTGTGATGACGGGCGAGGGGGGTCGTCGTCTTCGTCCGAGAGCAGCAGCGGGTCCGACGGTCTAGGGAACTGGCGGCTAGCTTGAGGTGGAAAAGTAGAATTCGTTTTTAGAAAATCGACAATATTTGGCCAAATAATAATTTACCATATATCCCATGGTCTCTCTCGGGAAGGCAATAGCAAACAACCCGTAATATCATGCCTAAGTAAAGCCCTCTCATTTTGGCCGTTTGAAACCGGCATTAAACTATAGGTCCCCTTTGCCTGTGGAAATACTTGAAAAGGCACCAACCACTGGCAAAGGCGAGAGGGTCACCTACGTCCGTATCGCGGATATGGCACTTCAAGAAGATATCCCATGGTGTGTTACAAAAAGTTTAATTTTATATGATATTATTCCGTGTGTCGGATGGGTGTTTATGATTTGTCCCATATAGATATATATATATATATATATATATATATATATATATATATATATATATATATATATATATATATATATATATATATTCAGGTAGTAAGCCACACAAATTTGAATTTATAGCACTTCCTGTACAATTCCTACACCTCATATAATTCAAGACAGGCAATATTAAGATCGACTCTCTGGGTAATTTTAAAAAAGTTGCTATTTTATATTGCTGTGTATATTTTTGTATCTCAATTAAAACTACGCAAAAAATTGTTCTTTATCTATGAATGTATAATTTTATTTCACAGCTTATCGAGTTTTTTAAGCTTACGGCTAGGGATGGAAATTCTTTTCAATATTCGACATACGAGTATCAATAGTCGCCGATATATCGAATTAACAATACGCGAATTCAAAAATTACCCCGATATAGCCACCATATTAAAATAGTTATCAATCTATCGATAGTTATCGACATGTCGATAGTTATCGATATATCGATAACTACCGATATTTATCACCCCAGGTCGTCAGCTTTAAAATATTATTTTTTTTAGAAAAGGAAGCTATTTTTGAAAATTTCTCCACTGTTCCGATCATCGATTTTTAAATAATAACTATCGTTCTATCCATAATTGATAACTACAGATATATTAAGTTAAAATTATCGCTATGTAGGTTGCCATAGACTATCGATGGGTAAAATCTGTTATCGCCCATTCCTACTTGCGACGAACAAGTGATAGATGGTTTAGTGTTGAATTATCACTAATCGACATCTATAAATGAGTTCTATCGCAAAATTAATGACTGTAGTAATCTTCCGATCGTCTCCGCACTTATTGTATGTCCTATACCTTTAATCAATAAATGAAATATTAGATAATTTATTATACCCTTACTTATAGTAGAATTGTAATGAAATTGATTTAGATAAACAGGAAAATAACCCACTGACAGGTGACCTAAATGCCAACAGAACGTAAAACTTCCTAAGGCACCTTGGGCATCAGCCTTATTTTAAGATTGCGCAAAGCAAATATCCTTAAAAAAGGGCCGATTCCCTTTAATACACTCTTGTTCCAAAATTATTGTGGATCCCAGCTGACTTCGCCTAGCCGTCAGGATTGACTGAAAATTTAAGTACTCCAAGTAAAATCTGCAGTCTCAATTATCTTTAATCTTAACGTGAGTAATTGTCCATCTTCGGGTCCACCTTGATGAATTTCAGAAAGGTCCTTGGATTGTCTCAACCCTGGTGCTTCGTTACATTATTCGACAAATTTTTCATTTAGCAGATCTGCAATGTCCCATATTGCACGGGATTTCTAAAAAAGGTTGAAGCTCCTTGAGGTCATTAGGATCCACTGCTTAACTAGCGCGACGGCCATCCCATTTCTATGAACAATCATTTGGAAAAGTATCCAGTATCGTGAGCTTACTCTAACCTATTTCAAGGACATCAAACTATTGTCCGAGCAAATGAATACGGTCATTCGCGTTAAGTTCCTTTATACCACTTGCCAATCACACATGAAGATCACGTACATTTTTGTTAAGACATCAGATGCATGTCTGCCCAGAGATGTTGAGAATCTTGTTGCTATCTGTAGGCAGTATGCACCTATTCGCGTTTCCTCTTTCTGTAAACCAGATGAGTTCCCTCTTGAAAAGACAGGGATTACTCTAGTCTTCCCTCTCTGGTATCAGAGCCCGTAGGGACCTATCGTTAGGTGCTCTTTGTTTATTCTTATCTTCTTATCTGCAGTATCTTCTGGGTGGCATATTGCCTCCGTTTTCGGATGTCCTCGGGTAAGTAGCTAATAAGCCACCCGCGACACTAATATTACATATAGATGCAAGAATGGTAGGTTTAAGAGAACCTCCATTGCCTCACTAGATTCCATGCACCCAGCATATGTAATACCAAAGCAGCTCGAGAGTTCAACTCTGTCAAGCTTCAGCCTATCTCATTTTTCCTCAGTTATGGTCTACCACACCAAGGTCCCACACGTGGTTTTATTGCAGTGAAATATATCCACTGGAGTAACTAAAGGCTCGCCTATATGCATGAAATTAATTTACTCTACTTAGTATATATTACCACTACACCAAACACTTTATTTTTGTACTCGACGGGCGTTTCGCTATCCATGTTACCTCCATCAGGAGGATTGAAGTCAATCATCGCTCCTGATGAAGCTAATATGGTTAGCGAAACGCGCATCGAGGGCAAAAATTAAGTGTTTGGTGTAGTGGTGGTATATACTGAGTAGTGTCATTGTGCCAAAAATTCCACATTCCTAACTTACTTGAAATTAATTTGTCGTACTGGTTATTTTATCCATTTTGTTGATTAATGGTAATGTAGCATATATTATTTTTTAGTAACAAAATCATCTTGTACGCATAACGGAAAAATCATTTATAAATCACCAGAAATAATTAGTACTGTTAGAAATATATTCTGTATAAATCATTATTACTAGTTAAAGCACTATCTTGTGCTATTATGTATGGTGCACACAGTATAGTTCCGGTCGATGCATATACGGAAAAATTAATAATTTTATAATTTTGCTTTTGATTACTGCACCTTTCTCTGTGGTCCGCTTTAATATATCATTAATTTGTTTCATTACTATTTGCATTTACACATTAACTCTGTATAAAGATGCTATAAAAACCGTTTTCTGTAATTGTTAACGAGCAATTTCTGTTTAAGTAATGCAGTCAATTGGATTAAGTAAGCAAAGAGGGTAATATTTTTCAATGTTATGTATTTTTGTATTCTCTAATAGAAACCTAAACTATTCAAAGTATCCGCCCTAATTCCTAATCCTAAGGTATCAATGAAATTGTAACACGAAACTAACTAAAGTTAAAATATTCAATATGAACAATTTATTTCGTTAACTTATGGTACTTTACTTTACTGTAGTCTCGTAGATTTAAGATTTTCAATCGCAATAGTTTCTAAACTAAGATGTTTTCTTTTTATATGGGTTACACAGGTACCTAATATTATAAACCATACATTTGGAGTTTTTCGGACAGGCCAAAAAGTGGGTAATTTTGAAATTCTAATTGTTCGTTAAGGAGTGTTGAAGTCTAATAAAAATACGTAAAGAAACCGCGCCTATCAAGCTAGTAGTTTCATAGAGTAATACTTCAACAAGAGAAGCAGCATCATCATTATCAGCCACTTCTCGTCCCACTCCTGGACATAGACCTCTCCCAAGCTCATACGCCAAACGGGAAGAAGTTTTGAAACAAAATTTAAGGAACATCACACTTTAGTTGCCCATATACTATATATAAAACCTAAAAACCATTCATTTTGCCCTAAAAGGCAAAAAAAACTAAATATTCTTGAAACGATAAAAATATATGAACAGGAAAGAATATAACACTTTTCAAAGAACAATTAGAATTTCAAAATTCCCCACTGTTCGGCCTATTATAAAATTTTATTTTTATTGTAACGTAACGCGTATAAAAAGAAAACATCTTTGTTTAGAAATTATTGCGTTTGAAAATGTGGTAAATCCACGAAACTGCAGGCACGTAAAAATTTAAAAATAAAGTGACAAAGTTGACAAATTGTTCATATTGAATGTTTATGTGCTATCGCGAAGTAATGGACAGATTGATCGATAACTTAAAGTGAAAAAAATTCTAGATCATTGTAGTAGCAAATCAGATAATAAAAGTTCTAAACCATCAACAAAATAATTGATTATAGAAGAAAAAAACCGGTCAAGTGCAAGTTGAACTTGCACAATTAGTGTTCCGTACGTTGTTGTTTTTAAAATAAAATTTTTTGTTAGGGTGGTATAAAATGATCAGTGACTTCACAAAACACACCCCAAATGAGTTTTCAACAAAGTTTGTTTCCAATCTTTACTGAAAACTGGCGACCTTGAAATTTTGTTTTTTTTTTATATACCAAATAAATTATTAAAGGTAATGCACTCGTGATAATTTTCGTTTAACCTATACCCCGTGGAGAATATTCCAGAATTTTACTCATGTTTTCACAAGCTTTCATTTGACACCACACTCGATGACCTAGTAAAAAAAATTTTTTTTCACTTCCGATTCCACCCCTCAAAACGAACCCCTTAAGTCAAAATTTATGTTACGGTGGTATGAAATGATCAGTGATTTCACAAAACATACCCCAAATGAGTTTTCAACAAAGTTTGTTTCCAATCTTTACTGAAATCTGATGACCTTGAAATTTTTGTTTTTTTATATACCATATAAATTATTAAAGGTAATGCACTCGTGATAATTTTCGTTCAATCTACACCCCGTGGAGAATATTCCAGAATTTTTTCGAAATTTTTTGATAAGTACTTTTCGAGATAAGGCCCCGGGATAGCGATTTTTCGCGAATTTTTAAAAATAATACAAAAGAAAAGTGCGCGCAAGTATAATATTATATATATATATATTTTTTACTCATGTTTTCACAAGCTTTCATTTGACACCACACTCGATGACCTAGTAAAAAAAATTTTTTTTCACTTCCGATTTAACCCTTCAAAACGAACCCCTTAAGTCAAAATTTATGTTACGATGGTACAAAATGATTAGTGACTTCACAAAACACACCCCAAATGAGTTTTCAACAAAGTTTGTTTCAAATCTTTACTGAAATCTGATGACCTTGAAATTTTTGTTTTTTTTATATACCATATAAATTATTAAAGGTAATGCACTCGTGATAATTTTCGTTCAATCTACACCCCGTGGAGAATATTCCAGAATTTTTTCGAAATTTTTTGATAAGTACTTTTCGAGATAAGGCCCGGGACAGCGATTTTTCGCGAATTTTTAAAAATAATACAAAGAAAAGTGCGCGCAAGTATAATATTATATATATATATTTTTTACTCGTGTTTTCACAAGCTTTCATTTGACACCACACTCGATGACCTAGTAAAAAAATTTTTTTTCACTTCCGACTTCACCCCTCAAAACTAACCCCTTAAGTCAAAATTTAATTCTCAAAACTACATGGCTCTGATTAGGCCATCAATTCCTATATTATTACCAAATTTCACCTGTCTATGTCAAATAGTTTCGGAGAAAATCGGGTGTGACAGACAGACAGACAGATAGACAGACAGACAGACACCGAAGTGATCTTATAAGTGTTCCGTACGGACCACTAAAAACAGCCAAACTATAAAAACTCTAAAATAATATTCTTTCTGTTCGGGTACTAGTCTTTGTCACTTATCAAAATATAACTAGAAGGCCCTCCTCAGCCTGTCTGAATATAGCCGATCTTTAAAAAGGTCACATATAATATACGAACTGTCAGTACTAGGTATGCGTTGTAGCTTACCATACATATGTATGTATATATATATATATATATATATATATATATATATATATATATATATATATATATAGCTACTTAAAACACATTTTTTTTTTTTGCAAAATTCGACTTTATTCATGAATATAGTCTCCTTCAAGAGCGATATAATCAGTCCAACGCTTTTCTAACATTTCTATAGCTTTCTTGTAGAAGGATTTGTCTTTGACTTCAACGTAGGCCTCAGTTTCGGCGATATCTTCTTCACTGGAGCCAAATCTCTTTCCCGCGAGCAATTTTTTGAGGTCTGCGAATAGATAATAGTCGCTGGGGTCTAAATCTGGAGAATACGGTTTGTGAGGCAGCAATTCGAACTTCGATGGAAGAGCACTTTTTTCTTGTTCATTTGGGGCCATTTCTTTTCGATTTCTGCCTTCAAACGCACCAATAACTTTATATAATATTCGAGATTGATGGTTTTTTTTTCCCTTCTCAGCATAGTCGATGAAAATTATTCATGCGTATCCCAAAATACAGAGGCCAAAACCTTCCCAGCCGACTATTGTGTCTTTGGTTGCTTCGGGAGGCTTTCACCGGCTGCTGTCCACTCAGCTGACTATCCATTTAATTCCAGTGTGTAGTGGTGAATCCATGTTTCATCCATTGTCACAAATCATACGAAAAAAATCTTTTTTATTGCTCTTAAACAAGTCCAAATAGCGCTCAGAAACATCAACACGTTGTTCTTTTTGGTCCACTGTGAGCAAATGCGGTACCCATTTCGAACAGAGCTTTCTAATGCCCAAATGTTTATGCAAAATATGACCAACACGTTCTTTTGATATCTTTAGGGTATCAGCTATCTCACGAAATTTTACTTTACAGTCATCCAAAACAATTTTGTGGATTTTTTTTTATGTTTTCCGGTGTAACCACTTATTTGGGCGTCCAGAGTGTTCAGCATCATTCGTGTTACATACCAGTAAATGATGAGTGGTTTTCCAGGGACAGAGTCCCCGTAACACTTATCAAGCCATTGCTTTGGTTGAACAGTATTATTTCCCATCAAAAAACAGTGTTTAGTCAACACACAAATTCGCTTTTTTCCATTGTTTTAAAAATATCAAAAGTTGCGTCACTGAAACCCCTGTAAGTTGTAAACTAATGGTCGAAACGTCATGAAATTTTAACACGTATCGTTTGAAGGTTGGTACTTCCTAAAAATGATATGGATTTTTTGAAAAGGGGCGAAATCTATGTGTCAGACCAAAAACTTTTCAGCCTACGTGTTACATATATATATATATATATATATATATATATATATATATATATATATATATATATATATATATATATATAGAATACGTACTATTTTCAACGTCAGTGATTGTGTATAAAAATATTTACTTGAAAGAAAAAACGCATCGAAAATACAATAATTATAGTATGTTATACAAAAATTCAGTCATTAATCAAAAAATAGTTATTATAAAAAATATATGGTATCAAACAAGAAAGTTATAAAAATTGAAAGCTAATTCATAATTACTAATTTTCGCATTATTATTGATAATTTCTAAGTAATTTATATGAAATTCAAAAAGTAAAAACATTTTTTTAAAAGGATTAACATGATATTTTGTTTAATACTGTAATCCAACTTGTAAAATTGAGTACTTTGTTTATATTATAATTTCTACGTTAGACCATTATTTGATAATGTTTTTAGAAAAAGACAAGGATTGACAATATGGAAGGAAAGAATATATTTGAACAAAGTTAACAAAATTTGATGACCATGAGTCTTTCAAGAATATCTCGAAAAATATGAGAAAATATTACCTAGATCAAACGATTGTACATAAAAAAAGGTCTCTCGATATTTTCCTGTAAAATGGACCGTTTTTGAGAAAATCGCGATCCAAAAAATGTGAGTTTGCAATAAACGCATATTTTGACAATTATTTTTTGGATCGCGATTTTCTCAAAAACGGTGCATATTTTTGAGAAAATCGCGATCCAAAAAATGTGGGTTTGCAATAGACGCATATTTTAACAATTATTCTAAATTTTTTTGAATATATCGATAAATGTTTTAAAGAATTCTTATCCAATGAATTCGTTAATACAGTATCACAGAAGGAGCGTGTAAATTAACATAAGATCCTATGAATGTGTTATTAAATTTTAACTTAACCTTAAAACAATGTAAAAAAAATTATAAATACAGAACAATATAGAGATGAAATTACATAGAAAAAATAATACAAAAAATGCCTATGTTATATAAAAAAACATTTACTTCCTTCTCCAACTTTAACTCGACCTCAGAAGGGTTAAATTAATGAATACCTTGCAATTACAAATAAAACACATCCATTCAGATATTTAAACAAAAAAAATGTTATGAAATTGTACTTCTAAAGTGATTTTCTCAAAGAGAAATGTTTAATATTTAAGAAAAAACATAAAGTTACATGGTACTTATTTTCAACATTTCTAAGATAGTTCGGATACAAAAATTACGTACATACTCGTATCAAGGATTATCTACAGCTGATGCTGTCTTCCTTCTCTCAGCCTTTGATTCCATCCGTTTCTATCTTCCCAGTCTCCATCTGTTAGACCCCTGTCCTCCATAGCCTCGTCTACATCGTCTCTCCACGATCGTCTGGGTCTTTCTCTTTTTCTTCTCCCTATAGGGCTCCACTCCGTTATTTTCTTTATCCACCTATTATCTTCGCTCCGTCTTATGTGTCCATACCATTGTAATCGTTTTTCTTCAATGGTGTTTATTGCGTTCTCTTTGATGTTCATTCTGCTTCTTATTTCTTCATTTGTCATTCTCTCCATACGTGTCACTCTACAACATCTTCTCCAATACTCCATCTCTACCGCGTTAATTTTAGATTTATTTCTTTTGTTGATCGTCCATGTTTCTGACCCGTATGTCATTATGCTTTGTATTATTGATTTGTATATGCGTGTTTTGTTTCTCTTTGTAATGTGCTTGTCCCACAGGATCGAATTTAATTGTCTTATGCATGTCCGCGTTTGTCCTAATCTAGCTTTAATCTCTTCTTCTGGTGTTTTTTGAAATAATGGTTCCTAAATATTTAAATCTATCGGTTCCTTTGATTATTGTTTCGTTATCGACTTCTAGATTCTCCACGTTTCCCTCCTTTGTTGTTAGATATTCCGTTTTATCAAAGTTTATTGCTAATCCTGCTTTAGTGTATTCTTCTTTCAGTTTTCTTACCATATAACTGAGGTCTTCCTCATCTTGCGCTATGATTACTTGACCGTCTGCGAAACTTAGAATATATAAGTAATCTTTTCGTATTGGGACTCCCATTCCACTACATTTTTGCTTCCATTTTTTTAATGTTTGTTCGAGGTATATTTTGAATAGTGTTGGGTATGTAGAGCTTCCTTGTAATAGGCTTTTTGATGTTTGGTGTCTCTTCCCTATTTTATGTCCTATTTTTATGTTCACTGTGTTGTTTTCGTGGAGAGCTTTTACTGCGTATATCAGTTCTTTGTCATTTGTGGATACAAAAATTACCTAACCCCAAGAAATAGTAAAAAAATTCATTTCTTTATTTTCAGTGCATTTAAAATCAGGGTATCAGGCAGTGAAATTTGTATTTCTAAATGAAAAACAAATATATGAAAAAGAAAATGTCTGCAGGGTTTTTTTGATTATATTAAATTTATCAAAGATATATATATACAGTAATACCCCGCTTTACGCGAGGGATACGTTCCGAAAAAAATCGCGTTAACTGAAATTCGCGTATATCGAGGTTTATGATTAAACATAGTCAAAATTTAATACAAAAAAATACAAATCATTTTAATCAATCACTTTAATTCTAAGAACACTTTATGCAATACATACTCTTATTTTTTACGGAAAAATACATCTATTGTCTTTTGGGTAACGTTTTGTTTACGTTCTTGTAAAATACGTTCATAACACCCAACACTGTTTTTAATTGTTTGACACACGGTCAAGACACGGTCATCATTATTGTCTATACTCTGCAATATGTCCAAACCTGAATAAATTTTTGAAAGTGCATTTTGTATTTCCCCTGAAGATAAAACTTTCTCTTCTACTTGTTCTTCCTCATCGTAGATAGGATTATTCTGTAACTCGATCAGATCTTCATTGCTAATAGGATCGTCGTGCGTTGCTACAAGTTCTACGAGATCTAGCCTCTACCGTGACATCTTCAAGTTCAGACCCCTCAATCATTGCAGCAATGTCTTCAAGCACTTGTCTCTGCATCTGGACAATTCTTCTAGGTGCTTCCACTACATCTGGCCAAAGATTACGCCACACCCCATTCATACAACTCATTTTAACTTCCTTCCAAGCCTCTTCTATATTGTGAATAGACTTCATAATGTTGTATGACTTCCACCACTCTCGCATAGACTGTCTTCCTTCCCCGTCAGTTTCATGAATTAGTTGGCTAAAAGTGCGGCGATGGTAATAAGCTTTGAAGTTTGCTATTGCTCCCTGGTCCATAGGTTGTAATATTGACGTAGTGTTTGGTGGAAGGAACTTTACGTACACTTTTAAGTCTCTGGGCGTATCAAGTGAGGTTGGATGTCCTGGGGCATTGTCTAAGAGTAATATAACTTTAGGTTCAAGCCCATTTCTGTCACAGTATGATTTGACTGATGGGCAAAAACTATTAGAATACCATTCTTGAAAAATTTCCCGTGTAACCCACGCCTTTCTGTTTGATCGCCACACAACTGGTAGACTTGTCTTGTCTGTGCCTCGCATTGCACGGGGTGTTTCTGAATGGTACACTAGTAAAGGTTTCAGTTTGAAATCACCAGTGGCATTACCACCCAGCAGAAGTGTTAGTCGATCTTTCGCAGCTTTGAAACCACTGGCTTGACGTTCTTCCTTAGAAATGAATGTTCGAGATGGCATTTTTTTCCAGTAAAGTGCGGTCTCATCAACATTGAAGATGAGACAAGCAGGAATTTTCTCTCGTCTAACGAAGTCTTGAAACTTGTCTGGAAACTCAGCTGCAGCTTGAATGTCCGCGCTGGCCGCCTCGCCTGTTATGTGGATATTGTGAAGATTAGAACGCTGCTTGAACCGATGGAACCAGCCTCTGCTGGCAGCAAAAGTCGGAGTGGCACTCCCTTCTCCTTCTTTTGTTTTCAGCATCTCATACAAAGATTTTGCTTTTGTGCATATGAGATCTTGACTTAGTGGTGTGTTCTTCTTATTCAAATCTTCGATCCAGACTGACAGTAATTTCTCCATTCTTTCTAAGATAGATGATCTCGAACGAGAAAGTTTTGTTGCACTTATAGGTGTTGAACCTTCGCTGGAGATTTTAATTTTTTCCCGATTTTTTTATAAATCGTTCTCACAGTCGATTCTGAGAGTCCAAAATCTCTCCCAACAATTGTTGCTTTGCCTCCATTTTCCATTCTTCTTAACACTTTCATCTTCAATTCCAAAGTGACGCTTTTACGCTCTTTTTTCTTTACAGGCGGCATTTTTAACGTAGGGTTAAATTATGTATGTATGTATCTCTAATAAATATTAAAACAAAACTGCCAGCCGACCGAACTAACATTACGGAACAAATGAACACACGAAACGAACGAGGAAATCCCCATAGAACAAAGTCGAAGGACAGGGAATTCCCAATTCTTCAAAGAGAATATTCAGAGAAAGCGGGGATCCCCCCGCGACCATAGAGAAGTTAATGACTACATGAGCGCGAAATTTGAAATTCGCGTTATAGTGAAACCGCGCGTAACGGGGTCGCGCTAAGCGGGGTATTACTGTATATATATATATATATATATATATATATATATATATATATATATATATATATATATATATATATATATATACATATATATATATATATATATATATATATATATATATATATATATATATATATATATAAATCCAAGTTTTCCTTTCAAATGCATTTCCTAATCTCAATCTGAAAAAAAAAACTAGAATTTCATGAATGCATCAGAAAGGTTAAACTTTCCTCTTCAAAATGCTTTTTTAGTATGATTATTTTTAAGGAACTTATGGCAGTTTTCCGGGCGCGATGTCCGTGAAACTTTCAGAATTTCGCTTGACGCGCTTTGAAATATCTGAGTAAAACAACACGTTTTAATTTACGATTTTCTCGAAAACGATGCATTTAACAGGAAAATATCAAGATACCTTTTTTGTGCAGAATCGTATGATCTATATTGGTTCATGTAATATTTTCGCAAATGCATATTTTTCGAGATATTCTTGAAAAACCCAAAATAGGGCCTTTTCGGAGCTTTTTTCAGCCGGCCATGTCCCGATTGCTGCAAACTTTTTTATATCTATTATTTGGCTGTTAATGAACCTCCCTGGCCAAATAATCTGACTTATTTAAATTTATGTGCGGTTCAAATCCCAAGCCACCGGATTAAAAATAAAAACAAAACAAATTATTACAATTTTTTGAAGCAGTTTGATAGATAACACTCACGCGGGCATGCGAAAGTTGTTTTTAAGGGACACAAATGAAAATGAATTTTTTTAACGAACTATCATACTATACATGTTTCTTGCCTTACATATTTTTAATCACAAGCTCACACGATTATTATCTTTTAAACCGCGTTAAGAAAATTTTAAAATTTAGTTCCATTTCTTTAATTCAGTTTAAATAATTCCCCTGAAACGATCAGATTTGTCGTCTTTAACATGACGGCTTGCTGCTCCCTTATGGTCTGTACGGAAGGCTCTGTTTAAGGTTCTCTAGTTTCATT
Organism: Pachyrhynchus sulphureomaculatus; assembly: GCA_019049505.1. NCBI lineage: Eukaryota > Metazoa > Arthropoda > Insecta > Coleoptera > Curculionidae > Pachyrhynchus > Pachyrhynchus sulphureomaculatus. Next base: position 51,510,327 of record CM032451.1, on the reverse strand, counting down.
GGAAATAGCTTTTTGCAACTGGCAGTTGATTGTTCCCTTCCTAACAGTCACTATTAACACGGGTGTACTCCAGGGCTCTATATTGTCTACTGCTCTCTTTTTTCTTTACATTAACGAAAAAATGGAAAAAACCCAAAATCGAATCTATAACTTTGCGGATGACAGCACACATGCTCCTTCATGAACCTTCAATGCTCGAAAACTAGCCGCTCACGCAAATAACTCTATCCTGGGGCGACTATAACCAAACAATTTAATATTATAAAAACCAGGAGAGCAGCCTGTTCTAAAAAAGTTAAATTTACAGAATCCGACATAATTAAGTCGGGATATTGTATTTGATTAATGTTGTTACTCAACTTGCTGTATTACCTTAGGACTAAATATGTCTGCACATGATCATGTTACACACCAAAGCGAGCTGCTGAAGAGCTTGGAATACTATTTCGTCCTAGAAACCTGTATACTTCACAGCAACTTTTATTCCTATACAAGATTAAAATTTGACCATCAATAGAATACTGTAAACCTACTTTGGATTTGTTGCAGTATATCCAGAAGAGCGCTCACTTCTCGTACTACCCTTCTTAAGTACTCTTTTATATAATCCATCCCTTTTGTATGAACTGTCCAGGACTGTGTACAACCTACAGTGAGTCAAGACCAACGTACAGTCTGTCACGTAAGAACGTGACCGTTCGTATTGCAAAAATGTGTTTCGAGAACATTTTTTTCCATCAATGTATTCTTTGGTGTGCAACAACGGCGCAATTATCTTAGTAAGTTGTCAAATCGTCTCCTGCATCAATAATCGTCTGGCATCTGCAATTTCTGCATACTCTGTAAATTTTTCGAATCCCGCTAGACAACTGAGTCAAAGTCCTCAGAGTTTTTCCTCTAAGCTGTCTCTTTACAAGGGACCAAACGTTTTCAATAGAGTTGTCGTCCGGCAATTGTGAGGGCCACTCTAGTATCTTATCGTGGGCCCAAGCGAGCCTCTTCACGATGTGATTTTCGACCAGCAAAGGTTTTCTCAACGTGCTTCAGAATTTGATATCATGAGCACGAAGATGTTGTCGAATGGTCTCATGGGACACATTCAAACCCGATTTTCTTAATTTTGCCTCTCCTTGTCACAGCGTCAGTTTCGGGTCCCGTGAAAACAAAAACTCGATACGTTTTGCGACTTTCGGAGTGACTTTGCCTACCGAGCCACGTTTTGGCAAGTCGTCGATATTTTTCGTCTCGTTAAAATGATTTACCCACTTCTTCACAAACAACCCCGACTTTTTGATATATTTAGCGGCAGCGGAATTTGTCATTTTAGACCCCTTTGGATGGGAGCAAAGAAAGACTGCCTCGAACCTACGTGCAAACAAGTGACTCATTTTGGATTTTACGTGATTTCGACGAAAGTTCATCGTGTCGTAGACAAAGATTCCCTCCACCGTTTTTTTGTTGGTTCGCTTATGCGTCAAATCAAATCTACCAATAATGAATTCTCGCGGACACATTCTTACTTGACAAACTGTACACCCACCGCTGTTGAGAAAATTTAGAAATTTTCCTATAGCGCGTGAGCAACGCCCATAAATAAAGATTTTCCAGCCATCCAGTTACTCTTGAATTTTACCAAGAATATTGTTTTTTTCTTTTATTATCTTTCTTTACCTTTTGTAACAATATTATCTTGTGATGCATGTAGACATTACAACATAATCATCAAATCTAAATTTTTGAGGGCACAGTATGAACAAAATTCCGAACGTCTTAAGAAAATTTCCATTACGGGTTTCGAAACATTAAACGTCAATAAGATGTCATTGTATATTTAATGATAGTAAACAATAAAACATATTATTACCTTATTTTTAAATTTGATAATCATTTTCCTTCAATTATGCGGGGACGACAGCTACTTTAAGTTTTTTTTGTTTAGAACATGTGATTAATCATGTTGAAATAATTACATACTTTTTTATAAATAACAGAATACTCTGTCAATAATAAAACATACTGGGTGGCACAAGTTTCTCTATTATTACAACCTACATACAGGGTTCCATTTCCATACAAATTATTCTCAGTCTTATGATGATTTCACTCGTATGTACTTCACCACAGTGAATCTTTAAGAGTTTGGACTTATCCCCAGGGCAGTGGAGAGGAAAGCGGGGTCCTGGTGGAGCACCCCAAGTCCATCTTATTTAACTTTTCATACCTTTGTTCATTTTAAATGATTTTCTTCCACATTTTTACGTTGCGAATATATACCCTAGTAATACCGGCAATGATTTTAATCATCATTATCATAAGTAACTTCATAATTGACTAAATATATAAATTTGAACTACCCGAAATAATTCTAGATAAATGTATCTTATCAACATTTGCAGCAAAATTTATGCTCTGGGATTTAAAATAATAATAATGCATCGTCATCATCGAAAAGTATTTTTTAGTATTTATTAAAATAATAATACATAATATACTATAGTTAATTACGAAAATCTTCGTTACATCTAAATACGGTTTTAAAAGAAATTCTTAATTATTGTCACTTTAAGATTCAGCAGGATGAACCAAGATACCATGCCATTCATTTTGTCAATGAAGTTCCAAAATTAATCTTTAATAGATCATCTTGACTTGTTTTAAAATATCATGTTTTATAATTTACTTAGACAAACATAGCCTACATAGAGGTTATCGAAAAACAATTCAACAATAAAATTGTCCTAAAATTGTACTCAGTTCGACCCAAGAAAACGTGTTTGAAAATATCATATTTTATTAAACACAACATCTAAGTACCACGATGTCTGTTGCATCAAAATAATTTTAAAGGGGAAGTCTTCATATTACAGAAATTTGGGAGTAAGTAGTGACCATATTGAAACTTTAGAGGCCTAAAATTAAAACTTAAAAAACTTCAAAGGAAGTATTTTCTTTCTTAATAATTCATTTTTTGTAGATGCGATTCAACAAAAAATCGGTAGAGGGAATCTTTGTCTGCAACGTATTTTAATAAAAGTTTCAGTCGATTCCGAACTTTTGTCAAAATCACGTGAAATCCAAAATGAGTTACTTGTTTTCGCGTCAGTTCGAGAAAGTCTTTCTTTGTTCCCATCCAAAGGGGCCTAAAATGACTCATCAACTCCACAGACCCTAAATATATTAAATCGTTTCCACGAGACGAAAAATGTCGACGACTTGCGTGGGTCGGTAGGCAAAATCACTCTGAAAATCGTCTTTGTTTTCACGGGACCCGAAATTGGTGCTAAATCAAGGAGCGGCAAAATTAAGAAAATCGGATTTGAATGTGGGCTCGCTTGGGACGACGATAAGATACTAGAGTGACCCTCATAATCGCTGGACGCCAACCCTATTGAAAACGTTTGCTCCTTTGTAAAGAGAAAGCTCAGAGGAGAGACTTTCGCGATATTCGAAAAATTTTTAAATCGTTGCTCGAGTATGCAGAAAATCTCGTCGACAGCATGCCTTGAAGATTCCAGGCGATTATTGATGCAGGAGGCGATTGGACAACTTACTAGGTAATTACGTTGTTGCACATCAAAGAATACATTGATGACAAAAAATGTTCCCGAAACATATTTTTTCAAGAATAACAGCGGTCACGTTCTTACTTGACAGACTGTATTATGTTATAGATCGGTAAAGTGATTTACACCGTACTTAATAAGCAGTACTGATATAAGTAATGAATTTGACTTCATGGTGCTCTATTTACCAGAAAAGAACGTTGAACAGAAGAAGGACGTCTCTTCAAATGAGAAATGATAAAAAAAAAACATTAAATTTCAGATACTTCATCTCTAAAAACCAAGACCGTAAATCGTCGATATAGAAGAATTCTTGAGGATTTAATTGAAATAAAATATTTTTCGGTTTCGAATGGAAAAAATATATATACAGATAACGTCATTTATACCTAAAATAAGTACCATAAACTAAACTGATAGATCCCTAAAAAGCCTATGACACTATTCTTGTTAAGAAATTGTGGGCAGTCTTACAGAAATCAGATTTTTACCTATACCCGAATAGATGCTCTTAAAAACTTGATTGTTGAATATCAAAATTAAAAATCGGAAACCAAAAGGTAAACAGGTGAATAAATAAAGGTTTGAGACAATAATATTGAGCAACATCCTTTAAAATGTACATTGCAAGAGCTATAAAACTTTTGAAGAAGAAATGTAAAGCCATGGGCACCGACTTAGGAGAAACCTGCTAATGTAATCTCCAGTTCGCCAGTGACCAAGTTATTGTAGCAAATGATAAGAACGATTAGAAATATATAGGCCGAATGTGATAGGGGAAATATCAAAAAGTGAAATTTAGAACTCGATGAGCAATAAAATAACATTTCTTCCCATACAGACAGCATCAACAAACATTCCATTAGAGACAGGGATATAACAATCGTACCTATTTAGGAAGAAACTCCGATACAACAGGAACAGATGACAAGAAAATTAATAAAAGAGTAACACACGCAAGGAAAACAATAAGCTGTCTAAATGGAATACTCTCTAGCAATAAGACTGGAAAGAAACTAAAATATAATAGATACAAAGCGCTCATTAAAAGTCGCTTGATTTAAGGTATGGACCCATGAAGGCTAAAAGAAAACGACCTAAGACAAATTGACGAAGGAAATGGATATGATTAGAAGGGCACTGAGAATGTCTAAAAAGAACAGAATTGCGAATGCATATGTAGAACAAAGAATGGGATTCGATGATTCCCTGATGACGGACATTGAAACAAACAATTTGCTGTGCTGAAAATGGAGAAAGCTAGATTGACTAAAAGAGTTATGAAACTGGTAGCACCAAACCGCAAAAGACATAAATTACCAAAGTAGATCTGGCAAGAGAGAATTTTCAGAACAATGAACTCAACGAAAGGTGGGCCTATGATCGCCTGGTATCTTCAGGACATACTTTCGACGAGATCTTTCGCGTATTCTTAGGGCAAAGATTTCTAAATAGCCCAAATTTGACGTGGCAGCTGCTTCACGGTGTATACATTTTAATTACGGAACCTCTGCTTGATATACGACCACACGTTCTCGATTGGGTTTGCATCGGGCCACTAGTTTGACGATACCGAATTGCCCTTTCCACTGGCTCCTACATTTGAGGTCGTTATCCTCTTGAAGAATTCACTCCTCATTTTTATTGACAAACAACCATTTGGCAATCGCCCCGTACTAATGCCTTCTTGGAAATCTGGAGCATTTTATCAACGTTCAAATTGTAGGTAAAGATGTCTCCCAAAACTGTTGTCCAAAAGACATCCCCAAACATGGTTCTTCACAGGATGTTTCACAATGCGTTGAACCAATCGGTTAGTGGAAATTGACCAAGCTCGTGGGGTGATAACATAACCCCAGAATGAAGCTTCATCGGAATTTTTCCTCTACCCACGGTAGTCGTTTCTTTCTGTATTTTTCGCTCAGCAATGGTTTCTGGATTGTACTCCGCCACTTTAAATAGTTAGTCCAGAGATATATCCAAACCTTTCTGCTTTAGTTGTTGTGCCTCTTGACGCAAAGTTAACTAAGGATATCGGGAACACATGTTCATAATCGTTTTTTTCGTCCTTATTCGACACTTTTCCTCTCGAACCACGTTGTAATAGATCATCAACATTTTTTAAGGGAGAGTATCATTTCATCCACTTGCTAACGAATGTCCTCAACTTTCCAATATACTTGGCAGCCCCCTTAGGCGTCATTTTCGAACATTTTGGATGATTACGTAGGAACACAGCCTCAAAGCACGAAGCATATGTACCACTAATATATATTCAATAATATACTATTTAACCATAAATAAGGTTACGTTGGCACCTCTGTAAAGCATTGTTTGCAGGGGTGCCAACAATATGACCGACCGTATATTTCCTACCAACTCAAACTTAAAAAAAAGAAGAACAAAATGTATGTAACGATTTAAAAATTAATATCAAACTGCTGGGTTAATTTTAAGTAATAATAGATTCTACATAAAAGTTGCAATTTTTATGGCAACTTTTAATTGCCAATAAAACACACTCAAATTGAAGTAGGTGTACCTTTCATTTCATCATAATAATTACCAAGGTGTTTTTAATCAAACCATTTCTTATTGAGTCACCTATTAAATTGTAGTAATTACTTCTGTGTTTGTAGAACAGTAATACGTAATATCGATTATTAAAAATAAAAATGAATTATATTAGCGTGGGTACAAACTCCATTGATCCAATATGTTTCAATATACCTTAGCCTAGACTTACATATAATTATTTTCTTATGGTGCTCTGTGTCACACTTAAATGTGTCTTTTATAGACCAAGAGGATGACCAAAAATTTTGACCTGTCGCCTAACCGTATGCCTAGTTGTACACTCTTTCGCGAGTCGAATAAAAGCATTTAACGTTGATTTTGCGGCCCCCGTGCCCTGGAATGTCCAGATAGAGCCCAAAATGCTGCACCCAAAAATGAACTATCATTTAACTACCTGAATCAAGTACCATCACATTTGTCGAGCGCCCCAAAAACTCAAAAAACGACCGTTTTTCCGTGGAAAAAGCGGTTCTAGCTTCGTCCTCCGGTATTGGCGGCGCCTGCCTTATGCAAGTTCCCTCTTATTTTATCAATAATAAACTAAATTTATTGATTTTATATGATTAAATGACAGTCCATTTTTGGATCGACGTTTTTTTGGGCCCTAAAGCTGGATCCGGTCTCGGCGGCGTCTGCCGTTTGGGGCGCTCGACTTTTTAGTGTCAACAAATATTATGGTACCTGATTCAAGTGGTTAAATGACAGGCTATTTTTGGATGTAGCATTTTGGGCTTTATGTGGGCATTCCAGGGCACGGGCGTCGCAAAATCAACGTTAAATTCGACTCGCCTGATAGAATGAACAACTAGGCTGACGGTTAGTCAGACAGGTCAAAATTTCGGGTCGCCCTCTTGGTCTATTAGTCTTTTCCATTTAAAAAAAAATAGATTGTAGTATTGTACACTCTATTATAACTTCTAAATCGCAGAAGGGTAAAAAATATTGATATACAATTCAATAAAATTTATGAGCTAAGCAAGTAATAGGATAACTGATCGCCTCGGTTATCTCGACCCATGTGTATACCAATAAAAGAAATCTTCATACTGCTTATAAAGACTACAATGAGGTTTTCGATTCATTCATTCGCAAAAGTAGCTTCTAGGTGTAGTGAAGGTCTCTAGAATTGACGCCTATTTTGTCTAGTGTCCGATCGAAGGTCAGTTTTTTGGCCGAGGCCGATGCCGATTGTTCGGCTCCTACCATAACCTTTGCCCAAACCGAAGCTGAAGCCGAAGGTTTAATCATACTTAGAAATCTTAAAACAATAGCTAAAAGGTATACATAACAATTCAAATTCTGTACTGTTATTTTGTTTTATGTGGTGTTAAAAATAATTATAAATACATACATGTAGGTACTTTAAATAAATAAATTACAGCTTTTCTAAAATGATAAACTCAATTTTATTAATATGTATTTATTGAAATGAAATATAACAGTACCATAGTACCAAACCAGGTTTTGAACAATGCAATTTAGCTGAAGCAAATGATATTATTTAGCAACAATAAAAAAATATAAGAAAATTTAACAGCAACAGTCTTAGAATAGAATCTGTGTCAAAGAGTAAATTATTAATTTAGTATTTAGAGTTATTATTTTGGTCAATCAAACACACATAATTTTTGTCTTACGTTAGTTTATATATAGTAATATTGTCATTTTTATTTAACATAATAAAAACAAACTTCAATTATCATATTTAACATAAAATATTCTACAGTTTTCAAGTAAAAAATCTGCACGCTGACGCCATTAACAATAGTTCGTTAGTTTTCGTCTTTTCGACGGCTGGATGCAAAACGTCGGCTTCGACCAAACCTTGGGCTAGTTTTTGGCCGAAGCCGAATATGTGGCCAAAGGTGCTTTTTTTGAGCCGAAGACGAATCGTCGGTCGGATATTACTTGTGACCTTTCTAGGACATATTTTATCAAAATGAAGAACTAAAAACGATCGAATATTGCAATAATGGAGATTGAACAAACCTATAAGTACCTATAGAGGCGGCCATAGCGTAGAAATAGACTACGCCAGAGCCAGAAACTCGTGTTCGATTCTCGACTAGGAAAATAATAATTAAAAAAAAAAAAACAGTACAACGTGATGGTCACCTCTCTAGGGAAAGCAATGGCAAATGACCCATAGTATCATACCTAGTATTGCACTCCCACTTTGGCCGTTCGGAACCGACATTAAACTCTAGGTTACCTTTGCCTGCGAAAAGGCACGAACCATAAGCAAAGGTGGATATGGCACCTCAAGAAAAAGAAGAATAAGTACCTATAAGCTCTGTGAAATGAATAATTGCTAAACATAGTAAATAGTGCGATTTTATGTATGTAAAAAAATTCTGTTTATCTTAAAGACAACTTCCAAGGTAAAAAATAGTGTTTCGGTAAACGTACGCTATACCATGCACAAGGAAAACAAATTTCGGGTACACTCGAAATTGCTGCCTAAGGAACCGGAAGACTGATGGTGTAGATCAGGGGTGCTCAAACGGTCGATCGCGATCGACAAGTCCATCGCGAGTGCTTTTTGAGTCGATCTCGAGAAAAAATTCCGATATAGAACTATTCACAGATTTTGTTTTAGGTAACTAAAACAAAATGTAATGAATAAACTACAAAAATGTATTCGATCCACAATTAGGCCAGAATAACCCCCTCATCACTTTCTTTTATCGTAATAACCCCCTGCTAGCGGCAAAAGGCGGCTTTATCAAAGGAATGCGCGGTACTTGTCAAAGAAAAGTCGCGTTTTTGATTCCCGCCGATTTTTCTAGAAACTTCGGGCGGCGTGTTTGACGGGAACATTCGAGACTTCGTTCGCGCCGATATAAATGTTGCGCCTGCAGGAATAGGAGTCAGTCTGAGTTGTAACTTGAAGGCGATACATCGATACAAAGTTTATTAATAAATAGTCCAAAATGAGTGCGGCAAAGAAAAGTAAAACTTATCATTTTAATAACGATTGGGAGGAAGAATTTTTCTTTTGTATGGTAAAGGATAAGTGCATTTGTCTCATATATATGAGACAAATGCACTCAATACCTAAGCGTGGGAACTTAGAGAGGCATCATAAAACGGTTCATAAAAACTATGAAAAGGATTTTCCGTCACAGAGTGAATTAAGAAAACGAAAAGTACGTGATTTGATAACTTGTTTGAAAAAAGAACCAACCATGTTCACAAGACCAGCCAAACAGTCAAAAGCTGCAACGATCGCATCATTTAAAATATCTCATATATTGGCGAAACACAAGAAACCATTTGATGATGGATTGGTTGTGAAGGAAGCATTTATTACAGTTCGACGAATCCACCGATATGACAGACACTGCCCAGCTGTGTATTTTTATTCGAATGGTATTCAATGACATGTCGGCTAAGGAAGAGTTTTTGATAATAATTCCTCTGAAAGGAAAGACCCGTGGCGAGGATATATATGACGTTTACTTCAATTTTGTAACAAACTACAAGCTACCAATATATAAACTAGTGTGCATTACAACCGATGGAGCGCCAGCAATGACTGGAAACAAAAGCGGTTTTGTGGCATTGTGTCGAGCTAATGATGATTTCCCTTCATTTTTCTCCTTCCATTGCATTATACATCAACAAGTTTTGTGTTCAAAAGTTCTAAACATGGAGGAGATTATGGGCATTGCAATAAAAATTGTGAATTCTATCCGTGCACGTAGCTTGCAGCAACGGCTCTTTAAATTGCAGTTGGAAGATAGTGAGTCAGCTGAACACACTGATTTAGTTCTTCACACGGACGTCAGGTGGTTGAGTCGCGGAAAATTCCTAGAAAGGTTTCAAGAATTATTGCCCGAAATAACAGCTTTTCTGGACGAAAAGAGGTGATGACACTCAGATGCTGAAAAACGGAAAATGGCTGACTGATTTGGCATTTTTGACAGACATCACAATGCATTTAAACACCATTAATTTGGAGCTTCAAGGTAAAGGAAAAACTATTATTGAGATGATTAGCGCAATAAACGCATTCAAAAGTAAATTGCAACTTATGATAGATCAACTGAAAAGAAAGGATCTGAAAAATTTTCCGTCTTTGAAAGCAAGGATTCCTCAGTTGAATTATGATATTTATGAGGCAGAATTATCAAATATTTTGGGCCAATTCGAAATACGTTTTTGTGATTTCAGTAAATTGGCAAATATCGCATCATTTATGAGTTATCCTTTTTCATGTAAAAACATTGAGGAATTAGCTACTGAAATAGCAAGTCAGTTTAACATGGACTCATGTTCTGTTGAAAATGAGTTAGTGCAGATTATATCAGATATACATCTCAAAGTCACAGCATCTGATACAAAATTCTAGTGTTTTATATCTGAAGATAAATATCCGAATCTAAAGCAAATCACCCTTCAACTGACGGCATTGTTTGGGTCAACTTAATTGTGTGAGTCTGCATTTTTTGAAATGAAGATAATTAAATCGAAATATCGCAATCGACTAACTGACGAACATATGTCATCATGCTTGCGATTAGCACTCGGTAATTACGTACCATCTTATGAAAAGTATGCTGAGAACATGCAATGCCACGCTTCAACATCCAAAGTCATTCTTTAGTTAAGTTTAGACACTAAAACTCGTTTGTTTTGTAAGAACCAATAAACTCGCAATTTTGAATAATTATGAGTTTTTTCATTGACATTTTAGAGCAGACCTACACTTACCTTGACTAAAAAAATGCATATTGTGCGGAAAACTAATATCTATGCCACGATACACCCTACCTAGACGACAATCCTGCATCACACTTACTTGCAGCCTCTCAGAGTCGATCGATCGTAGTCTAACAATATTGAGGTAGATCGCCAGCAGTTCAAGTTTGATCACCCTGGTGTAGATAGTTCATAAAGATAGTATGCCTGTAATTCTCGAATAAGATGCAGATCTAAAGTCAAACTGAAAGGATCCCAGGGTGTGAGGAAGATGCGTCGCTGCAATGCTAAGAAGATGTTCTGGTTGAGCCACGTTAAGGTTCCTGGTCAGCGGGAAGTAAACAATCTGCCGATCAAGTTGCTTCTGATCCTATGGTAAACTGTAGGCCCGGTCTGGCTCAGACGCTAAAGTAGGGTTAGTCAAAAGGACCTCTTTAATATGTTTGTTTGATTATAAATCTGCCCACTCATATTTCTACTACTAGTGTCCAAGTTGCTCCATCAAGTAAAACTTTGTTTTAACTCCAAAAATTATGTCATAGTATCGTTTTTTCTCGCTACATAAAACCCTATAAATTCCAGAATAAAGAATAATTCGTAATAAACTGGTTACTTTTAGTAACTTTAGTTTTTCACCTCTAATTATATCGAATCACGTCAGTTGTGTAAATAATGTTTTTAATACAGATCTTTTTGTTTCAGTCCTGCCAAACATGGTGTACTCACATATCTACCATATTATGCACGATTTCAATGGCGGCTGGCCTAGGAAATCTGTACAGATTACCTCAGACCACGATGATACGTGGAGGATTACCTTTCCTAGTCATCTACGCCATATTGACTGTGATTATTGGTCTGCCGCTTTTATTCCTAGAGCTGGGTATCGGACAAATGGCTCAAGAGGGATTTATTAAGAGTTGGAGAGCCGTGCCATTTTTCAAAGGTAAAAAACAAAATTTTAAGAGCCGGATTACATCTGCAACTTTGACCATCTGGATAATTTGTAAATGCATCTAAGTTATAGACAAACGAAAAAATGTACAAGTTTGCCATATTTATTGTCCTAACACTCTACCTACCGCTGGTTTAGAATAACTTCGCCTATCTTTCTTGCGCTTGTAATCGCTGATCAAATAAGGAAAAAAATCAGATTATCGCCACAGTAAACATAAAACACAGTAGCGACAGTCCGACTTTGATCTCAAGGGGTTCGAGTTTGTAATAATCACATGACCTGTCGCCATATTGCTGGTATGATGCCCGCGAGATTTTGACATAGTCAAATTCCTTCTTTCAAGAAAAATCCTAATCTGTAGAATAAAAATGAATTTTGCTGACTGAAAGAAAAAAAAAAACGAGAAAAGTTATTTTAGAAACATTTTTTTATTAAAACAGATATACAAAAAACAGTGAAAAAGGCAAAAGGAAAAAATAAATTTGGCTTCAACGCTTTTTGCACGTTTTTGATTTAAATATCTTATTTATAAATTTATATTTCTCAACTATTAGAGATATTGTCCGGGGGGGGGGATATTAATTTTGAGAATATATCTTTGTACACCTTGAGCTTCGCGCTTATAATGTCAACACTCATACTCCTTTTATTTCAGCGAATCCCTGTAATCTAGAGAGATTGAAAATAATTACAATTATCGTTTTAAGATGAGATCGTCTTTCTTTTGAACTTAAAAATGAAGTGAACACACTTTTTGTTCCATTTTATCATTAGTTAAACCTAAAACAACAATTTTCATACAACTAATGACTTTTCCTGCCTATATATTACCTATATAAAAAAAAAATAAATAAATGTACTGATTTATTCAAACTTATTCGTGCTGGAGAATTACTATTTTTGCATGCCCACATTGAGTTTTGAAAATTGGGTTAGCGAATTTTAGCAGATAATAAAACTTAACTCTAGCAAACATTCTGTCCTGAATTCGAAAAAAAACGTGGAATAACATAAACCAATACTTAACAATAATAAAACTTACAAAACAATTATGAATAGAATATCTTTGGGAAAAGTGAAAAAACCAATTCCTTTGGAGATACCACAGATGCACTCACCGCACAACAAAACTTCCTCTTAACATCTTTTTTATAACTATTTTTAATTATAACGTCAAACGAGTAATTTACTTATTGTAAAATTATTAATAATAAATTTCGGAACACGTTATAAAAAGACTCTCCTTGAAATCCAGATGTAAGCACAACCCTCGACCGCGCTGGCAGCCATGTTTTCGGTATGATAGGGGACGCATACTGAATAAAAGAAGGACCTAAAAATTTTCTGGAGCGTCGCTACTGTATTTTATGTTTACTGTGTTACCGCTGTCTTCGTCCGATAAGCCACTATCATTTTTTCTGTTTATTTTCATTGTCTTTGCTGAAATCGTATTTTTTCGTGCTCATTAGTGTGGAGAAGATAATTTTCGATTTCAAGACATTTATTAGAAAGTGATAATGTTCCGAACGAACAAACAAGGGAAGCAAGATCAGTCATTCTCGACCTAACCATGAATTGGTGCGTGTTTTACACTTCAGGGGCTTTTATACCAAATCAAAATCACTAGTTATATTACTAATTTGTATTATATCTTTAAATAGTTGCAATACTTGACTAAACCGATTGCATAACATCACCAATCAATTTTTTTGGTTTTTTGTACTTTCGATGTCTGTAATAACCAGATGGTTGATGAACAGTTGACTACTTATGTAGAATTACAAAATCACAGCAGATACTTAAGAGGTATGCGTATATTGTCGTTTACTTTAGACATATTTTCTATAAGAAAATGCAGCCATATGATGTTTATTTTTTTAATAATTTCACAATAGATCAAAATATAGTAAAGAGATTGATTTTTTTTTTTCGAAAAAATTAAGCTACATTTTCTAATAATTAGCATAGGTCTCATAATACCGACTGACTTACAAAGACGTTATGAATTCAATCTATTATACATTAAGACGAATGAAATATTAAACAGGAAATAAAGGAATTACATTTATAATTATTAGTACTCTTTAAGAAAGACCAATGGGTTGTAAAAGTCTAATAATTTTATTATAATATTGTTTTTCCATTCCCCTTCTAACACTCTTACCCTTGTAATTGCCATAAATAGTACGACGGTACATGGAAACATAAAATTTAAAAAAAAAACGCCCTCTTAGCTCAGTTGACTGAACAGCGATCTAGAAAGTTGAAGGTTCCAATTGGAAATAATTTTAAAAAATTGCCTCAACAGAGGAACGCAATTAATGATATACTGAAAAACATCACACAAATCACTAATAAATATTACCCATAAAATTATATTTTCTTAATTTAAACCGAAACTGAACAACTATACCAAAATCATAAAATCAAAATCTTAAATATAAAATTCTATCAAAAGATTTTTATAACCCATGACGAAAGATGCATCGCTCCTGCTCTCTGACCAAAATTTATTTAGCGCAAGGATAGTATATCCATTTATATACTTCCTTATGTTTTATTTTTGTTCATATTTATATATGTTTCTCCCACCTCCCCACTATGGGACAGAATCGTGCGTACCGTCTCAAAAATAGGTTTTGCGAATGTTCGATATTGAATATTTTGTTAATGCACATATCTAACTGAATGTCTAATACATATTATATAGAATTTAAAATAGATTATTTCTCATTTTTTCTTAATAAAACTTGACTTGCAAGTTGACGCTCAAAATAATGTCGATTATGTAGAACAGAATTGCGCCAGTTTACATGGTCATATTTTCATTATTTTCAATGCAAATATGTAAGTGTGATATATTGTTAGAATGGTTATTAAGTACCTTATTTAAAAAGCATTTAAGTAGACATTTATGTAAAAACTGGAGAGGTACACGATTGTTTTTGCAGTATCAAATATCCTAACCTTATTAGAAACTTTTAAATAGACTCTTGACAGTTAGCGATGTCTGCCGATGTCGTAATTTTGATACCATCACATAGCGATCATATAAAAGTCAAGGCAAAATTGCCCGAATCTGCCCCCTTTTAAATGGGACGAAAAATACCTGATGGGGAGGGAAATGCAAAATATTTAAAAATTTTTTTTTTTTTAAAGATTTGATTCAGGAGATTTTTCGAAAAATAGATTATTTCTGACATTTTATTGTTACTACTCAGTATATATCACCACTACACCAAACACTTTATTTTTGCACTCTAAAGTGTTTGGTGTAGTGGTGATATATACTGAGTAGTATCATTGTGCCAAAGATTCCACATTCCCAACTTAGATTTTATTGTTAAATAATATTGTCTACTAGCGTCTATAGCGGATATAGGTAGGCAGGTAGATATGTAGGTAGGTAGGTAGGTACAAGGCAGCTTTACCAGGTAATTTCACTAGAACAGGTGACTGTTGTTTACATCCCAGCAAGTTGTCAAAATTTTGTTTAAAAACTACCGCATTGAACTACATACATACATAAAGTGGTTGTTTTTTGAGAGAATGAACTACATACATACATAAAGTGGTTGTTTTTTGAGAGAAGTTCTCATGATTTTTGACAATGTGGTGAATTTTCTACAACAAAATACATGTGATTTTTTTCGGCTTTGTTGCTATTGCCGAACTGCTACTACCTGGTAGAGCTGCCTTGGGTAGGTAGAAACATTTTTTTGTGTTTATATATAAAGATAGATTACTACCTAAATTAAAGTTTAGGTAAGGTGGAAATACTGTTATTGGAAATCATATCATATAAGAACGCGATAAATATGTGACTACCCGCAGATAATAATATTTTTCTCACGGAATTGAAGTATAAAAGTTATTGATTTAATTGTCATTTACCAGTACTTTATTGTGCTTCGACATAGAGTCTTCACCAACCTCGGTAAAAACAATATTTGCGAAGTACCTATACAACAAAATGAGTGAATTTGTTGTGCCTCGACGAGTATTATGCGAATTTTTCACTGACCATGGGACAAAAAGAGAAGATATTCAAAAATACTTAGAAGAACACCATCATTTGTCGTCTTCAAAAAGTGAATTAGTTGTGAAAAGTATTCAAAAATCGCTTATATCAGCTTTTAACAATCGCTAGACCATATCTAACCGAACTAAAGAACGTTTCTTTAATAAAAATACAACGTGGTTAGACGGTGAATTTAAGGTACAGTTCGACGAAATACCAATGGATATCAAACCTACAACATCTGGAGAACGTGGACGTCCATCAAAGTCTTATGAAGATCTGTCAGAGAAATCGGAAAAAAGGAAGAATATGGAGTTAATTCAAGAATATGGACTCGAGAATATACATAACGCATACGATTGCGGTCTGAAGAAGAATTGGAAGAAGCTTTTGTTGTTGCAATGATGCGGAAATGTGATAGAGATGAAAAAAAGATCATAAAGGAAAAATTGTTGCATGAAACTCGCAATGCAACATATTTTACGGCGGATGAAGCTTTAAGTCTTTTTGCTGATTTAGATCTTTCGAAGTCACAATACGGATTACTTCGAGCAAGTCTGATTAACAAAAACTTCGATATATTGCCGTCATATAATATACTAACAAACGCAAAAAAAACTGTGTTATCCTCCACCCTCCAGCATTGAAATAACCGATACAGGCCCTAAAGTAAATCTACAAGATTTGCTGGATCACACTACTGCCCGTATCTTAAAAATTGAAAATATTTACAACCCAACAAGAAGAAATCTTAAATTGTTTACCAAATGGGGATGTGATGGTTCATCGGGACAAAGTGAATATAAACAAATTTTAACAGATGAAAGTAACTTGATCTCAGATACAAACTTATTTATAGCGTCTTTGGTACCAATAAAGCTGATTGATACAGAAACAAAAGAGGTTCTTTGGCAAAATCCGGCTTGCTCTTTTATTCGATATTGCCGACCAATTCTGATGGAATTTGCAAAAGAAACGCCCGAGAAAACCCGTTCGGTGGTCGGTGATATTCGAGGTCAAATTAATAATTTGAAAATTTCTGAGATACACATGGGGGGGGGGGGCCAGCTAATTGAAATAAGTCACGAGCTGTTCTTAACTATGGTGGATGGAAAAGTTACACAAGTTCTGGAGCTGTGTGTACGGTGTGTGGGGCTAAACTAAGCAATACGAATAATTTGGAGAAGATTGAATCAAAGCCAGATAATATGAATGCTTACGAGTACGGTTTGTCGACGTTGCATGCATGGATTAGGTGCATGGAGTTAGTTTTACATATTTCATATAATCTCTCGTTTAAAAAATGGGCTGAGAGAACTCCGGAAGATAAAAAAAGTAGAGAAGACAAGAAAAAACTTGTACAAAGTCTATTTCGAAGCTGAAGGGGATTGCATGTTGATAAACCCCGGCAAGGAAGTGGAAATAGCAATGACGGCAATACAGCTCGACGTTTTTTTGAGAACTACTACTGCTCTTCAGAAATAACAGGAGTTAATGAGGATCTTATTAAAAGGTTTTATGTTATTCTTCAAACTTTAGTATGCGGTATTGCTGTAAATCCAGAAAAATTTGGTGAATATACTCGCGCTACTGCACAATTGTACGTTACACAATATATGTGGTATAACATGCCTTCTTCAGTACATAAGATCTTAATACATGGAGAAAGTATAATTAGACATTTTGCTGTTCTGCCTATTGGTAATTTATCTGAGGATGCCCAAGAATCTCGTAATAAAGATTACGAAAATATCAGATTATGTCACGCTAGAAAGTGCTCTAGGTCTGCAGCGAATGAAGACGTATTTCATGGTCTTTTATTTACATCAGACCCATACATATCAAGTATCAGAAAACCATCAGTCACTGTTGCCAAGAAACTGTTAGACGAAGCCAAGAACCTCTTAGATATTTAAATTGTAGTTTGTATATCAACTATTTTTTTTTTCTATTTTATGTAGTGGATTAATAGATGTTTGTCATTTATTATATGCTATTTTCATATGTAATTTTAACAAAAATACGAAATAATAGTGTATATCATTAAACTGTATAATTATCATTCAATAAGTTAAGTAAACTATGTTTTTGTATGAAAAAGTGTCATTTTTATTTTTGTATTATTTTTTTATATATTATAAATAAAATAATTCTCGCAAAAAAGAAAACCGACTTCCTCCCTCCGATTTTCATAAATTTTCAATAGAGTTATCTAAAAATCAATATTTTGGACGGACAAAATATCCGTCCAATTTCCGAAATTTTTTTATGTGTTCAGCCTGTTGACAAATTCTTTCAAAAAGAAGAAAGAATTTTGAAAATCGGTTTATAAATGGCCGAGATATTCAAAAATTAATTTTTCGGACGGACATTTTGTCCGGAGTAATATTGGAACAAACAGTAAAAAAAAAAAACAAAAAAAAAGGAACAAAAAAATACACACGTGAAGTCGGTTAAAAATTAACAACGAATGTACCATTATTTGATAGTATATACAGTAGATATGCTACGTACCAAATTTCAGCTATTTAGTTCAATCAACGACTAAGTTACAGATTTTTGAGACGGTACGCACGATTTTGTCCCATAGTGCCCCTATGAAAGTAGAAACAGTTTTTTTATTTAAAGAAACTTTTAGAGTATTATTGTCTGAACTGGTACTTTCTTGTAAGAAATCTTTACCCCACGGTCATCGATTTTTAAATTGGGTTAAAGCTTTTACGCTTTCACTGTATAAAAAAGGTTTTACTTTGCGAAAAATTCCATCTTTTTGAGTTTATTGTGTTGGCAAGAGAGTCTTTAAAGTGTCACTGGTGTAGTCAGGTTTAAAGGCCAGGGGGGGGGGGGGCGGGGGCAAATAGATACAAAAGGCATGAATTTAAGGAAAAAAGAACACTACAGAGGAACACACTTATAGAGAGGCGCCAGACAAACAGTGGGACGTCGAATATATATACATATATATATATATATATATATATATATATATATATATATATATATATATATATATATATATATATTTATATTATAGCCTCACGTTTGCGGCGCGATTTTGTATAGCCCCAACTTTCTTTATTTTTAATAAATATTTTATACATTAAATAGAAGCCGTTATTTGCCCCTTATGTATATCTTAATTTCTGAGAATGGATTGAGTGGATATTAATTCCGAAAGAACTAAAAAATTAGATATAAGCTAGCTCGTTTTGTTTTTTTTACTGGTAAAGAATATGGATAAGAGATAATTTTTGTACGTCTTTTGAAAATACTCTCTACAGTTGTTTAAAACTTGGTCGTAAAGTTTTGGGCACCGTTCATTTTAGAATAAAAAGAAACTAAGATCAGCTCAAAAAATGAAAAAAATACTGAAGACTATATAAAATTGAGTTGGGTACAACCCTTATGTCCTGAAAGAAAGAGCAGGAGTTTAATGAAACGCTACACTTAAATAAAAAAGGGTATATTAGCAAAATAAAAATTCCTACTTTTATTAAAATTACATCTACTAAATAAATAACCTTGTGTACTATAAGAATACACACTATTGCATAGAGTCTTTAAGTTGGAATTATTAAGTTCTTAGTAAATGGCTTTAAAAACACGATATAAAAGTTTGAGAAATCTTCTTCGCGGATTACACTTGTTACGTAGTTGTTGAAAACACACGTTGCAGATAGAAGGTGAGATATTTAAACTGGTGTGCTTATGACTTACTGCTTGGCTTCTCCTCGTGGGTTTTCCATAAGTTACTCGGCCTCTCCTGGTGAGATTCTCATCAAAATATTGTCTCAGCCACTACTCTCTTATTTTCATTTGGGTAGCTAATCACGTTTTGCCTTAAGATGAGCAGCATATTTTAAGATTTGAAAAAGGCATCGAACATGAGATCTATAAACAACACCCACTTGGTGATAAAAAAAAGCCGTTACTGCACTACGAAGAAAAAAAGTCTACTATGGCCTGACTAAGGAAAAAGCCACTACGGTATGCTGGAGAAAAAAGCCCGGAAAATTCCGAAATGATCATTTATATATATATATATATATATATATATATATATATATATATATATATATATATATATATATATATATATATATATATATATATATATATATATATATATATATATATATATATATGTAAAGAAAAGGCTAGTCGTCTAAAACTAGAGACTACGAAACAGTTTCGTGCAAGATTCGGAAGAAATCAGTTCTCGAAACAAGCTCTAAAGAAACCGGCAAAAACGTTAGTGTCACTTATTCAATCGATACTGGAAAAATTCAGAACAACTTTTTACTTTGTTTAGAATCGTGGCAACGTGTTACAGTACTCCCTGGTGAGATTGGAAGTGTGATTCTGCCAAAGAAAGCGAAGATGAGTGTGAAGTATTAAACTATCTCGGGGTCAGCAGTGTCCGTGGATCTTTATTTTTAGAGTTACCTCTAAATTTCCAATAACGGTATTTGTTCTCTGTTTTTATAGTTGCTGTTATCTATTTAATAGAGGTATTAGTACCATATTCGCTTATAATAACAAAGGTACTAAATCTTATTTTACCTATGCAGTTTGCACTAGACTTAAAAGGTTTGGAAGTTTCACAACGGATGGTACTGAGGTTTACTGGCTACTAACACGTTTGTGTGTATTTACGATTTGCCTCTTCATCTAGCCTGGCATGTAGACGAGCTCTAATTTGGATCGAAATGTGCATATCCTAGTTTGACGAGTCATAGATGGCATGCCTGGGTAGTCTATAGCTTTAGACTCTCGTATTTTTGATGCAGGAGCAAGGAGAACGGTTTTCGTCCGCTAAAGCTATAAATATATATATATATATATATAAATATATATGGATAATAATGCGAAATGTGCCAATGAAGCTATGTTGAAAAATTTCAAGTCATAATACATATCAATATTATCACATGCAGATTTGCAAATATACAGGGTATCCCAAAAACCAATGTATTTTCATCGAAGGCTAATAGGCCAGCTCATAACTCACCAGAACATGTAAATATGACCTTAGTGAAAAATCATTAGATTTCGAGATATTGACTACTAATTAAAATGTTTTTACTCATGATATTTGCAAAAATGTTTTTACCTCGCAGGCTTAGCACAATTACTTTTATTTTGAACTGTGATCAACAGAAGGGTTATTCGGGAATATGTAACAATAATTAGAATCTTAGAATATGGAAATTTAAAGTTGTTGTACTCGATAAATTGATCTAACGTGTAGATTTTCACGAAATTCATAAAAGTGTCAATATCTGGAAATCTAACGATTTTTCGCTAAGGTCAAATTTACATATTCTGCTCACCTATCAGCTGGCCTATCAGCCGTCGAAGGAAATACGTTGGTTTCTGGGGCACCCAGTATATATGCTAATAATTTAAATTTTAGAAGAAAATAAAAACTAGAAAAATTAATTGCTAACCTTCTGTAAATTGTTTCAATTACGAGTACTTGGATATTGTTGAATTATTAAAAATTAGTGGAAAACTAAAGTTTTTACCTTTTATCTCGGAAAAGACGCAATTTTGAAAGTAAACCATATAATTAACATGAAAACAATGAATTAAGTGAACTGATTAAAAACAAAATGACTGTATTCTCGATTAAAGTGGTCGAAACCAGTCCAAAAATGCTGTGGTCAAAACCATACTAAAGATTTAATGAAAGTTGGAGAGCTGCTCTAGGTAGATATAAAATCAATAGTATGTATTTAATAGCCATTACTACACTTACAAATATAGAAATAAAGAAAAATAATGAAAATTACAGACAATTTATGAAGATAATGTATTAATAAAAAGCAACTTATAATGAACAGTAATTCATTCTTGTAACGACAAGTTTGTCTAATAGGAGCTATACATTAACATTTCGTATAGTTATCCTCTTGACATTTCTCGTTATTTCCTGATAAGAGAATAGTAATCATTGTGGCACAAAAAGACAAAACAGTATGTGTTATTTTTCAATCATCAAAAATGGTCTTGTATTGCAGAATAATTTCCATAGGGAGCGTTGAACCTGATCGGATAGTTTCCTATTTATTAAAGTTTTTTGCAAAATGCTCTCTCGAAATATTTCACAACTAGCTGTCCCCTTACATGGGCGAAATTCTAGATCCGCCCTATACAGTAACTTTTTTACGTATTTCAGGATCAAGAGTCAAAATGCTATTGGATCTCGATCCGAAAACCCGTAACAAATTACTATGTAGGTTCAAAAAAATCTTTTAAAATTACTGGGAAAAATTGATATGATATAGCTTTATCATTAACTGAAATTTTTGGATGCAGGATAATAATTTTATTTTTCCTTTTTTAGGAATAGGTTATGTAAAGTTATTGGCTGGATGCCTGCTAAGTATCTACTATCCCCTATATATAGCACTCGCCATATTGTATTTTATTTGGATCCTTAAAGGTTCTGTACCTTTTAGTGACTGTGCCAGTGGTGTAGTCATTACAAATGTAAGTAACTGTAAAGAATCTAGAAAAAGACTTCGTACCTTTCATATAGAAACTGGCCCCCGGTCAAATTTAATGTAATTATGATACGATATAACACAGGTTAATATAATAATATTTATGCAAGAGCAAAATTCGGTCATATGTTTAATTTTGGCGTTAGAGGTCGACAAATGTAACTGTATGTACAGTCTGTCAAGTAAGAACGTGTCCACGATAATTCATTTTTGGTAGATACGATTCTAGCGATTCAACAAAAAATCGGTGGAGGGAACCTTTATCTACGACTCTCGTCGAAATCACGTAAAATTCAACTTATTTGCGCGTCAGTTCTAGGTAGTCTTTCTTTGTTCCCATCCAAAGGCGCCTAAAATGACACATTCCGCGGCCGCTAAATATGTTAAAAATGTCGACGACTTGCCAAAACGTAGCTCGGTAGGCAAAATCGCTCCGAAAGTCGAAAAAAAACGAATCGTGTCTATGTTTTCACAGGACCTGAAATTGACACTGCGTCAAGAAGTGGCAAAATTAATAAAATCGGGTTTGAGTGTGTCCCATGAGACCATTCGACAACATCTTCGTGCTAATGATGTCAAATCCCTATGCATGTTGAAGAAACCTTTTCTGGGCGAAAATCACGTCGCGAAGCGGCTCATTTAGGCTCACGATAAGATACTAGAGTGGCCCTCATAATCGCCGGACGCCAACCCTATTGAAAACGTTTTGGTCCCCTCAGAGGAAAGACTCTGAGGACTTTTGACTCAGTTGTCTCACCAGATTCGAAAAATTTGCAAAGTATACAGAAAATCTCGTCGGCAGCATGCCTCGAAGATGCCAAGCGATTATTGACACAGGAGGCCATTGGATAACTTACTAAGGTAATTAAGTCATTGTTAGCAAACCAAAGAATACATTGATGGCAAAAAATTTTCTCGAAACACATGTTTTCAAAAATACGCGCGGTCACGTTCTTAGTTGACAGACTGTACATAAAGAAAACTATCGAGAGTTATTAAATATTTTTCAGCAATTAACATTGCTACAGGATTTGAATGTCCCTGTATCATATTTCCACAATAATTATCCTAAATGTAGAATTTTTCCTCATACCATAGACACCGGCGTTTGACGTTTTGTAGTGTCGAAAACATCATGGACAAAAATGACCATATTGACCTGTACAATTATATTATATTAAAACTGTGGATCAGTTTCTATCAAAAAGTGTGCAAGTTCCTTACAACTTTTTTTCCTCTAATTTTCAGGATGGATACTCAGCAGCTGCCAAAAATGGACAAGAATGCATAAGGTAAAAGAATTTGCTACACATTTCATTCGGTTTCTATTGCTGAACGTAAAAACCGGAACTGTTTAGTTTATTTACATATCATCTGCATAATTTAGGCACATTAAAAAGTAGCTGAGCGAAGAGCTAACTTACTTTTCATGTTTTTTTTTTATGTTCCTTACGGAACACTTATAAGATCACTTCGATGTCTGTCCGTCTGTCAGTCACACTAGATTTTCTCCAAAGTTATTTGACATAGAAAGTTGACATTTGGCACAAATATAGAAATTGATGGACCAATCAGACTCGTGTAGTTTTGAAAATTAAATTTTGACTTAAATGGTTAGTTTTGGGGGGTGAAATCGGAAGTAAAAAAATTTTTTTTTTGCCAAGTCATTGAGTGGAGGTGTCAAATGAAAGCTTGTAAAAACACGAGTCCAAAAATATGTATAATGTAATACATTTTTCTTTGTATTATTTTTAAAAAATTGTGGTCCCCCCTTATCTCGAAAAGTACTGATCAAACTACGTTGAAGAATTTGTGGAATATTCTCCACAGGGTGTAGATTGATAGAAAATTATTACCTTTATTAATTTGTCTGATGTATAAAAAAAAAAGAAAAATTTCAAGGTCATCAGTTTTAAGTAAAAATCGAAAAAATATTTTTGTCGAAAATTCATTTGTGGTGTGTTTTGTGAAGTCATTGATCATTTTATACCTCCGTAACAAAAATTCTTATTTTAAAAGCAATCAATGTACCGAACACTAATTGCGCAAGTCCGACTTGCACTTGGCCGGTTATTTTCTTTGTTAATGTACAAGATACCGTAATTTTCCTACGTTTCTTCCTTTATTTTACACGAAGAATTTTATTATATGATTTCAGGGCTACATTTATCAGATCACCGTTTGAAGATCCCTATTATTTTGGAGTTTATGCAGCATTACTTCTATTCATATGGATAATTATAATTGTACTGTAAGTCTTTTTCTGTTTTAGTTCGGGTTAATTTAGTTTAGTCTAATATTGAAATCCGGAAAAATTAAACTAATAATTGTAGTTAAGAATTATAGTCAGATTTACCCAAGCATTAGTAATATTTATTCTGAAAAAGGGAAAATTATGAACGATTTCGTATCAGCGTTTTAATAGATTGAATAAACTAAAATCCATTTACTTGATATATTATCTAGAACTTGAAAAAAGAATTGGAAACAGTCAGTTTAGTTTTCGAAACGGTTTAGGGACTAGAGAGGCACTGTTTGGTATCCATATCTTGATCCAGAGATGTCGCGATGTCAACCAAAACGTGTTTCTTTGTTTAATTGACTTTAAAAAAGCCACGCCACGAAAAACTTCTAGAGATTTTAAAAACGACCGGTATAGACGACAAAGACATTCGTGTCATCGTCGATTTGTACTGGTAACAGACAGGTGAAGTAAGGCTGTAGCATCAACTATCGGATGAAATTAAAATCAAGCAGGGAGTGCATCAGGGTTCTATTCTATCGCCAACCTTCATTCGGAGGTGATATTCAATGAAGCACTCACTAGTACCACTGAAGGAATCAACCTCAACGGCTTTAACATAAATAACATCAGATACGCCGATGATACATTCATTATCACTAATAACGGAAATGATCTACAAAAACCAATGGATAAATTAAATAACACTTGTACACAGTTTGGTTTAAGACTGAATGCAAATAAAACAAAATATATGATTATAGGTAAAGAATTTAATATTGAAGATGGTGGTATTACAGTCAGTGGCACAAAGACAAAGAGAGTCGATAAATTGATGTATCTCAGAAGCAATATCAACGATCACTGGGATCCGACTGTGGAAGTCAATATTCGACTAGGGAAGGCCTGAGCCACATTTATGAACAACAAAAAAATCTTAACTAGTCTACTATGTCTTTCCGGCATGGAAGCGTGAAAGCTAACTGAAACAATGCTTAAACGTCTGGAGGATATGAAATCTTGCATCTGACTACAGAGGGAAAGATTCCAGGCAGACGTGGTCCAGGGAGAAGGAGAACATCGTAGTTGAAAAAAATTTGAAGCGGTAGTACGGAAAGTCTACCAAACGGCTGTCAATAAAACGATCATCATCAAAATGGTAGCTAATATGATAACCAGAAGATTATCTAGACCACTTTATTATCAATTATTACCTGGCAGCATGTTGTGGCCGAGATTTGATTCAATATTTTTCGTACCAACTGCAATAAATTAAAAATGATTCTGAGCGTGGTCTTTATAACTGCCTACATGCTTTCGATCAGACGACGGGGAAGACCAGTCTATAGTAATGACTCCATTTTTCACACTTCCACTCATGAGCTCGTATTAAGACCAAACCATGTTTTAGCAGACTTTCATCAACATCGCACATATATTTTGAAAATCTTCTACTCATTAAAATTGTTAGTAAACTGGAACAAAACCCTAAATTCCTATTTACAGAAGCATCCTCTCACATTCACCTTAATTGGGTGCTTTATTATGTGTCGAAAACTAAGATTCGAGTTAGCCATACACGCGTTCTTGAGCTCTAGGTACAAAAGTCATTGATGAAGATAATATTTAAAAAATTGCGGCCAATGTTATCCTTGGCTCACTGTAGCCGTTCATCGACGGCCTTTTCACTCAAAAAGATTTTCAGGCACCTGCTTCGCCAGCCGTAATTGAAATCAAACACTGGCGTCGGAGGTTACTGAGGCTAACTCCTATACCTTTCCTGACTTGGCGTAGCAAACGCTTAAGATTCTTTTGAAATATCTTGGTGATCGCTTTGTCCTGTAATTCAGTCGTTAAACGTCGAGTAGCACGTCCCTGTTCATCTACTTGCTTTTAAATATAACGGTAATTTTTGGTCCTTTCGGATGCGAGCCAAGAAATACCACTTTAAAACGGGTATGCGGCATATGCAGCACTCATTTTGTTTACTTCGCTGTGTCACACGGAAAATAAACAAGACTGATACAACCTCAAAGTTTGTTAACAAATGTTCAAATAATAGAAGGAAATAAATCGATAACCATCTATTGACGAAACAGAGAACTAAACGCTCTAATGGATCTTACTGAATGGTACGCTCAAAAAATCGGTCAGCCGACCAATGCATTACCTCTTTCATTCAAAAGTCAAAAAACCTACAAAATTTGCCGTACTTTTTAAATACTCTTAGGTTGACATATAACGACTATAGTAAAGTATTTTTATTTGGTTTCTCAATATATGTTTCTTTATTATTGTTTTTGAATCATTTTCAGATCAATCAGACGAACAAAAAGTTACATAAGATCCCTAATATTCATATTTTTCCCGACGATAGCATGCTACATAGCTTTAACTACCAAATCTATACTTTTGGAAGCAGAATTGGCAGTACTGTACAAGTTTTTTCAAAACGTAGACTGGAGCATAATTCAAAGATCAGAGGTAAAGCTATAGTTGTTATTAAAATAAATCACTCAATATATATTCCAGGTGTACAAGTATGAAATGCGGATTTTTTTCTAAAAAAAAACATGTTAAATTCGGTAGAATGATTAAAAGTGCTTATTCAAAGAATTATTCAAAGAATGCTCCATCGCTTATTATACGTTTTTCCCATCTTTCGGGCAATTTGTGGATACCACGCCAGTAAAAATCTTTCCCTTTTGCTGCGAACCATTCATCGAGTCATTTTTTCACATCTTCGTACGAACCAATGCGCTGCTCAGCAAGTGCGTGACCCATCGATGCAAACAAGTTGTAATCGGAAAGAGCCAAGTCTGGTGAGTAAGCCGCATGGGATAGAACTTCCCAGCTGAGTGCTTCCAACGTGTCGCGAACTGGTTTTGCCGTATGTGATGGAGCATTGTCATGAAGAAAAATGACTTTGTGTTGCCTCTTTCGGTTTTCTGGCCTTTTTTTTCAAGCAGCGAACGGTTCAAATCGGTCAATTGTTGTTGGTAACGTTTAGTATTAACCGTTTCCCCAGGTTTTAACAGCTCATAATAAACCACGCCCCTCTGGTCCCACCAAACACAAAGCATCGTCTTTCTGCCAAAGCGATTCGGTCTTGCGGTCGATGTGGATGGTGCGCCTGGATCTACCCATGATTTTTTGCGCTTGGGATTCTCAAACTATACGATGCAAAAACGACTTCCTTTTGTACCGAGCGAGCAAAATGTCACACGTGTTTTTGCGCTTTTCCATTTGCCTGTCGTTCAACTCATGTGATACCCATCTACCGGTCTTTCGAATCTTTCCCATCTCTCGTAGCCGATTGGAAACAGCTTGTTGACTAACGCCAAATTGCTCGGCGAGTTGTTTTTGTGTTTCCGAATCATCTTCGTCCAACAATGCTTGCAATTCCAGAACTTCATATTTTATGGCGGTTTTCCGCGTTCTTTGTCTGCAACATCGAAGTCACCACTTTTGAAACGCCGAAACCATCGTTCACACGTATCTTCTCGAAGTAATCGGTATGATTCAACAGCAGTTTTCTTCAAATGAAAACAAAAAATTAATGCTGCCCGCGAATGCTCTTTGTTCGGTATAAATTTCGACATATTGAACACAACAACACAATACTATGCACACACTTTTCCAATTTATCACTCGTGCGCGTCTGACACTTGTTGATGACACAACAAAATGGCGCAGTGTCAAATCTTTATAACACAAACTGCATTGGTGCACCATCTGTTGTCTGAAATCCGCATTTCATACTTGTACACCTGGTAAAAGTTAAAAAAACAATTAGAAAAAGCCATCTTGAAACTGTACTTAAAAATATCAAATGATTTGCATCTAGGCGCCAGAACGTCTTCTGTTTTATTAGAAAAAAATGTAAACAAAACTTTAAAGGAAACTACGATATAAAAGATTTATCAAAGTTAATACGAGGATGGATCTATAAAGTCTTGTAAAGAAAAAAGGTAAATAACATTTTTTTGTAAAAATAAAAATCTATTTCTCAACATAATTTCCATCAAGCTAAATACATTTGGTCCAGCGAGATTCCAATTTTTATTCCCTCAGAAAAAAAATTGTTTCGAACTGTGCGCCAAATCTGAGGAATAGGATGGGTGGGGCACTATTTCGAAGTCCAGCTTGTGCACTGCCATTGCATTGGCCGATGTGTGAGCAGGCGCATTGTCCTGAGAAAGGAGCACTTTTTGCGCGCTAATCTTGGTCGCTTCTGCTTCAACTCAATACGTAAATGAACCAGTAACGTTGCGTAATAAGCGCCAGTCAATGTTTTACCCTTTTCTAAATATTCAAACATAATGATGCCCTGTAAGTCCCAAAAAACAGTTGCCATGACTTTTTCCCGTTGAAAACACTGTTTTCGCATTTTTTGGTTCACTTTCACATTCACCAACCCACTGTTTTGACTGTCCTTTTGTCTTCAAGGTGTAATGGTAAATCCACGTTTCGTCTGCAGACACAAAACGACGTCGGATGACACTGCAACTGTTCCAAACATGTTTTTGAAATATCTTTCTCCGTGCGTTTTTTGGTCTGGAGTCAATAAACCGGCACACATCGTGCTCAGCTTTTTCATTTTTAGAACTTTATGCAGGATATTATGTACTCCTTCATATGAGATGCCTGCTATCTCAGCAATCTCACGAAGCTTAATGAGACAATCTTCCATCACGATACAATGAATTTTTTCGACCATTCCTTTAAAAGAAACCTTAACGGGCTTCCCGAACGTGCAGTTTCTGCAGTGCTCGAACGGCCACGTTTGAATTCATTTATCCAGTAATAAATGGTCTTAGATACTGGTGTAGAGTCCCCATGAACTTCCTTCAGTTTAGTTTTTATCTGGGCCGCAGTCCACTTTTTTTATATAAAAATGTTTTATCATTGCACGATTTTCGGCTTTAATCATTTCTACAAAACGTGTAACACCGACCACTTACGATAGCGGCCAACAAACAACTGCGCGTTACACTTGTTTGAAACTTTGAACATAACCATTACAAGAATCATGCTTACCGACAGTCATGCCGCTTAATAAAATTTCCCACCAATTCGTGAAATTTACCAGACTTACCAATCCACCCTCGGAGCATATTGAAATTTTGCAGATCTGGAAACAGAGGTGTAAAGAACTTCAAGAAACGATCCTTCGAATTTTCATACAGAGAATATTTTTTAAAATTAATTATTTATTGAGAACTTCAACTTGTTGAAAAGTCGCATCAACTTAGAGATCATTTTCTAAAGAAAATAAGTTTTCAGAGTCTGAAAAAATTATCAAAATCCCTAAGAGTGATTTACAATTATGACACAGTTGTCGATTATCTCAATTTTAGTCATGTTCTTAATTAAATCGAATGACACGAGCTGTCAGTATATAAATATACTTAATCTGTCACCGTGATGTTATTTACGTCGATAAATCGACCGTTTCTTATGTTTCTCTCAGATTCACGTAAATTATCATGTTCACGTGATTGTACATCACTCTCAGAAAAAGTATATGATCAACAATAGTAAAGTCATAACTGTTCTCCAGAGGAAACATTATAGAGAAGCTTTTTTTATTTAGCCACAATCACCTAAGCTACAAGGGCTACCTTTTAAGTTTTTACAAAATCAATGAAAGAAAAAAAAATGTTGTTACAAATCGTTTTATTGTTTCTCAAAATATTCGCCTTCAAGATTTATACACTTTTTTTTCCACTCTGAAGTTGGTCCCTCAAAAACATGATTTTGGAAGGATTCAACAGCTTTAGGTGACGAAAATCCCTGTCCGCGAATTTTTTCTTTTTGACATTCGGGAACAAAAATAAGTCATTAGGCGATAAATCTGGTAAATACGGACAATGGGACATTAATTCTATGTTTTTCTCCATCAAATAATCAATTGTTTGACGTGTTGAGTGAGAGCTGGCATTGTCATGATGAAGAATGATGCGACGTTTTCGGTTGTTTTTTCCTGATTTCATCGATGATTTCGGGCAAACAAATGGTTGCATTTTGCATTAACTGTTTTTCGATCATCTAAAACAATGGTTGTAACCTGTCCAGTATAATCAAATAAACAAGCGATCATTTTCTTGGAAGTGCTTCGCGAACGAATCACTTTTGTTGGATTCGGTTCATCTTGGAACACCCAAATAGTTGACTGTTGCTTAGTTTTCGGCTTGTACGAATATATCCAAGTTTCGTCTTCTGTTACGATGTTGTATACGGATTTTGTATGTCCTTTGCAAGCAGATTTCTTACAAACTTTGAAGTTTTTACTTAGAGAAAATTCTTAGTTAATATTATTGATAAATTTTGCCTTTGAATGGGTCCTAGCTTTACAAAATACTGTCTGTACTATATTTTTGATTTTTTTTTTTAAATTGAAGCTGTTTAAAAACACATGACATTGACTAAAAAATCAAATTTTTATATGTACCAATATAAAATTTTTAGGAATTTTTGATAGACTTGACAGGATAGGTATCCGTTACCCTAAAATTAACGTTGACTTGGAAATATAAAAAACACTTTAAAAAAATAAACTCTAACTTTGAAACGAAATAAAAATTTAGACATCTTCATCCTCAAGTAACGATGAAAAATACTGAGATTGCACTTGCACAATCTCGGTCACCTCAAAATTTTCAGGACTCTTTTAACCTCACGTGTTGACGGAAATCTCTAAAATGGTATAAATAAATATGCTCCAACTTTTGTTCCTTTTGCCATTCTTTAACTCTTTAATCGACCTGTATATCACAAAATTTTTATTATTTCCCAATGTCTTCATATATTGGCAGTATTTTCCTGTACTTTAAATTGTATATTGTTGTGTAACAACCTGAAACCCTGAAAATGGCCTTTAAACAATCGAATCGTATAGGCACTATTTTGTGGCTAAATAAGGAAGATTGGCAGGACTTTCCTTTTTTATTTTCTTCGTCACTTAGCATATAATTATTTTAAAACAATGCGAAGGTGTACAATGACTCCTCTTATTATCTTTCCTATAATATACGGAAAATAACATAATGATGATATAAACCGTATCACGACTTCCTGGTATTATGATAAGCTTAGCTTAAACAATTCATTCAGTAGTGTTTTTTTTTTTAAATAATAGTTGATATTCTTTGTTTATAACCTTGCCCTATTGAAATGGCAACATAGCACAACACAATTAAATTACCTATTAAAACACATGCACAATTATAATATCTCTATTTTTTTAGGTTTGGTATTATGCTACCGTTCAAGTATTCTTTTCAACAAATATCGGCTTTGGGTCCTTTATTACCAATGCAGGAATTATTTACAATAAAGTTAATCCACTATGGTAAGAATATATATATTTCTTAATTAAAACTTTTCTAGCTGGAAATTATATATAGGGTGTTATAGAAATCACTGCATGTATTGAAACGGGTGACTTATGGAATCATGTAGAAGCACATACTTTTTCTTCAAAAATTTTTGAAAAATTAAAAAAAAAAGCAAAATTGGATTTTTACCGCCAAACTAACCCGCACCTGAAAGGGCGCTATTGTACGAAAAAACTCAGGTGCAGACGCATTGTTGTGCAATGCGCCTGCGCTGTGTTAAATCGCACTAACACTGTAAATATCACGTTTTTGTTAACAATCGGCCATATCTTCATTTCATTATTTCTTTAGGGTCGATTTTTGAAATTTGCTATTTAAGGTGAATTTTCTGCAATCGGTCTTGCTACACGGAAGTGCCAGTTCCAATATATGCAATGACTTCCATCACACCCTGTATATCTTATATCACATAAATTTGCTATATTGTGGTACATTCATTCTCTATATTACTATCACTATAAGCCTGGTTCTATTTAATACTGGATGTAGGCCTTTCTCCTGAATTTCCATCTCAATCTATTTGCGGCTGTTGTCATCCATCCAATGCCCGCAACCCTCTGTATATCATTCCACCATCTTGTTTTGGGACGTCCTACGCTCCTTTTCTATTCTCGTGGCCTCCATTCTAATGTTCGCTGGGTCCATCGATCATCGGTCGTGCGTATTACGTGTCCATCCCATTGCCACTTTCTTTCTGCTATGTGCTCTATAATATCTTTTAATTTCGAAGTGGATACGTGAATAAACGAAATTATATTATAATCAAGAAATTATTGAACTGTTATTCACACATCAGAGAATAACAATGAAAATGCCAAAAAGATAATAACGCTAGATCTGTGTTATTAAACATCAATATTCATTAATTCATTCATGCAAAAATAAACTCAGGAAATGTTTCTAACTTGAATTTATAATTTTCATAAATTTATTTGCAAATTTTGATAGATTTCTTCCTCAGTTCAGTAGTTATTATTTTTTAATTTTTTTATCGTAAATAATATCGTGTCTATAAATTTTAATTTTAATAAATAAGTTCAAATTTGTAAGGCTTACTGCGTAAATACTAGGGGGAAGGAGAGGCAAGGTGGGAGCACAACGCATAACTATGGTCTTTAGAATTTTAGTTGCTATGGAGCATGTCACTGGAGTGGAGCCTGCCTTTTGTTTGGGACAGTTTTATAAAAATAATAATTCTGTGATTATTGGGCGGCGAAAATTTTGCATTCAATATCTTTCACACAGCGTAAATGAGTGTAGAGGTTTGAAAAACTGGTTCGACTTTAAGTAAACCTCGGGCAGGGGGTTAAGATGCCAACGTGAACTACGTTCTAGTGTCGAAATTCTCGACCTTTCAATAAGATTTTAATTTAAGTAAAAGTTATAGTTTATAAAGTTATCGAGATACGCAGTACAAAGTTTTACAGCAGTTTTAATTAAAATAGGGAATTCATAACTATTTAAAAACTAGAAAAATATTAAAGCCTTTGAAAGGACTTTTTTGGGAGGGAGATAAAAAAATTCGTCAAAAATATTGTTCGCTGTTAGTGTATAGGTACAGTTTACAACGAATATAATATTTTTTCTTTAAATTGTTTGCAAAAACACTAATTTACATTAAAATAAGTATTTTTATGTGCTTAAGAAACATACTACGCATAAAAAAACATGGTCTGACAATAAAAAATATCTGACATTTTTGAGGTAGCAGAATAAGGCCACAAAGTAAAAAAATGTAATAACTTTTTTTAATAGAAGTTACTAAGATATTTGGACCTAAAAATTTAAGAGTTATGATTTTATTTCATTTTCAAAGGCGATTTATTCAAAATATTTACTTTTCAATTCATTTTTACAGCGTAAATGTTAAATATTAGTTTTTTAATAATTTGTATAGGCAGTATATTTTGTTTGGGAACTTTTCAAATGAAACAAGAACTTTTAATGGAAACAATAATTCTGGAGCATTGTACATAAAAATGCCTCTTTTGTTAACTTTTGACCACCCCGTATATATATATATATATATATATATATATATATATATATATATATATATATATATATATATATATATTCACTCCTTTATTGCCATCAAGATTACATAACGTAAAAATGCAACGTCATAAAAAAGTAGAATATATGCATATAGCCAACAAAATATAAGACACCGTACAGAGGACAAAATCTTACAAGTATTGATAACTAAAATTATTGATCAAAATGAAAAGAATAGAAACATTTTGAAAGAGCAAACCTTTTTGCTTCCCTTTTGAATCTCTCAACCCCCTCGATGTTCCTGATCTCCAATGGGAGAAGCCGATATGCCTTTATGCATTTAAAATATGGCCCTTTCTCAAAGAAAGAAGTAGCATGGTAGGGCGCTCGTAATTCGTTTCTACCTCTAGTCGTGATTGCCATATCTGGAGCATATTCATCCCTATTTGTCAAGAAAAATGATGGATTCTTCTTAACAAAGGTGACCAAAGCCATGAAGTGGAGACCTGGGACCGTAAGTAACTCCATTTCAATAAAGTATGGTCGACATGACGTTAGAGGATGTAAATGACGCATGCATCTCACAATTCTCTTTTATGCCCTAGAGATATCCCTAGCAAATCTTGAAGATCCCCAGAAAGAAATATCATAGTTTAATTGGGATTGAACATAAGCAAAATAGAAAAGTTGTATGCTATTTGATGATACAATATATCTAAGTCTTCTAATAAGAGCACGCGCACTATTGAGCTTAGACCGAAGTTTC